>CM053584.1:307718968-307930044 GCA_028627135.1 Pseudochirops cupreus | reverse complement strand
ACTATTACAGAGGGGTGGAGGTGGGAAATGGTTTCTCCATGTAAGAATTTATTAAAAGACCCTCCATATTAAGATTGCAGTTGTAGTGATATACAGTACCTCACCTACATCATCCCGTTTGTTTATGAGATAGCATCTTGTCCATTTAGAGAGTATTGGTATTATCCCCATTTCTTAGCTGAGGAAACAGCCTGGAAGAGGTGAAATGGTTTGCTCAAGATCATGTAGCTATCAGTCAATCAGCTGACAAACATCAATTAAGCATTTACTATATACAGGGCATTGTACTAGACCAGGGGTGAGAAACCTGCCACCTCAAGGACACATGTGGCCTTCTAGGTCCTTGGGTGAGATCTTTTGACTGAATCCAAGTTTTACAGAAACCTATATCTCTCCCCTTCCCCCATCTTCTTGCACATGCCACCTGTGGTGCATTCCATCCTGCACCCATGTCTGGTAACAGTGCATCAGAATGTCTCAGCCAAAATGGAGTTTCAGGCATGACTCAGTCATGGGACATTTTCAAGTTCTCTTCCCTGCTCAAACCAGAAGTTTCTTTTAGCTCTTTTGGCCCCTGAAGAATCGAGTTGTTTCACTTCTTATTTCCTGGTGTCTTACAGTCACTTGAACTTTGATTTTGCAGTTTTCAGAGATTTTGCCCACACAATGTTCTGTTTCGAGATCTCCCAGACCATGGGCCTAAGTTTAGGTTTTGTGAGAAACTTCTGCTTTCCAGACATTTGTAGCTATGCTTTGGACTGAGCCCCTCCAACTCTAAAACTTCCTGAATCATTGAGTCAAGAAATATTTATTACAGGTTTACTATGCTGGCTGTGCAAGACCTCATGCAGCTTACTGTTGTTGGTCATTCCTTTTTTAGCTGTCTGACTCTGTGAGTTCAGGTAGGGTTTTCTTGGCAATGACACTGGAGCGGTTTGCCTTTTTCTTCTCTAGCTCATTTTACAGATGACCAACTGAGGCAAACAGGGTTAAGTGACTTGTTTTGGGTCACACAGTTAAATATCTGAGGCTAGATTTGAACTCACAAAGGTGAGTCTTGATTCCAGGTCCAGCATTCTGTCCACCATGCTGCCTAGCTGCTCCCCAGAAGCTCACATTCAAAGCAAATCAGCAAATGCTTAATGAGCTGTCACTGTTTAGTTGGGGAAAATAAGATGGGTAAATGTTTTATATATATATTTTTTAATATGGAACAGTAAAGCACTGTATCCTGAATGCCAAGAGAATGGTGTGGACAGTCAGAGCTCCTAGTGCTCAGAAGAGAGGAGAGGCAAGGAGTAGTCAGGAAAGACTTCCTGGATGTAGGAATTAAAGCTGGGCCTTGAAGGATGGGTAGAATTTTGGTAAGTGGCAAATAAGGAGGGATTCTTAATCTGAGAAATTGCATAGTGTTTTCAGTTACCTCAACCTGCTTCTTGCTGCCAAATCCCATATTTTTAACATTTATATTCTCTCAGTGTTACTATGCATAAAGTGTGTGCTGGGAGGATCAGCTCACTCTGGGGAAACATTCTCATGGCCCTTTCCCTTCCCCTCAAGGGTGTTAGTTCCTGAGTAGAAAGAGAAGGGCCAATTAGAATACCCTCCCAGGGTGTTCTGAGATACTCAACCCAGGCTTTGTACACTACAGGCCTATGTCTTCCAGTCATGTTATGTGGCTATGAATCATACACACCATAATCTGTGAAGAATCCAGATTGCAACTGACCCAAGGGACACCACAATAACCAAATTATTACCAAAGATAACCTGTGTAAAGAAGTAGTATAAAAAAGAAATGGAATAAGAAACATCATGAAAGTCATCTAGGACTTGAAAAGGAGAAGGTCAGGTGGGCTGTTTTAAGCTCTGTCTTGCTGATAGAACTTCTTAGAACCCTATCAGGAGTAATGGTCAAAATATGGACCTATCCTTCTTCCTCCCAGTGCAGAAGGATGCTTAGTTATGGTCCTCTTGTCTGTGTAAGTGGAGACAGTAAAGGCTGACAAATGCAATTGTCAAGTCATCCTTAGTACCCATCAAATAGAATAAAGATACTGAAACACATAAGAGACAGATGGCAGCCATCACTGAATGTTACCCATCACTTTAAGGTTTTCAAAGTACCCTTCTCACAAGAACCCTGTGAGGTAGGGCAATGATAATATATTTCTCCATTTTACAAGTGAGGAAACAGGGACCTTGAGAGGTGAAGTTACATGGCTACTAAGGGTCAGAGAAAGTGTCCAGGTCCATCCAACACTTTCGGCTACATTATTCTGCCTTCTGTCTCACTCAGTCTGTCTTAGTCACGATGAATGATTTTGGAATATGAAAAGGAAGACACAGACTTGATTTTTATAACTGACTCGACCAGTTTATAACTAATTGATACTTATTGTTTATGCAATTGAAACTTTAATGCAAACAAAACAAAACAAAACCCAAGCAAACAAACCCCCAAAATAAAGACAAAGAAAACAATGCAAACGATGCAAATGATACCACAGTCACAAAGTTGTGTGAGGAGACTGGGAGGAGAGTTTCCATACTGGAAATTTGGTCTCCTGTTCATAATACTTTGCCAGAAAAACGGAGAATTTAAAACATGCTTTGTTGTTGAGTTGTCCTTTAGTCATGTCTGACTCTCTGTGACCCTATTTGGGGTTTTCGTGGCAAAGATACTGGAGTGGTTGGCTATTTCCTTCTCCAGCGCATTTTACAGATGAGGAGACTGAGGCAATAGGGTTAAGTGACTTGCCCAAGGTCATACAGCTAGTGAGTGTCTGAGGCTGAACTCATCAAGAGGAGTCTTCCTGACTTCAGGCCCAGCACTCCATCCATTGTACCACCTAGCTAGCCTACGTTACCCTAAATATACTTAGGAATATCATCTCTTATGTTCACCATCCTAGTGAACAGCTACTATATTTTCAATGATGCTAAATTATTAGGTGCTGTTGCTGTTATAATTAATCTCAGGGTCTCACTCTGACTTCATTTGGAGGATAAATTAACCTTTCCCAGGGAAAAGAAGAACATTGCCATTAAGCTACTGGGGAAGGGCGTATAGAGACTTCAGATGCCTCATATACGTTGCTCTGACACCAGAATGTTTTTTTTAAAACCTGCATTCAGTGCTCCCCGGCTACCTGGTTTTTGCTTCTCTCCTCCCTTTTCTCCCCACACCAAAACTTGTACCAATGGTTTTTACAACTTTTAAACCCTTTATTAGTTTTATGGATGGAGTCTGGCCTCTGACAAGTGATTTGCTTTCTATACCATTGTTTGCTGAAAACCTGTGGGTTGTAGAATCTGGCAGGGCTCACTGCCTGAGAAGGGGCATACTGTCTGTCTATCTCTCTCTGGGCCCTTGCTCTGCACAGCCAGCCATAGAGGCATGAGGAACACTGGAAGGGAGGCCCCCAAAATGCTGATGTTGGCCCTGAAGTTGTTTTGAAAGACAATAACATAGTAGGAAGGAAGAAGGAGATTTCGTTCCGTTCCCTGAGAACTTTTCTGTTCAACTCAAGAAACTATAGCAGTAAAGTGCATTTCTGAGGGATGGGTTTGGACTAGGTCGATAATGGCGGGGTTAACATTGAAAGTAGGTTGAAAAGACACTCTCCTTTTCTTTCCCCTTGATCAAACTGGTTTATTTTGTAACATTCTCATAGATTCAGAAAAGCATCATTGCTATATTTTGGATATGCTTGTTAAAGTTTTTATCAGAAAACCATTCTTCCTATGAACATGTGGTTAGTTGCATTCTTGTTATGATTTTATTGCAGTTAGGGGAGACAAGATTTTTCATCTTTCTCCAGCAGACTGTAGCTTGGGCCTCATAATGGAAGCTTGTGTGAAAATAGGATTCATGAACAGAAAATTACATTAAGCGAACGCTCACGAATCTACAACAGCTCCCTGCTGCCTACTGCATCAAGCCTAATCCTTTCTGTCTGGATTTTAAGAACTTTCTTAGACTGAGTCTGTTCTACTAAACCAGCCTTCGATTCTGTTCTTCTCTAGCATGAATTCTGCATGTAGTGAGAACCTACACACAGCCCCTTCCAGTTGAACCAGTGTAGATTTCCAGGTTCCTTCTTCATTCCAGACCAGTGCTTCTCAATCTGTGGGCCATAGATAAGTGTATGTAACTCTGTGTGTGTGTGTGTGTGTGTGTGTGTGTGTGTGTGTGTGTGTGTGTGTGTGTGTGTGTGTAATCATGGGGCTGTTGCAAAGGGTCCATGAATCTCTCAGTAAACAAAGATTCTTCCTGTCAATTGAATAAATGGCAGCTCACAAATACATTTGACTAGTTTTCAAATAGGGTAGTTGAGTGGCACAGTGGATAGAGAGTTGGGCCTGGAGTCAGGTAGACTCATCTTCCTGAATTTAAATCTGGCCTCAGGCACTTACTAGCTGTGGGACCCTGGGCAAGTCACTTTACTCTGTTTGCCTCATTTTCCTCATCTGTAAAATGAGCTGGAGAAAGAAATGGCCAACTACTCCAGTATCTCTGCCAAGACAACCCCAAATGGGGTCACAAAGAATTGGATGTGACTGAAATGACTGAACAAGTTTCCAAATGAATGTAGATAGTGTTGGTATGCTGTAGATACCACTTATATGAATCAAATAGAAATTTTCTTAAAATTGTTCCTTTCAAGGAACTACTGTTCACAGTGATTTTTTTTTCCTCTCATCAGTCACTGGATACTAAGAATACAACAACCCTTATGTGGGTGGGGGTGGTCCATACTCAGGTGTAGCCAGCTCAGGCTGGCCAAATATTAAATTTTCAGTGTGAGCATCTACATCTAGGAAATCTGCAAGCGTTACAAATCAGGGCTTGATTTATTATTTTGTTGATTTTTTTAGGTTTAAGAAAGTAATGGAGAAAATGTTAATGATGGAGATTGTATTTAAAAGTGTATCTTCATTTTTTGTTGAGTCATTACCCAACATACCCTTGGGTTCATGAATGTTCCTGATTTTAAGAGGTCCTTTTACCAAAAAAGGTTGAGAATCCCTAGGCTGTGTTCCCTGTTTCCATGTCTTCACTTTCACTGGTGTTTTTCTCAATGGCCATCTTTTATCTTCTCCAAATCCCATCATCCTTTAAGGACCAGTTAAGGCAGCAGTTCTCAACCTGTGGATCACAACCCCTTTGGGGGTCAAATGGCCCTTTCACAGGGGTCGCCTAACACCATTGGAAAACACATATTTCTGATGGTCTTAGGAACTGAGACATGGCTCCTCTATCCATCTCCAGGTGGGTCCGCCCACATGCAGATACACCCATGTGCAAGTATTAAAGGGTCGTGGCATTAGGAATGTTGAGAACCACTGAGTTAAGGTCATAGGATCAAAGATCTAGGACTGGATGGGAACTTGGAAACCATCTGTCATGGTATCTCTGGTGAAACTGAGCCTTACTTCTTCCAGGAAGCCTTTCCTAAGTACTCCAGTTGACACTGCTTACTTTTTCCTCTGAACTTTGACAACCTTTAGACTATACAAAATAATTTCGTATTAAGATATATGTGTGTGTGTATATATCTCTATATATGTATAGATATATATGTATATCTATATATATGTATATCTATATATGTATACACACACATATAAGTATATAGAAAAAAGATATACATATGCAAACATATATGCCTATGAAATGGTTTGCCAGAAACCACACATCTCTAAGTAAACCACACATCAGTAAATAATAGAACCAGGACTGAAACCCAGTTCCCCTCATTCTGACCCATGGTTCTTTTCTTTATACCATACCACTTCTATCTTAGGACCTACTTTGTGCCAGATATTCTGGAGGATATAAGACAGTGGAAACAGGGACTAAAGAAACCATACATATGGTCTTATCTTATAATTAGAGGTTGTTGTTGTTTTTCAGTCCTGTCTGACCCTATGTGACTACATGGGCTTTGTCTGTGGGTTTTTTTTGGGGGGGGGGAAGATACTGGACTGGTTTTGCCATTTTCTTCTCCAGCGTGGCCCTTTTTTACAGATATGAAATTGAAGTAAATAGGGGTTAAATGACTTGCCCAGAGTCATGTAGCTAGAAAATATTTGAAACTGGATCTGAACTCAGATCTTCTTGTCTCCAGGGCTGGTGCTCTATTCATTATGCAATCTAGCTGCCCCATGTAAATTGGGGAGATAAAACTAATAAAACACATACTCTCTCAATCTGTGTGTGTGTGTGTATGCGTGTGTGTGTATATATATATATATATATATATATATATATATGTATATATATATATATATATATCTGTATTTTGGATACGTTTTTAAAGTTGTATGAGAAAATCATTCTTCCTACAAACACGTGATTAGTTGCATTCTTGCTTTGATTTTATTGCAGTTTGATGAGACAAGATTTTTTTATCTTTCTCCAGCAGAATGTAGCTCGGGCCTCATAATGGAATACACACACACACACACACACACGCACACACATGCACACATGCACATATACACACAAACATATATAGAGTTATGTGTATATAACTCTCTAAATATATGCATACATACATATTCACATATGCATATATATGTGTATGTGTGTGTGTTGTTTAGTTGTTTTGGTTGTGTTTGATTCTTTATGACTTTATGAATCCATTTGGGGTTTTTTTGGCAAAGATACTGGAGTGGTTTGCCATTTCCTTCTCCAGCTTATTTTACAAATGAGGAAACTGAGGCAAACAGGGTTAAGTGACTTGCCCAGGGTTACACAGCTAGTAAATGTCTGAGGCCAGATCTGAACTCAGGAAGATGTATATTCCTGACTTCAGGCCTGGTGCTCTATCTACTGGACCACCAAGTTGCCCCCGGCCTCTATCTATCTATCTGTTTATCTATCTGTCTATATGTCTGTCTATATCTATATCTATTCATCCATCCTTTTTTCCTTCCTTTCTTGCTTCCTTCCTTCCTTCCTTCTCAGGATCTTGGATACTTCTGCTACTAGAAAGCAACCACATCATGGGTGGTGCAGACAATTTGGCCTGCCTGATGTGTTTTTTGCACCAGCTTTCTATAGGCCCGTCACATTGTGTGATATTGTGCCTTGATGTGACCCTTCTGCCTGAGTGCTTACTACTCAGCAACTCCTTGTGTAGTCTGCTTATAGCCCTTGTCTGTGTGTGTTCAGCCGAGCTCAGTGCAACTGAGTTTGCTTCAGCAGTGGTAGACTGGTTGCGTTCCAAACCCACACTTCATTTGGATTATTGTAGCTCTTTGAGGTGCCAGAGTGCTGGCATGACCATTGTCTGTTGTTCTCTGAGCTCTTAGCACTACAACCAGTCTGGTGTAAGGGGTCATCCAGGCAGCTCTTTGCCTAGGGTCTAGCATATATCAAATGTACAATGTGCATCTCTTGAGCAAAGACACCTAACGAGCAGTTTTTTTTAACAAAACATGGCAGTCTTCTCAAAGCATTGAATCTTAGTTTCAAGGACCAGTATAAATAGTGAGCGGGCACTTCTACGAGTAGCCATGTGTCAGGTGACAGGAATCAGAAATATTGAAGGCATCAAAGCCAACATCAGAGAAACTGTAGCTCTGAAACTACCTAAGACAGGTACTTGACACACAGCAAGTGATGTATCATCAAGATTTTGTAGCTCTCCCAGATTCCAGGGACACTGACTGTCTTTCTTTGAATCTCTACTGTTTAGCACAGTGCCTGGCACATAGTAGGCTCTTAATAAATGCTTATATAGTGACCCAAGTAAATGACCACCCTCCATGTCTGGAATGTACTCCATGCTCATTTCTGCCTTTTGAAATTCTTTTCTTTCTTTTAAGGCTCAACTCAGGTGGCACTTCTAGAACCTTATTCTACTTGACAATGATTTTTGCTGCCTGGTATAATGGTGAGAAAGGAAGCTAGATGGCTCAGTGGATATAATGCCGGGCTTGGAGTCAGGAAGTCTCTTCTTCCTAAGTTCAAATTTGGCCTCAGACACTAGCTATGTGACCTTGTGCAAGTCACTTAATATCTGTTTTCCTTCATCCACTGGAGAAGGAAATGGCAAACCACTCCAGTATCTTTGCCAAGAAAACCCCATGGACAGTATTGGCATGCTGTGGTCCATGGGGTCACGAAAAGTCAGACAGGACTGAACAACCACATAGTTGTGA
Organism: Pseudochirops cupreus; assembly: GCA_028627135.1. Lineage (NCBI taxonomy): Eukaryota > Metazoa > Chordata > Mammalia > Diprotodontia > Pseudocheiridae > Pseudochirops > Pseudochirops cupreus. Next base: position 307,921,869 of record CM053584.1, on the reverse strand, counting down.
GACTACTGGATTGATTCAGAGGATGGGGTTTGAATCCTCTCTTCTCCATACTCCCTGTGTGACTTTGGACAAATTCATTCCCTTTTCTAGGTTGCAGCTTCCTCCTTCATTGGGTTGGACCAACCAATAAATCAACAAGGATTTATTAAGCACCTATTAGGTACTTCTGGGCATTGCATTCTAGGCTCTGAGGAGACAAAGACAAGAATGGGGTGGCTCTGGCCCTGAAGGAGCTTATGTTCCTTTGTCAGGGACAACACATATATACAAAGTGATTTCAGAGGGGAGGCGCTATATAACCATTGAGGGTATGGTGGAGAAAGGATCAGGAAATCTTTCCATGAGCTGAGGTTTGAAGGAGACTTGGATTCTAAGGGGCAGAGGGAAAGAAAGAATGTGTTTTAGAAACAGGTAAGAACTGGGCTAAGGCTCAGGTGGGAGATGGAGCCTTTTATGTGAGGAATAGCACGGATGGAATAGAGTGTTTGGAATGAGACTAATGTGTGATTAGCCTGGAAAGTTCGAGTAGAGTAGGTCAGAGTCAGATGGTCTATAAGGTTTCTTTCAATTCTAAAGAAGAAATGATCTGTTAGAGAACTCTTGATACCCCCCCCTCCCCCCAACAAATGGAGATCATAATATTGTGATTTGGTAGATTTATCCTAGAGAACTGCCTGAGCTATGCAAAGGTAAGGATCTGCCCAGGGGCACATATCAGGAGGTAAAATCAGAATTTGAACTCAAGTCTTCCCACTCCTGGCCCAACACCCAATCCACTAAGGAGACTTCTTTGTAGTTTTAAGTTCTATAATTTTTTTTAAGATTAAATTAATTTTTTGTTGCGTTTTAAGTTCTAAACTCTTTCTCTCATTCCCTCCCCAAATAGAGAAGGCCACCATTTGACAGAGACATATTTATAGCTCTGTCTATATCTGTATCTTTCTGAAGACATAAGCTCCTTTCTATTTCTCAGCTCTTTCTCTGGAGGCGAAAAGCATCTTCCTTCATGGGTCCTCTGTAGTTGATTTGAATATTTATTCTGTCATTCACACTCATTCTCTGAACAATATTACTGTTACTATATACAACATTCTCTTGGTTCTGCTCATTTTACTCATTATTTCCTGCAAATGTTTCCATGTTTTTCTAAAAATAAATCTGCTCATCATTTTTTACAGCACAATAGTGTTCCATCATATAAAATTTCTTACAACACTTTACATGGACCTTACCTTTGCCTTTATCACATTCTACCATGTACCATACTTATTTATGTATATGTATTATTAGGGTTGCCCCTAGGGTTAGGGACTTGGAGAAGAGAAGGGGGTAGGGCACACTTTGTTTTTGAAGAGGACCAATGACATCATGGGGTAATGTCTTGACTCCCCTGTGAATTGGATTTAAGTGAGGCTGAGATGCACAAAGTCATCAGCCTCACTCTCTCTTCTAGAATCAGGACAGTACCAGGACAAAAGTCAAGATGACTGGACATGGCCTGGGATGACAGCGGATGACATTGGCATCTTTAATGTCTGCCTAAGCTCTAAGCACTTTACAATACTTGCTTTAGCCACCTTCATGACTGTTGGAACACATTGTTCTCATACACCCATTCTGTGGGGAGAAGTCTTCACATCCTTGGGGAAGTCTTCACATGCCCTAACTCACTAGTGGGTTTGAGGCCTGTAGATTATCCTCAATTTAATTTAGCCTGAATGCCAAGATGGTTTTTCCAGGGTGTGGCCACTGTATATACTACAGCCTCTTGGAGCCACAGGTGAGAATTGAGTGCCAGGTGGACACCAAAGGTGGATGAACAGCCCTGAAATGGGCTCGGCAAGCCCTCACGTGAGAGGTGCTAGGCCTTTCTGAACACCCTATAATTCTACTTTCCAGTGACTTGTGACAGCTAAATGAGCAATAAATCTATGAGAACTTAAGGGATTTGAAGAAAATGTAGGGCAAGAGAAGGGAGGTTAAATGCAGAACATTTTTTAGAACTTTTTGCCAAATTATGTTTATTGGAATTTAGAACTATCCCTCCTAGTTCAAGACCATTGATTGGCTTATTTTAGATATGTTCAGATGTCTCCATAATCCATATGGCATATCCTGTACAAGTAACATTTGCTAGGTTATATAGATGATTCAAAATGATTTTGTTTTATTCCGCATATTTCAGTTTTATCTCGTGTGTGTGCGTGTGTGTCTGTGTGTGTGTCTGTGTGTGTGTATATGATGAGTAGAGTCCTACAAAACCAGTTCAGTTGAAGGAACTGGGCTTATTTAACCTGGAGAAGACTTTGATTGCATGTGATTGCCAAGCCATATCAAAAGATATTTATTAAATGCCTACAATATAAAGAAGATCAAAAAGTAGCCTCTCCCCTCAAGAAGCTTACAGTCTAAGGGGGAGACAACTTGCAAACAACTGTGCCCCAAAAAGATATATGTGGGATAAACTGAGAAGGAAAGAACTAACATTAAGGGGGATCAGGAAAGGCTTCTTGCAGAAAGTGAGATATTTATTTGGGATCTTGAAGAAGCCAGGGAAGCCTGGAGGTAGAGATGAGGAGAGAGAGATTTACAAGCCTGGAGCCAGTGAAAACCCCCAACATGGGGGAGATGGAGTGTCATGTGTGAGAAATAGCAAGGAGGCCAGTTTAAGAAGTACCTGGAAAAGTAGAAAGGGGCCAGGTTATGAAGGGCTCTAAAAGCCAAAAAGAGGATTCTGTATTTGATACCTGAGCTACTGCAGTGGCTGAGCCACCCCAGATCTGTGCTTTCACATGATATATTCATTTAACAGTTAATTGGAGGATAGACTGGAATGGGGAGGGATGTGAGGTAGGGAGACTGACCAGAAGGCATTGTAGAGTCTAGATGTGAGGGCATTAGGCCTGCACCAGGGTGCTTGGTGGTGTTAGAGTAGAGAAGAGTACATATATGGGAGATATCACTAAAGTAGAACTGAGGAGAAGGGGAGGGAGAGGTCTTGGATGATACCTGGGTTGTGAGCCTGGGAGACTGAGAGGATAGTGGTATCCTTGACAGTAATAGGGAAGTACGAAAAAAGGTGAGGGTTTGGGGGGAAGTCATAATGATTTCAGCTTCGGACATGCTGATCTGGTTCCTATAGAACTGTCCCAGTTCCAAGCCCAAACACCCTCAGGCTCAAGTCCTAGGCATTGTATCTTCTCAGGGCTTTCCTCCTTGGCTGGTTGGCTGTACTATGTCCTTACTTGGAATACTGGATCCAAGATTATCGTGGCTTGAGAGCCTGGGGATTTCAGCTGGCACCTGAAACTGAGAATTACGAGTAAATTGAACAGAAGCATCTCTAGGCCCATTTCTTGGAAGTGGGGTAAAAGAGGGAAAAGGGGAAGGAAGTTCTTCCCCTTCTCTTTAGTTCAGTTCATGGCACCTGGGCTGTGGGTAAACTGGAAACTTTACACTTTGGATGCACTAGAAAAATATGTGAGTCAGAAAGGGATTTAGCAAGAGAGTGACCAGCTTAGTCTTGCAAGTTTTAAAGATTCAGCTCCTTTCACTTATGCGGTACGGGATGCTATGGCCTCCAAGTTAGGCAATCTGGATATGCTCCAAAGGCCCCTCAGGGTGCCCTTTATATTAGGCAATCTGGGCATGCTCAAACAAGCCCTGGTTATAGTTTATTATTCCCACACACTGCCTAGTCTAGGGCTGGGGAACCTTGCGGCCTCAAGGATACATATGGCCCTCTAGGTCCTCAAGTGAGGCCTTTGAATCCAAACTTCACAAAACAAATCCCCTTAATAAAAGGATTTGTTCCTGAACTCAGTTGAAAGGCCCAACCCAAGGACCTAGAAGGCCACATGTGGCCTCTAGGAGGCAGGTTCCCCACCCCTTGGATCCAGTATTCCCTAGTCCATGAAAAGTAATTAAAATATCTTCTGCATGAATAAAGTTGGAGTCAGGAAGGCCTGGGTTCAAGTCTTGTCTCTGGAACATATTGGCTGCATGACCATGACTGAATCACTTCATTTCTCAGTGCGTTAGTCAACTCTCTAAGATGATCAGTCTCAGAAGAGCTGCTGATCTGCATGATTGAAGTAGTTTCTACATGGGGTGTTCTCTAAATAGATGAAGTCATAGGTTTGAACAAAAATAAAATGGAACAAACCCTCCCCCCCCCTGCTTTCTATTTAAAAGAAAAATATTAACTCTAATTTCATTTCCTACTACTTAAGCTTTAGTTTCCCTGATACATTATATTTCTCTGGGATTATAAAACAACTTTTCTAATTTTATCCATAAGCAGGCTGCACATAAGAACATTCATACTGTTTTCCTGCAGCCTTGTTTGGCCAGTTGCCAGTCTGCTTCTCCGAGCCGTATACTCTTTAAAAATCAAGACTTGGAGTCCACCTAATAATCAGGCTGATTTTATTTTGAACTATTTGTAATGAAATATAACACCTGTGGGTATGTATAACTTTAAGGAGAGTCTCAATCTTTCATTACCAGTGTGAATCTTGCCTTCTTGTTATGAGTATGACCAGTTAGATCTCATGCATATTCACAATAGAACAGTGTTCACCCTGTTTTTTAACAAAAGGATTATTATTTTCTTAATTCCTTGGGACTTAAATTATACCATTCAATTATTTGATTATCTCTGTTCTTGAAAGAAAATACTTCAGGTAGAGGAAGGACTGGAAACCTTGGCAGAAATGTAACTAAGGCAGAGTGAAAAGATCTTTGCCCCATGGTGCTGGCAACTTGGAGGGGTGTTTTCTCTCTGAGTTGACTCCCATTTGTCTCACCTCAATGGCTCATGCTCTTGTATGGCACAGATGCCCACAGGCTGCTTCCTCAAGGCTTCTGCCACTGAGGGCCCTGCATTACTGTTTCACCCCTTTCCCCTCACTCTTCATCTTCCTCTTCTGCCCCCCACACCCCACACTCCCCACAATCAAACTGTTTTTACTCCAGGTAAAACATTTTCTGGTCATATCTCTGACTAATTATATGACTATAATACATGGTTATATCTCTATCTGGCACTGAGGTGAGGTTCTAGGCTTTCTTACCAGTGTGATGGGCAAGATAATGTCCTACTCATGTAGATAAATTTCAGTAGGGTAAGAAGTACTCCACTGCTTGGTATAAAAGCTGTGCCCTTGACCGATTTGTTGTTCTTGTTTGTATGTTGTTCTTGAAGAGGACCAGATTTAAAGTAGAAGGAGAAGCAGAGGTAGCTTTACTTAGGCACTAACTTTGGTTTTTCATCTATAGTTTCTAAATCTTCCTTTCTCATTAAAATGTGAGAGAAACTGGTCATTAAGAGTCTTCCATGTGTGGAGTGGTGTTATCAGTTGAATCTGAAATTAGTTTTTTCTTTATGACTGTTAAGAAATGAACAGATTTACAAACATATTCGCTGTTTTAACCTTCACCTCGTGAGAGGCAGAATGGGATAGTGGGTAGAATTGTCCTTGAAGCTTAGAAGACCTGAGTCCAGTTCTACTTCTCACATACTAGTTACGTGACCTTGGACAAGTCTCTCAACCTCTCAATGATCTAGGCAAATCCCTAAGATTATAAATTTTGGGAAATATGTCAACTTACAATGGCAGAAGGAGCTACTTTTCCAGGGAAGTTCCCTGTTTCAGTGAAATAACAGGTCCAGTGCCTGTCTCTAACTTTAACCTCACTGTGCAATGTAAACCCAATTTCTAATGAATCCAACTGTGGTTTTCTCATAGAAGGTGAGCATTAATTTGCTTTTTGCTGAATCTATATTAGTAATACTATTTCTATTTGTGACAATTATGATGATAGTGGTTCCCAAGATAATCTTAAGGGGCTACTTCGTTCAATTCAATTTTTTAAAAAAAGAAAGATCATTTATTAGGAACCTACTATGTGGAAGGCATTGTGGGGGGAAAAGATAATGAAGAAGGCATAGTACCAACCTTTAAGGAAAAGAGATAAATCAAGCATATTCTATTCTCATTGATATTATTCAAATGATGGAGGAGGAAGGTAAGGAAGGGAAGGGGAAAGGAAAAAGTGTTTATTATGGACCTACTATGTTCAAGGCATTGTACTAGGGAAGAATGGTAGAAGTTCATTTCATTTCAGAAAAGTATTATCCAGGCTTCTTTGGGTATTCCCAGTTCTCCTTACATGGAGATGTCTTTGAAGGGCCTTTGAAGCATGCCCAGTGTGCCCAACATGGTGGTAGCTTCCTTTGATTGGCTACCTGTAACTTTAAAACTGGTGGTACTGAGTCAGTCTTGCTCCTTTTCAGGCTGCTCTTTTCCATTTCCTTTTTCTGCTTGCACTGTTATCGACATCTTTCATATGCTGCAAGTAGAGGATAAAGTAAATTGGTGAGAGTGGAAGGACTTTCCTTCACCTGCTCCCTCCCTTTTACCTGGGGTCCTACAAGCGAACCTGGGGGTTGTTTCTGTTCTATATTGTTTGTTCTCCTAAGTTTCAGGTGTCAGAGGTGATCTTCACAGGACCAGGAGTTCAAGTCATGGTGACCTTGGAGCTGGGATTGCAGGTGGGGTGGTGGAATCAGCCAATCCTGTATGGAAACTCTAAAAAGTCAGGGTATCTGGGCCTTGAACCTAAGAAGGGGTTGGAAGTTGGAATGGGCACTATGCTTTATGAGAACCAATCTAAACTATGAACTTAATTCCTTGCCCCCCTCAAGAGACTGAAGGTGGTGTAGGGAGGGAGGAGGAGGATTATGCTTCTTATGTGTTGGGGGAGTAAGTTTGTGTATTTGGTTGGTTTTTTTTTTGAGGGGGAAGGCAGGGCAATTGGGGTTCAGTGACTTGCCCAAAGTCACACAGCTAGTTAAGTGTTGGGTGTCTGATGCCGGATTTGAACTCAGGTCCTCCTGATTCCAGGACCAGTGCTCTATTCACTGTGCCACCTAGCTGCCCCATATATTTCTGATTAAAGCTTTTAAAATGAGGATTTCTATGTAAAAGCTAATCTGACTGGTAAGTGACTAATGGAACTGGGGTGCAAGTGATCTATACCCTTCTTACATTTGGGAGAGTGTCATCAGTGGGGGCTGGAGCCATTGGCAGAGAGTTTAATACCAACACACACCTCCAGTCTCCTTAAGGGTATGGGGGTGGGGAGGAGGATTAAAATCTAACCTACTTAGCCTTCAGGCAAGGTGGACCAACGTGGCCTATGTTATATGGCTACAGGAAAAGTTTGGATAAGATCAGAGAAGTTAAGGAGTTCTGTTTGGCCAGAACATGGTGTAGGTAAAGGGAAGTAGTGGGTAAACAAAAGAAAGATAAAGAAGAAACAGCTTTTAGAAGGTCTTGGTCAGTATTTAATTCAGCAGGAAATCAAAAGTTTTTGAAGGTTTTTGAGAAGAGTATTATGATTTTGAGTTATGAATATGAAAGATTATTTTGGTAGCAGTGTATCATATGCATTAAGGTTGGAGAAGCTGAGGACTGGAGATATGCAGACCATTTAGGAAAATGCTAAATTGTTCCAATCCAGCCATAGGGAGGTCCTGAACCAGTGTAGTGGGGCTGGGCATGGCTTGTCTAACAAATGGCATTCTCATCCTTGCTGCCAAATTCCAACTAAGATGAGCTGAAGTTCATCCCACTGTGCCCATGTCACAGTACAGGCTTCCAGGAGCCAGGTGTGGAGCAGTTATCAGGTGCCCACTACATGTCAGACACTGCGCGTGTATGTGTGGGGAGAAGGGGTGGGATGCAAAGATTAAAAAATGAAGTAGTCACACTTGCATTTCAGTCTCTCCTTTCCTGCTATCCTGCTCCAAGGGAAGGGAGGGGTGTTTGGGGGGTAAGGGAAGTAGGTTGGGAGGGAGAATTAACTCTGACTTGATAGACCTCATGGCATGGCTTCTGAGTCATCTCCATGTGCAAATCACACATTCAATTCAATAAATAAAATAATTGCTATCAATAAATGAATTAAGAAGTGCTTTATAAGGGCCTACTATAGGCCAGGCACTGTTCTAAGCACTGGGTACGCAAAGACCCTGCCCTCAAGAAGCTTACATTCTACAAAGACAGGTGCTGAGAATACAAAAATAGGCACAGCAAATAAAGTGAAGTCAACAATCATTCACTAAGCATTTATTATGTGCCAGACGCTGCTGCTGAATTATGAGGATATCAATACAAACAAACAAAGGAACGAACAAAAGCCAGTCCTTGACTTAAAGGAGCTGCCATTCCAATGGAGACCATCCATAAAATGGACCTGGGAAACCGTGGGGCACAGGCATCTCTTGTGGGGGACACATGCACATGAACAACTAGGACACAACAGGAAGGGGGAAGTGCAAAGCTAGGATCCAGCCAAAGAGTTTCAAGAAATTTGAAGTGGAAGAGACCACTTTTACGTGGAGGAGGGATGGGAGTAGGGAAAGGAAGGGAGAACAGAGCCCAGGAAGGGCTTCTTGGGGATGATGAGTCTGAAGGGAAGGAGGAGCTCTGACCCAAGGATGACAGAATCATAGACTCTGAGACTTGGAAGAAAATCCAGTCACTGAACACTAATTATCCAGTCTGGTTAAAAATCTGTAGTGAGAGGGAACCCATTATAGTGAAGGCAGTAAATTGCCTTCATTCTGCATTTTTTGGATAGCTTGACTTTAAGACCTAAACCTGCTTCTTGATAACTTTTAACTTTGCTTATTTCTTCTTCTTCTTCCTCCTCCTCTTCTTTCTTCTGACAGTTGGAGTTAAGTGACTTGCCCAGGGTCACACAGCTAATACATCTGAGGCTAGACTGAACTTAGGTTCTCCTGCCTCTACGCTGGTGCTCTATCAGCTCTACTACCTAACTGCTCCTAATTCTGCTCTTTGTGGACAAGATAAAAAAGTCTAACTTTTTCATATGACAGCCCTTCAAATATTTGAAATTAGCTATCATATCTCTGCTCATAATCATTCTTGGTTCCTTCAGATGATCTACCTTCAGAGCATCATCTTGAGGCCCTTCATTATTCTTATATTCAAATACTTTATTGAGATTTGATAAGATAAAAATTCGATACCTTATCAAAATCCTTTCTTAGAATAATTGAATCCAGTGCTTCCAGTGTGGTCTAATCAGGGCAGACACATACTTTGTCTTCTTCAATGATGTCTAAGGCTGTGTTAACTTTTGTTTTTGATTTTGATTTCCATTTTACATCGCTGACATTGTAGTCCACTAATATCCTTCTTAGACAAGCTGCTATCCTTGTCATGATTCTTCCAGTAAAGCTGATTTTTTGAAGCTAAGGGTAAGATTTTGCATTTATCCCTATCATGTTTTATCTTATCTCTTTCTGTCCAGTGTTCTATCCTATAGAGATCTTTTTTAGAACTTGGCTGTCATCCAAAGCGTTAGCTACCTCCATCTGCTTTACTGTGTCTGTAAGATAAGCTAGAATGCCTTTTTCTAAGTCATTGATAAAAATGTTTAACAACTCAGGCTATGGACAAATTCTTAGAGATGGAGAGGGGTAGAGGGGATGGGAGTCCACTTCAGGGGTGGTGGACGATATGAACAAATGCTTAGACCTGTGCCAGAGAAGGTCAAGTGAGAAGAGGAGATAGAGAACAGTCCAGATTGTATGGAACAAGGTATGTCAAAGGGAATAGAATGAGATAAGGCTGAACAGGAAGGTGGGAGCTAGATCATAGGGGGCCTTGAATTTCAGGTTAAAGAGTTTATGCTTCATTTGCTAGGCAATTAAGGTTTTCAGAAACCTACTCTCAGGAATAGGAGAGACAAAATCAGAGTAGTTCATTAGGAAGATTTATTTTGGTAATATCTAGTAGATTGTAAGTTCTTTGAGGGCAGGAACTGTCTCATTTTTGTATTTGTGTCCCAAGCATCCAACATGGTGTCTGGTACTTAGTAGGCACTAAATAAATGTTTATTGATTGTTAATTAAAAGGATAAACAAGATAGAGGGAGACACCTAATAGGGCAAAAATTTATTGGGAAGATCTTTGCATAAACATGCTATAAAAATGGGGTAGTTTGTTATTATAAAGAACCCAATTTGCATTTTATAACATTTTAAAAATCCTGTCTATTAATAGCAATTATTTCATTGCTTTTTGGTGGTATGTCGTTTTTTTCCCTATTAAATTACATAGTAGAAATCATTCTGTATTTGATCATAGCTGTCTTTTGGATCGCTCTCAGAATCAGACGCCTGCCCTGCAGAAGATCCTGAGAGCTGGAGAGTGAAACTAACTTGAAACCAAATTCCAAACTGAAACTCATCTGTCTTTTCTCCTTAGCTTCCTGACAGAAGGAAAACTTGAGTAAGCAGAAAAGACGGACTGATACCTTAGAGAATGATCTTAGTTAAGATAATGAAAGGCAGTGAAACTGCTGAAGGTATTTATGGTTTTAAAAAAACACTATGGTGTTTGTTTATCTGGACGACATCTGCCTAACTGGAACTGCAATAGCAGATGACAATTAAGAATATTTCACATTTAGTTCATCACAAATAAATGACACATTGTGAAGGAGATGCTTAGGGCTACCAGATACCCTTAGATACAATCACTTCTGCCTTTGTACAAGACCCCCTATTTATAAAGCAAATTGAATTAAAGTATTAGTTGGTAGGCCTTGATATGAATTACATATAGAAAGCATTTTCCCCTGGACTTTAAAATAATAAACATAGCTTAACAGAACTGAAAGCTGGGCAGGAATTCCCTTAAGATTTGAAATAAAACCTCAAACCACAATAGAAAGAAAACAGGCCTTAAGACAAAGAGTGTGCGTGCCTACTGCATGCTATAGAGCTTTTATTCACATCCGCATCAATGCCAGTTCTGGCCTATTAAAAGATGACTGGTTTGCATATACACTCTCCACCAATAAATCAAGGGACCTGAGGGATCACCCAGTCCAGTCTCCTCATTTGACACGAGCTGACAGTTCCTAGTGTTTAAGGGGATGCTGCTGCCTAATGGCTTCCTCCTGGCAAACAGACATTCCAGAATACATTTTTCCTATGGGAAAAATGTTATAATTTGTGGCTAGGTATAGGTGCAGCTAGGTGGTGCAGTGGATAGAGTCAGGAAGACTCATCTTCCAGAGTTCAAATCTGACTTCAGGCACTTACTGGCTTTGTGATCTTGGGCTAATCATTTAACTCTGGTTGCTTCAGTTTCCTCATCTGAAAATGAGCTGGAAAAGGAAATGGCAAACCACTCCTGTATTTCTACCAAGAAAATCCCCAATGGGGTCATGGAGAGTTGAACCCTACTGAAAATATGAGTTAACAATAACAAATAGGTAAGACAGGGTAGCTAGGTGGATAGAATGGTAGATAGAATGCAGGGCTTGGAGTAAGGAAGCCCTGAGTTCAAATCTGGCCTCAGACATTTATTACCTATGTGACTCTGGGCAAGTCACTTAACACTGCTTACCTCAGTTTCCTCATCAATAAAATGAGCTAGAGAAGGAATTGGCAAACCACTCTACTATCTTTGCCAAGAAAACGCAAAATGGAGTCATGAAGAGTCAGACATGACTGAAATGACTGAACAACAAAAAATAGATGAGATGATAATAATAACAATTTATATGGAGCTTTAAGATTATCAAATAAATTTCCCCATAACAAGCCTTGGAGGTTTAATAGGGCAAGAATTATTATATCCATTTTATGGATGAAGAAACTGGGGCTAAGTGATTTACATAGGGTTTCGTAGCAACTAAGAATTGGAGCTAGCGTTCACACCCAGGCTTCCTGACCCTAAATCTAGCTCTATTTTCATTACACCATGCTGTTACCAATACAATTATTATTGTGCTTCGGGTGCATTAGGGCAAGTCACTTAGCTTATCTGTAGAATGATGATAAAACAACACCAACAATAATCATGTGACTCTTCTGTGTTAGCGTTGGGACCTAGCTATGCTTATAATATTACTCTGATGGGAAAATAATATCTAATATCCAAACAGCTGATTTAGAAATAAACTTTTGAGACGTAAACCTCTTGTAAGTTGAGGATTGTATATATACTGCATTTTTTTATTAGCTTTGATGGCAATCTGTGTTGGTGCATACATGGGCTTCTATTGTCTTTGATACAGACCAGAAGCCTGTAGGTTTTAAGATCTAATAATAACATATTTCTATAGTGTTTTAAAGTTTTCAAAGCTCTTTCTTTATAGTAGTCTTAAGAAGTACTTCGTGAAAGTATTATTTTCATTGTCAACTTGCAGATCTGTGGTTTAGACGGATAAGGTGGCTTGGTCAAGGTCACACAGTTACCAGGAGTTTGAGTCAAGGTCTCAAGCCTGAAGGACTCTTTCCACTATATCACATTGTTACTTTAAGATCTTCAAAGGACAGAAGAACACTAGCTCTAGGTTAGGGCACTCTGTCTCAGACTAATAAGGAGAACTGGGAGGGGGAGAGAACTGTATTGGTAAAAGGCGGTGAGCTTAAGGCTGATAAAGAGAGACCCCATGGAATACTTGAAAGATCAACGAATCTGGGGTCAGGAGACTGGATTTCAATCCTGGCTCTGACGCTATCAAATTTGTGACCTCTGGTCAAACCATTTAAACTTTCTGAGCTTCAATGACCTCATCTGTAAAATGGGGACAATAATACTGGCACTCATTACTTCAGAGCCTTCCTGTGAACAAAGTGCTTAGTCAACCTTAAGTTTTATAGAAAAGTGAGTGGTTTGTTATGAGCAAAACATTGGATGACTCTTTGAATGGACTATTTGTACATTCATCTCAAAGGGCAAAATTAGGCTGAGTCTATATTATACTAAAATGACGAGATGAAGACCGAAAAACCCAGTAGCCCATGGGTTGCTTTGCCTACATGATGGCTGAATAATTCCCCCACCCCTTTTTTTTTTCCATCCACTGAATTGATCCATTGTTTCCTGGGCCTGGCTTTTGAGCACACTTAGTAAGTAGTATAAGCCACCAGTTTACTGCAACGTCTAGGGCTGTATTGATTACAACACTCTGCAGGAGTGTGAAAAGGGCAGCCCTCTGGCATTGAAACCAAAGCAAATATGGTGGGCCCGATTCTTTGGTGAATGAACAGAAAAAACACTGACTCACCTGGGAGATGATTTAACCATTTAGGGTAGCAAGTTAGAATTTCACTCCTAGATCAAGAATTGGAAGAGACCCAGAGGTTACCCTCATTTGACAGATGAAGAAACCTAGGACCAAAGAAGTTAGATGACTCATCCAAGGTCATCTGAGTGGTAAGTGGCAGAGCCAGGATTCAAACTCAGGTCTTGTGACTGCAGGTTCAATATTTTCTCTTTTCTCACATTGTCTCATTATTCATGTATTTCTTTGTCCAGAGCATAGACCGTTTCCCAAGGGTCTTGGAAAGGTTTATTCATTTTCCAGAAATGAACAAGACTATTATTACATTGTTGAGATATTTCTTTTCATTCTTATTTTGCCTTAAAAGCGTCTGGTCACAGGGGAGAGGTAGACATCAGTAATAGACTGCTTCCACTCTAGTTTGTAAGGGATGGGAGCAGTTATTCTTAATTACTTGAATATGGACATTCCGACCTAGGAGAAGACACTCAGAGACAAATAACACACATACAAAATGCTCTTTTTGCTTATCTGCCTCAGGAAGTCTCACCTTTAAGCTCTCTGCCATGGAGAGCCTGAAATAGGTCACCTAACTCTGGTACAGTTTTATCTCCTAGTGGCCCCAGAGCAATTCTCTGCTCAGAAGCCCTCACACACAGTCTCCTTATCAACACAAACTCAAGCATTTGTCCTCTTAATCTCCCTCACATGTGAAAAGGAACCCACTGGGCAGCCAAAAGAACTGTGTGTGTCCTGACCAAGAGATTATGAAAACTGGGAACCACACTTTTCACAGTCCTGATTTAAACTGGGCAAAGGGCAGGAATAATTAAAGAAAATACACACCCCGTTTTGAGACTGGTCTTGGATCCCTCCACCCAGCCCATAAACTGCAGGAACATCGGTGTTACTCAGAGTTACTCACCAGGGCTCTCCTGTTTGGATTGCACAGCTATTCTGAATCCTCAGAACAAGGCCTTGCCCTGTTAGAGGGAGCCACAGACCAGCTTGCTCATGAATAGTTGAACTGGTAAGGTTGGAAGCTAGAAGAGAGCTCAGGGCTGAAGCTGGGCTTGGTGTTCACACCACAGACATAGATGTGGTATTTCCACAGCCTTGTTAATAGATGTAAACACCAGGAGGGGAATGAATAGCTTTTGATAAAGTTTTAACTAGAGATAGGCTAGGAAGGCAATTGCCAAGGGTATGATACACAAGGAGATGAAGAAGAGACATTTAAAAAATATGGCTTAAAAATTAATGCACCGGGCAGCTAGGTGGTGCAGTGAATAGAACATCGGCCCTGGAGTCAGGAGGATCTGAGTTCAAATAGGCCTCAGACACTTAACACTTACTAGCCATGTGACCTTGGGCAAGTCACTTAACCCCAATTGCCCTGCCCTTCTCCCTCCAAAAAGCAAAAAAAAAACCCCAAAATTGCACATATGAAATTTCAAATGCACATGTGAAATTCTCATTTATTTAGTGATAAGTCAGATGTTATATTTCGCACCTTCCAGTGGGCCATGAGACACAGGGAGCACAATGTTCAGATCTTACCTAGGGCTGTCTTGACCATGCCTTTGCCTTTTGATCATCAATCTGCATTATAAAACTGGATATTCAGGAGCCTGAGGCCAGCATTGGTCTGGTCAGAAAAAACATAGTCTCAGAATCAAAAAGGGGGTTGCTTACGCAGCTCAGTTGATAAGAGTACTGGACCTGGAGCCAGGAAGACCTGAGTTCAAACCCAGCCTCAGATACTTACTAGCTGTGTGACCCTGGACAAGTCACTTAATCCTGTTTGCCTTAGTCCCTTCATCTATAAGATGAGCTGGAGAAGAAAATGGCAAACCATTCCAGTATCTTTGCCAAGAAAACCCCAAATGGGGTCACAAAGATTTGGATGTGACTGAAAACAACTAAACAGCAACAATTCTGAACCAAAAGACTTGGTGGTGGTGGTGGTGGTGGTTCTAGTTCTGGTGTAGACACTAGCTACGTGGTTTGGAACATAGTTTTTTTTTATCTGAAAAAATAAGGGGATCAAACTGGATCAGGGATTCTTAACCTGGGGCCTGTGAACTTGTTTTTAAAAAAATATTTTGAAAGCTGTATTTCAATATGATTGATTCCCTTTATAAATTAATGCATTTTATTGTAAGTATTTAAAAACATTATTTTGAGAAAGAAGCATGGGCTTCACTAGCTTGACCACCAACAGGGTCCATGGTACAAAAAACTATAAAGGAGTTCTTGACTATATGATCTCTAAAACCCCATGCAGCTCTAAATTCTACGACCTCATATCCAACACCTCATATCCAACGTCTCCTTCCTGGAAATGTTGCATCTGGGTCATGTGGTATGAACACCAAGCCCAGTTTTAGCCCTGAGCCCCCTTCTAGCTTCCAATCTTGCCAGTTCAACTATTCTTGAGCAAGCTGGTCTGTAGCTCCCTCTAACAGGGCAAGACCTTGTTCTGAGGGTTCAGAAGAGGCTGTACTCCCCATCCAGCAGATCTTTGGAAAGATAGGATACCAATCCAATCCACAACAAAGCGAAATGTGTCATAGACATTGCCTCCCAGAGGTGTTTGTATCTGTTGGGAGGCAATACTTCCACTAAAGAGACCAAAGGGAGATTAGTGGTGGACTTTGAGGCACCACTACAGGCTGGTAGGAGAGATATTTGGGGACAACTGGGATTTTCTGATAACTTTCAAAGCATATCATATAGGCTGACGCTTACTCCATCTATGCTTTGGGTCTTAGCACAACGTAGTGAGTTTGAAAAATTGGTCATTTGTCAGTTATTCTTCTTTGAAAGTTTTCCTTTCTAATACTCTGAGGCAAGTGTTGATTTTAGTAAGCAATACCCTAAAGTGGAAAGAATCCTGGCACATACTGTCTGTGACTGTGGGTCAGTTACTTAACCACTTTGGGCTTCATTTTTTCACCTATAAAATGAGAGGGTTAGGTTGTACTAGATGAGATTGGAGGACTCTTTGGCTGTAAATCTATGATTCTATGGTCCCAGAGAATTTTGATCTTTCAAGTGGCTATAGATCCAATAGTGAAATTTGGTGGTAAACTATTGTAAAATGGTCTTAAAGGACTCAGGTACAAGACCTGGAAATTCTGGTTTTGATAGACTTGAGGCCAGAAGCAACTGAAAATGTCCAGATCAAAGGTTGGAATTCAGTTAATTCAGTATTTACTCTGAGTTCTTTTTCTCACTATCTAGGTAATAGAATATCCAGGTTGCCATGGTTGTCTCCTTGGTTGCCTTTGGGCTTAGATTGCAAAAGCTCATAGCTGAAAGGGAATTCAGAGGACATTTGCTCTAACACATACTAAAAAAATGTCTTCTACCACATCTCCTACAAAGCCCTGGCTCTTTCGTATAGACTTCCAGTGAGGGGGAATTCCTTTCTTTCTGAGACAGTCAATACCACTTTGGAAAGCTATGGTTATAAGAAAGGTTTTCCTACCATCAAGTCTAAATTTACTTCTTTGCAAGTTTTACCCAATGATCCTAATTTTGCCACCTGAAGTCAAGTTGAAAAAAAACTATCATTCTCTCTTTCCCATGATAATCCTTCAACTTGCTTGAAGTCTTTTTTAGACCAAATATTTCCATCATGCTCATCTCTTTTTGAGCTTCATATGACAAGAACTTTATTTCCTCATCCTGATTATATGGGGTGGCAGGGTGAAGTAGGGCAGGTAGGTGGCACAGTAGATAGAGTGCCAAGCCTGAAGTCAGGAAGACTCATCTTCCTGCATTCAAATCTGGCCTCAGACAGTTACTAGCTGGGTGACCCTGGGAAAGTCATTTAACCCTGTTTGCCTCAGTTTCCTCATTTGTAAAATGAGCTGCAGAAAGAAAATGGCAAATCACTCCAGTATTTTTGCCGAGAAAACCTCACATGGGGTCATGAACTCATGACTCACACAACTGAATAACAACAAGGGTGAAGTAGACAGAAAGTAGGCCTCAGATCCAGAAAAGTCTGGGTTTAAGTCTCATCTCTGATATACAACTATGTGACTGAGGAAGCCTCTCATTGCTTTAGGCAACCCTCTAAGACTATAGGAAATATAAGAGGAAATATTGGTGGAGGGAGATTCCTCACCTGGGAATTCCCTGTACTAATGTAATCAGAAGTATAATCCCTATCCCTTTTGTCCTGATTATCCTGCTCTAGATTCTTACCACCTTAGTAATATCTTTTTGAAAATGTGGCTTTCAGAATTGAGCACAATACTCCAGTGTGGCCTGGCCAGGATAAAGTACAGTGGGACTATTTCCTACCTTAATACAGCCTCTCTTAATTTATCCTAAGATTTCACTGGCTTTCTTGGCTACCATATTCACAGTTAACTCACTGAGCTCACATTCCACTAAACCCCTCCAGATCTTTTTCAGATGTACTACAATCAGGTCATGCCTCCTCCACCTTGTACCTGTGAGGTTGTTTTTGAATTTGAGTACAGCATGTACATTTATCCCTTAAAATTTAGATGATTAAAGTCAGTTCAGTGTTCTAGAAGAAAATTGAAAGGGTTTGGAAGGGACCAATGATTGGATTTTAGAGCCAAATCTGACTTTGGAATCCCTATTGGTGATTTTAAGTGGGAAGATTAATTGATGTCTTGTTGGGGGGGGGGGAGGGAAATCTGTTACTACCACTGATATTGCAAAATCAGTTTTTGTTAGATTCCTCACTCCCCTACCTCCTTGTAGGGAAGGGGGCCAGTGTGTGTTGGTAATGGGCATTTAACAGTCTTGAAAGACTCAAACAGATTTGGCAATGAGGAGGAAAGGTACAGTTCAATCCTTTATCAGAGAACAAGCAAGATGTTTAAAGATGTCAATCCAGGGGGCCAGATAGAAGAAGCTTTGAGACAGGCAAGTCAGTGGATAGAGTGCCAGGCCTGGAGATAGGAAGACCTGAGTTCATATCTATCTACTAGCTGTGTGATCTTGGCCAAGTCACTTAACCCTGTTTGTTTCAGTTTCCTCATCTGTAAAACGAACAGGAGAAGAACATGGCTCCGGTATCTTTGCCAAGAAATGGGGTCACAAAGAGTCAGACATGACTGAACACATGAGACAAGTTAGTGTAGAGGCAGGTGGGAACTTGTGAGGTCAGGTAACATTATGCAGAGGTTCTTAACCTAGAGTTCATTAATTTTTTTAATAGCTATTTCAGTGTAATGGCTTTCCTTTGTAATACAATGCATTTCACTTTACATATTTATAAACATTATTCTGAGAAGAGGTCCAAAGACTTTACCACATTGCCAGAAGGGTCCCTTATGCAAAAAAAGGGTGAAGAACCCTTAATGTAAAGGCAATAGTCCAAGCCATCAGCAAATCTAATGTCTTCCACCTGAGAAAGCATTCTTTTCCAGAGGTGGGCACTCATTACATCTCATCCTCACTCAGCTGTATCAGCACTGCTGTGGCTTAGCCATGTTCTTTCTTGGGGCAGAAAGCTATATTGGTCCCTAGGATCTTCACTGCAGCACTTTGCTCAGGCATGAAATCCATTATAATCTGTTTTAAAGGAAAGTTGTTGAAAAGCAGACTCTATTCCTTAGTGAGGGATAACTTGAGTGAAACAAAAGAAAATCCTATGGAAAAAAAAGGCAGCCAACATATGGCTCCTAGGCCTTGTTTGTTGAGCCCCTTCCAGCTCTGAAAGGTAAGTGGAAACAAACCCCCTTGCTTGTGAAATTGAGGATTTAAGTACCACTCAGGTCTGGTTTCAAGTCTGGCAAGGAAGCAAAAATCTTTCTCACCATTTTTCAGATGGGGACTTCCTTGTATATTTCAAATTAGCTGCGCTTAACTGAAGCCCTTAATGGTTCTGGGTCTGAAATGAATAGGGGTAATTCATTCAGACAGGGCATGCGGCCTCCTGTGTCTCCTCAGCTTAATTGTAGCTGGAGAAAGGTTCATGCCTTCTCCAGGTTCACAAGGAAACCTGATTACAAAAGGATGTCCTGCCTTCATTATCTCAGTATGAAGATACAACCTAGCAGAGTTGAAAAAGAAATTTGACTTTAGCTGTTAAACCAAAGTGAAGTGTCCCTCTTAAAGTAAATTGGTAGAAATAAGGTTACCTTCAGGTCCACCTTGCCCATAAAAACCCCCCCCAAAAAATTATTCCTGATGCCAATTGCCAGATCCTTCGATAATAAAGAGACTTGGTTGGGGTACAGTTTGCATGGGTTCCACCTTCCAGAATAAATATGGCAGGTGGTGTCAGAGGACTAGCCAAGGTCAAGTCAAATAGAGCTGTGTGAGTCACTGTGCTAGGCCCCTTGAGAGATTCAAAGTAGTGTAGAGAGACTGTGCTTCTGTATGAGCCAGAATGCTAACCAGGCCCCTGTTTTCCTGCTGGCAGTTCTACACATTAAAGGCAGAACTGTAGAACAATAGCGAAGGATTGGCTCTTAGCCCAGTTGGATTTCATGTCAGAGGAGCTGAGTTCAAATCCCAGCTCTGGGGCTTATGAACTGTGGAATCTTGGACAAATCATTTAACCTCATTGGCTCCAATTTCCTTTATCTGTAAAATCAGGAGTTTGGACTAAATGACCTCTGAGGTCTTTTCCAGCTTTCTGTCTCTGATTCTGAGATCCTTTTGTTCTTGTTTCTAGGTTTATTTGTGTGCCAATCAGGGAGAAGGGTGGAAGCTGAAAAGAACCCTTTTGGCCCGGTCCCTACACAGCTCCTGTGGGGTTTGGGTGGGTGGAGTACCTGAAGTGGATTTTGGGAACACAGGCTGACAATCAAAGCTTTAATCTGAGTTAAAAATAATTTTTTAACCCCAAACCAGATGGTTGGCTGGAGATAGGGACTTTGAATAGACACTGGGAGAAAGGCAATGAAAAAAATATACTTAATTTTAGCCTGAAGGCTTCTAATAGCTTTTGCTCATTGCCTGGCTAGGTGTGGAGGCTCATAGTCCTTGGCTATACTGAAAGAACTTTAGCTCCCCTTATGAGGGAGAGACTTAAGAGTAACCTCATCATAACAGGGGTATTCCAACAACCATGAAACCAATGGACAATTCTAGCAGACAAAAAGTAGAGATATCATGCCTAGCAGTCTATATGTCAGATGGTAACATGATGACATCAGTAAATTATATCAACGTGTAGTAATGTCAAAGGTATGGGTTGCCCTGGCCATGAGTGTACCCTGGCTACATTTGTTTCTATGGGTTCCCTCCACTTAACTGACCTGGTCACATGTGTACTTGATATATTGATATTCCTTCAAACACCCTAAACTGATAGTTCCTCAAGTTACTAATTTCATAGGATGTAATCCTCCACCTCATCTCATTTACACTCAAAAATGGTCATACCCTTGATCTTGTTACCACCAACAAACGCTACATTTCTGTTTTCATAAATTCTAAAATTTCCTTATCTGATCACAAACTATTGTTGTTCTACTTCTCCCTTTGCCTACCAACCCCCCAAATCCATTTTTTGTCTATACTATAACCTCCAATCCCTTAACACCTCAGTTCTCTTCTAGGCTATCACCCCTACACCAACTATATTCACCTCCTTTCCCCATCTTGACCCCTTGGTGAACCAGTTCAACTCTGTACTGTCTTCTTTTCTTGAGTCTCTTTCCCCCATTCTATCAAAGGTCTTGCCCTGTCAAGTTTCAGCTTTGGATCACTCCCACTATCTGTTGCCATTACTTCTATACACGTGCTGCTGAATGAAGCTGGAGAAAAATCACAATACTGCTGAGTTCAATACAAATTTATGTTACATAACCTCAACTGGGTCCTCACCTCTGCAAGGCAGTCTTTTTTACAAATCCCTAATTAACTCACTCCAATATTTTTGCCAAGAAAATCCCAAAATGGAGTCACAGAGTCAGACATGACTGAAATGCCTGAATGACAACAAATTAACTCACCATTCCACTTACCACAGCAATCCTGAATCTTTTTATCCCTCTTTAAACACCCCATGGCTCACCTCCCTCCCTACCCTCCCAGGACTCTGCCTCATATTTTACTGAAAAAATTGAGGTCATTCACTGAGTGTTTCCTCTTCTTGCCTTATCCTCATTCCATACCATCCACATATCTTTGCCACTTTGTCCTTCTCTTTGATAAGACGATATCATCTACATGGACAAATGATCCTATTCCATCCTATTTCCAGTAAATTGCCCCTTCTATCATTTTTATTCTTACTCATCTTCAAACTTTCTCTGTTAAGTGGTTGCTTCCCTACTGCCTACAAACATGCCTATGGCTCCTCCATCCTAAAAAGTCCTCTCTTGCGCTATCCAGTCCTGCTAGCTATCATCCCATATCCTATGTTTTGTGGCTAAACTCCTTGAGTAGCCCATTTACAATGGGTGCCTCCATTTTCTTTCCTTTCACTCCCTTCTTAGGGATCTATAGTCTGGCCTCTGACCTCATCATTCAAATGAACCTATTTTCTCCAAAATTACTGTTGATTTCTCAGTTATCAAATCTAACGACCTTTTCTCAATCCTCATTCTTATTAACTGCTCTGCAGCTTTCGACACTGTTGATAACCCTTTTTTTTGATTCTCTCCTTTCTAGGTTTTTGTGCGTGACAAAAACTATTCTCTCCTACTTACTGACTGCTCCTTCTCAGCTCCCTTTGCTGGAACTTCAACCAGATCATGCCCCCTAACCATAAATATCTGTACTGGGTCCTCTTCTCTTCTCCCTCTAAATTATTTAATGTGATAGTGTCATCAACTCCCCTAGATTCAATTATCATTTTTATGATGATGATTCTCAAATCAGCTTATCCAGTTTTAACCTCTTTCCTAATCACCAGTCTCACATCTCTAACTGCCTTTAAGACATCTCAAAGTAGATGTCCTGCAGACATCTTAAATGCAATTGATCTAAAACTGAATTCATTGTCTTTTTCCCCCAAACACCTCTCCCTTCCAGACTTCGCTGTTACTATTGAGGGTGCCACTATATCCTCTCAGTTACTGAGAGGTGTCATCTTTAACTCCTCACTATCTCTTTTTTTTTGCTGCTTTTTTTGGAGGGCAATTGGGGTTAAGTGACTTGCCCAAAGTCACACCGATAGTAAGTGTTGAGTGTTTGAGGTCAGATTTGAACTCAGGTCCTCCTGACTCCAGGGCCAGTGCTCTATTCACTGCACCACCTAGCCACCCCTCCTCACTATCTTTCAACCCTCACATCTAGCCCGCCAATTTTTACCTTTGTAACATCTTTTGCATACATCCCTTTATCCCATCTGACACTGCCACCACTCTGGTGAAGGCCATTGTCAGCTGACACCGGGGTTATTGCATAGCGTTCTGGTTGGTCTCTTTGTCCAGGTCTCTTCTGACTCCAATTCATTTTCCACTTAGTGGTCAAAAAAGCACAGATCTGACCATGTCACCCTTTAATGGTTTCTATCTTTAGATGGTTTCCTATCACCTCCAGCAATCAAATAGATAACTAATTGATAACTCAGTCACCTCCTCCCCACCCTACATGTACTTTGTGACCTAGTGATACCAGCCTCCTTGATGTTCCTTGAAAAAAGGGATTTCCTCTCTGGACTCCAGGCATTTTCTTTTTTAATTACTTTTTAATTTATGGAATAAAACAAGCATTTCCATAACATAGTATAATAAAAAAGATGATTGTATATGAAACTGCAATCTATTGTGTACAACTCGTTATTCCTTTTAAATATATAATAAAGTTATCATCTAAATTTTTTGTTCTTTTTTTCTTCCCTCCCCCCACTCTACCCTGGAGATGGCTACCATTAGACACAAATAGTCATATATATATAATATGTATGTATGTATTTATGTATGTATTTTTACATGTATGTATGCATGACACACATATGTAAGATTATTCTACACATACATCTATTTTTATCCATTCTTTCTCTAGATAGAGATAGTGTCTTTCTTCATACATCTTTTATTTGTGTATGTATGATTTAATGTATGTATAATTTGTGTATGTATGATAGTTAAAATGACGCAGTTGCTCAAAGTCATTCTTAAAACAATATCACTGTTACCTATACAATGTTTTCTTGGTTCTGCTTACTTCACTCTTTACCATGTCATGCTCCACATCTCTACTTCCCACCTTCCCTGATTTCCTTCAAGTCCCAGCTAAAATCCCACCTTCTCTAGGAAGCCTTTCCCAATGATTCCCCTTAATTCTACTACCTACTCTTTCATAATTGCATTTCAAAGATTATTTGTGTATGGTTGTTTGCATGGTCACCCCTTAGAGTATGAACTCCTTGAGAGCAGACTCTGATTTTTACCTTTCTTTTTATCCCCAGTGCTTAGTATAACACTTGACACACAGTAGGGGCGTAATAAATGTTTATGGACTGACTGACAAGTATGTGCTTCTTTACACAAATTATCTACTTATACCTGTTCTCTACATATGTGCTCTCTTATGTTTATTTTCTAGTCATGCCTGTTTTTTACATGTGTCCTCTCCCACTGCGTGGTAACCCATGGGAGAATATGCTTCATATGCACATGGTAGAAACATCTCCTTTCTCTGAATATGTTACACTATTTGATTAAATGTCTTCTGCTTTGAACTAATGTGGCCTATAGTTGTCTGGCAAAGGCAAACAAATCGAGGGCTTGTGAGCTAGGGCTCCGAGCATCTCAAATGTGGGCTAGCACTCAGGGGAACTGTAGGTACAACAGTGATATTATAGATCCCTGCCCTCAAGGAGCTTATTGGCAACTTAGAAAGGTAAGATACAAGCATGTAAAAAATGAGTATGTTTTAAATAAAAGTGCAAGACAACAATAGGAAAGACAACACAGTGCAGTATAGAATTCATTGCTAAATGAAATATACAGAAGATGTAATTGCTGCAAAAATGCAAAGGAGGGAGAGAATACCTCAGACTGGGGTGGCCAGAAAGGCTTTTTGGAGGAGATAGGATTTTTGCCTTTAAAGGCAGTTAGGATTTCTATAGGCAGAGATGAAAGGGATGTGCATTCCAAGGATGAAGTCAAAGCAGGTTTGTTTGGGGATCTCTGAGTGGTATAGCTTGGATAGATCAGAGGCTACTTGGAGGGGAATAGTTGTATGTCAGTTTGGAACAGATTGAACAGAAGCTCAGAGAAGGGAAATTGGAAGATGGGCCCAAAACTGAACACTTAGACAGAAAGTATCTTCAGGGCTGGCCCGAGATAAACGTGTGAGGTAGAATGAAGAGACAGGCCAGTGTATTGAATAGAGTTCTGAATTTAAAGTCAGAAAACCCTGCATTCAAATTTTTCCTCCCATACTTATTAGCTGTGTGATCATTGGTAAGACACAATCTCCTTGAGCCTCAGTGTCTTCATCTGTAACATCGGGATGAGAATAGCCCTCATTCACCTTCCACAGCTTTGCATACAGTTCCATGAAGCATGTGTATGAGAAACTCTTTGCAAGTTCGAAGGGGGTAGATAAATCCTTTGAAGGGGTAAATAAATGTCAACTGTTACTATTTTCCTTTCTCATTGTCTTATTTCCCTTCTGGGGCTGCCTTCCTCTAAGTTCCCAGCACCTGTATGTTACACCAAATCCTCCAGTGCCTTGTCTGCCAGAATAATTCCTCATCAGCTCCAGAGCTGCACAAGTAGGAAGAAAGTAATTTGATTTAACTGGCTAGCATGAAAGTATGGCTAGTTGTGCTACAGCTCCAAGGGGTATTTTAAGAAAAGCTTGTTAATCTGGTTCCTGTGGTTAAAAAAAAAAAAAAGAAAAAGATCCTCTAGTAGTCTGGGGGATGAGACTCTTGAAATTTTTTTTTTTTTTAAATAGCAGACATTGTCTGTAGAAAACTTGGAAAGCAGCATAGTTCTGTGTAAAGATTATAGGATTGTAACACCAATGTGATACCCATGGCAGGGTTTTTTCACAAAATATAAAAAACCCTCCTCCTCCAAGACAAAACCAAAATATTCATTTGGTGCATTGCTATTAGGATACCAAAAAGCAAGGTTTAGTAAGATACTCATCACCAATCCAGGGAGCAACTACATCTCATTCTCTGTCAAGTCTTCCCACAAGCAAGTTCTCCTAGGCTTCTCTCCATCTGAGGCTCTCTCTGCCCACACCTCTCCCTTCAAGAAATACAATATATACTGTTTCCAATCAAAGACTGGATTGGCTTAATTGGAAAGGTGTGGGGATCCCTGTAGCCCAGAGTCTAATTGGCTCTGCATCAGGGCTCTGTGTGAGGCCTACTAATAGGCAGGGAAGATCTTCTATCCCATTAACTTAACAAAGATATTAACCAAAGGACCTGAGTGTGAATCATCTTCCTTATGCTTATGATGTCTATGATTTTGGGCATCTGATTCACTTAGCCTGCCTGGGCCTCAGTTCCTTATTTGTAAAATGATGAGGCTGGACCAGATGAGTGCTGAAGTATCTTCCATCTCTAATCTGGGGCAACTAGTGCCATGGTGGATAAAGCTCTGGGCCTGGAGTTCCAGGAAGATCTGGTTTCAGATCTAGCCTCAGGCACTTCTTAGTTGTGTGATTCTGGGCAAGTGACTTAACCTTTGTTTGTCTCAGTTTCCTCACCTGTAAAATAGGAATGATAACAGCATCTACTTCCAAGGGTTGTTATGAGGATCAAACGAGATCACATTTTATAGACTTCAGAATAATGCTAATGATGATTTGTTCAAGAGAAGTGGTATAAATGAGATCATCAAGGCTGTGCATGGCGTGAATAGGAGGCAGGTCAGTTACATAACAAGAATAGAAGAAAAACAGACGGATAGCTTGAAATATTGTGCTTTCAATCGGTAAACATTTATTAAGTGTCTACTATGTGCCATGAAAAGCCATGAAATATTTTAAAATCTCCATAAAAATCTTCAGTTAATTGGGTAGGATTTATGGAAAAGCATGGATGAGACTCATGTAAGGTGAAATGAAAATGAGATGTCATGTGGGGTAGAGGGAATACCCACACTAGGAAGATGATGGAGCTATTGGAAGAGCCAGGAATATTCTGTATAGGAACCAGATCTAGATAGATGGGGTTTCTGAGGACACCTAGATTGACCTCAATTTAACAGGTAAAGAAACTGAGTCCCAAGGACATTAAATAACTCAGGTTGTATGTATCAGGTCCTTTGATACCAGAGTCAGTGCTTTTCCTACTGTGAAAATGGTAACCATAGATTTCTCAGAAAACTAGATGGAAAAATCAAGGAGATAATCCATTTTATAACTCCTAAGCCAGGGGTTCTTAACTTGGGGGTCTGCGTCTATATATGTGTGTGTGTATGACACATAGAGCCTGTATATATGTTATATACAGGTTATATATCTATTTTAGATACACACAACAAACACATATGTATATGTGTGAATATGTATTTATATCTGTTTATGTACATATACACATATATGTATATACATATATGTATACACACATATCAGGCAGCTAAATCTGGTGTTTTGCCCACATTTAATCCTCTCGGATAATGGTTCTTAAACTTCTCGGCCTCAGAACCCCTTTACACTATTAAAAATTGTTGTGCCCTCTCCCCAACCCAAGAGCTTTTGTTTATGTGGCCTATATTTATAGGTATTTACCATTAATAATTTGCCATATTAGAAATGAAAACATTTTAGCATTATTATAAAAATAATTTTGATTCCACAGACACCCCCCAGCTCCACCCCGAAAGGGTTTTGATTCATTTGAGGCAGTATTGGTAAAGAGCTTAGAGTGCTTAATAAATGTTTCTTCCCTTCCCCTCCCCACTCCCAGACCACACTTTGAGAACCACTGCTTTAGAAGATCAAAGATAGGAGAGGACCTCTGATTTACCCTTCCTTGCCAAGTAATCACTATGATTGACCCAGCAGGTTGTAACTCCAACATTCAGCAAAAATGAAAGTGCATATGCTTACCAAAATGGAACTCGGAATGAATCTGAGTCACATTAAAGTGGCTTCAGAGATAAAAATCATCTTTATCTGTGTTTAAGCCATATCGTATGTGTACTCTCTGAACCCTAACTGCTCCCTATTATAAAGGTCATTTCATAAAAATATTCCCCTACAAATTCCATCTGTCCTGAGACCACCCAGTTATGTCCACATTTTTATTATCAGTCTGACTACAATCAAACTTGATTAGATCTTTTGAAAACATTTCTATAGTTTTCTTTGAGTTCTGCTACATGGTAGTGTGTGTGTGTGTGTGTGTGTGTGTGTGTGTGTGTGTGTGTGTGTTGTGTAAGAGAATCTCAGTTAATTGTAGGTTTTTGCTTTATAACATGATTAGCCCACAGCCAATGGGAGAAGGCTGTTAACCACCTTGCCATATACATTTGGGGATACACTCTGGAAATGTGATGAACTCTGCCAGAAATGTAGTTGGTTTTCTCTCTTTCTCTTTGTCTGTATCTCTCTGTCTTTTTCTCTCCTCCCTCCCTCTCTCCTTCCTTCCTTCCTTCCTTCCATGTGTTCACAAACATAAGCCTCAAGACTTCAAGTATCAATTGCAAGCAATTTTTCTAAAGGCAAAAACTGCCACATTTTAAAATTGATAAATAAGATAGATTTTCATTATACCACTACCAGGGATCTACTCCATAATAAATTAAATTACCCTAAATGGGGATGACTAATAAATTCAGATATTTCTAGGGAAGTCACTGGATCTTTTAAAATGCCAATTTTTCATTAAGCAGAAAGTGACTAGTTTCATTTGCATTCTGTATGAGTAGGAATACAGAGGAGAGAGGAGTCGGAAACTTTATGGATAAAGCCAATAATTTGTGTGGCAGGCTAACAGCATCCGACTCAGTTTCAACTGACTCTTGACATTCCCACTTAGAGGTCAGGCCACCCTTTCCAACCCATTTAGGACGTTCCACACAAATGGTTTTTGGGGTTTTAAGTGATTTCTGTTTAAACTCTGCCTTCCTAAGATGAATAGGAAAGAACTTGGAAAGAACACCAGGCTTAGGAATCAGGAGAAGCGGGTACAAGTCCTGGCTGGGCTACTTTTTAGAAAGAGTTCAACATAAGTTTAAGAATTAATTAGTTACCGAGTTTCTTTTGTTAATAGACAATTTAAGAAGTACTTTTCTTCCATAAAGATTATGCTAATATCACTCATGGGCCTCAGTTTCTTTATCTGTAAAATGAGAGAGCTGGGACTAGATTACCTCTCAGGTCCCTTGCAGCTCTAAATCCTGTGATGCTTTAGCCCTGGGCAAATTACTTAAGCTTTCTCAGCCTCAGTTTCCTCATCGGTAAATGAGGTTAAAATAACACTTGCACTACCTATTTCACTAAACTGTTGTGAGGAAAGTTCTCTTTGAACTGTAATGTACTATATAAGTGTGAACTATTTAAAATATTGACTTAATTAACTCCAGGTGTGGCCTTAGCTTTCAAAAAATACTGAGCTGTCTCGGTCAATAAAACTATGAGCTCCTTGAGAACAGGGACTGTTTTTGCTCTTCCAAAGAACCAAGCATAGAACCTGGCACAGAGTAGGTACTAAATAAATGATTGTCGCCTGATCGATTGATTAACCAAAACAAAAGCAAAAAACCAAAAAAAAAAAAACCAAAAAAAACAACCCCAAACCTAAGCCATAATAAAACTAATATTAAAAAAAAAGGCTAAATATAAATGAAATCTGGAGAAAGGTTTGGACAACAGGGTTTGCTGGTCACATAAGACCAAGAACTTTTAGGGCCAGTATTTCTTCCCAGAATCCTTGACAAATTTTTCTACTACTTTTCCCTTATAGCTAGTTTGTTTTCCTTGAAAGAACTACCAAAGGATTAACTCTGTTTCTGTGGAAACTAGAAGGGAGCATCCCATCCCACTTTCCCTATTACTTTTTCCTAACTTATAGCCAAGGCCCTGGTAATTAACTCCCTTTCTTTTGTATTTTTATTTTTACCTATCTTTTAACTTTTTTTAACATGTTATTTTTCCCCAATTACATATAAAAACAGTTTTTGACATTTGTGAAAAAAAATATGAGTTCCAAATTCTCTCCCTCCTTCTCATTCCCCCTCCCTGAAATGACGAGCAATTGAATATAGGTTATACATATTCAATTATGTGAAACGTATTTCCCTGTTATGTTCATGTTGTGAAAGAAAACGGACCAAAAAACACCCCATGAAAAAATAAACAAAAGCATAGTATGCATTAATCTGCATTCAGACTTCATCAGTTCTTTCCCTGGAGGTGGATAGCATTTTTTATCCTGAGTCCTGTGGAATTGTCCTAGATCTGTGCAAAGTGCCTGAGGCGGGAGAAGAATGTTGTGTGTTGGGAACAGCAAGTAAACCTTGTTGGTTGGAATATAAAGTACATGAAAGGGAATAGTGTGAAGTAAGTTTGAAAAGTTAGGCTGGAGGCAGATTATGAAGATCCTCTAGTCAAAATTAGCAAGGACTGTTTTCATTTATGTCTTCCTATCATCAGTGGCTAGCAAAGTGCCTGACGTACTGATTGGGATTACAGAAATACTTACAGTGAATTGAAGGGTTTTAAATGGCAGAGACATTTGTGTTTAATTCTAGAGGCAATCTGGAGCTGCTGAAGCTTCTTGAGAAGGGGAATGACATGATCATACCTGTACCTCAGAAATATCAATTTGGCGGTTGAGAGGAGGATGGATTAGAGAGAAGAGAGACTGGAAGCAGGGACACTGACTAGGTGTAGTCCAAGATGTGCTGAGGGCTGTCAAAGGAGAATGAAACAGGAACAGAGGGGGAGGCTGCTTTGAAATGTACAGCCACCCCACTAGCAATGGATGTTTTGGAAGGCCTATGTGTGCATCTGTCAGAGATACTTTGCAGAGAATTTTGAAAAAAGATTCCAGAAGAAGGAATGAAAGAAATACAACGTGTGTGTCAGTGTGTGCATGTACGAGTGTGCACACATGCGTGCGCGCACACACATACACACCCGGACACCATTTTAAGAACTTATGGGGAGAAGCTGGTGCCCAGGTTTGGCCCAGTTCTTTCATTCACTCTAAGGACAGTTGACTGTTTCTGTGCTAAAGGCATGGAGCTGGGTAGTGGTCTAGGCCCATGAGGAACTACGGTATGGAATGAACCTGGTCCTTTCCTCAGACACATTCTTCATATTCCCCATGACTGAACTATGGAGGAAGCCACTGTGTTAACAGACCCCTCCAGTGTCTTAGCAGGAACGCTATTTCATATCTCTGTGGTCACAAGCATTTAGCGCTGGCTGCAGTATTTCCAGTGGACTGTGCTAGCCAAAACTTCTAACTCTCTTTTTTTTGGCCCACTCATTTTTGCTATTGGATATCCTACTACAAGATAAAAAGGAAAAGAACACATTAATCTCTTTTGTGTTTTTCAATGGGTAAAGGGTGAGAATACAAAAAGCAGTCTGGGCAATGCAACAGACTCATCTAGCACCCACTAGCAGAGAAGTGACTAAATGATGGTCTCCCCAGCAAGCACTCACAACGGGTGGGGAGGCAGAGTGTGTATATGTGTGTGCTGCCAGAGACTTTGCTAAACCAGGCCAAGGAGATAAGGAGGAGAAAGGCAAAGATGAAGATTTACAACCCAAAGCCATTATTTACATAGACTAGTATTGCTATTTGGCCAGAAGACCCAGGATGAATGTGGAAAGGATAGAGGAATCTGGGAGGGCTCTTGTTAGCCCCTTCAAGAAAGAGCAAGAGGTTGGGAAGAAGTGTTTATTGGGAGTCCATGGAGAATAAATAAGGGAAGAGTAAAAGGAATACCCTTTAGGTAGCTAGGTGACTCAGTGGATAGAGTGTTGGGTCTAGACTCAAGAAGACTTGATTTCTAACCTTGAATCAGACTTTAATGAGCTGTGTAGGGCTAATCAAGTTACTTAGCCTCTATTGGTTTTCACTAAAATGGGGAATAATTGTATTACTTCTTCATAGGGTTGTTGTGAAGATCAAATGAGATAGCATATGAAGTATTTCATAAACCTTAGAGAACTTCTATTGTTATTTTTGGGCAGCTGGGGGGTGAAGTGGATAGAACACTGGGTCTGGAATCAGGAAGACCTGAGTTTAAGTCTGATTTTAGATATTTACTAGCTGTGTGACCCTGGGCAAGTCACTTAACCCTGTTTGCCTCAGTTTCCTCATCTGTAAAATGAGCTGAAGAAGGAAATGGCAAACCACTCCTGTATCTTTGTTAAGAAAACTCTAAATGGGGTCACAAAGAGTTGGATACGACTAAATAACAATTGTTGTTGTTAGCCATAGCCATGAGAAGCCAGCTGTACCTTCTCATTAAGCGTTGTGGATAACTTCGGAAGGTCGTGATTTCCCATCCACTAGAGGTATCGAGGGAAAGCTAGATAACCTGTTGCCTGGCATTTTATAGAAGAGATCCCTACCTCAAATATAATTTAGACTAGATCAATCAGTCCACAAGCACTTCTTTTTTTTTTTTGTCTTTTTTTGAGGGGAGAGGGCAGGGCAATTGGGGTTAAGTGACTTGCCCAAGGTCACACAGCTAGTAATTATTAAGTGTCTGAGGTTAGATTTGAACTCAGATCCTCCTGACTCTAGGGCCAGTGCTCTATTCACTGCACCACCTAGCTGCCCCTCCACAAGCACTTCTTAAACACCTACTATATGCTAGGCACTTCACTAAGTGCTAGGGGTATAAAGAACAGTTAAAACACCATCCTTCAATTAGCTTACATTTAAATAGGGAAACAGCATAATAAATAAATAGGTAATTACAAGATATATACAGAGTAGATGGAAGGTAACCATGAAGAGGAAGGCTCTAGCAGCTGGGCTGGATTGGAATAGGCCTCCTTTAGAAGGTGGCGTTTGAGTTGAGTCTTGAAAGAAATTAGTCAATCAACCAGTATTTATTAGATGCATACGAATTTGCTGGAATGATGGGTGGTAAAAATACAACAAAATTCCTGCTGTCCGAATGCTCAGTGATTTCTGAGGTCGCTTCTCCCTTTTATTTCTGTGGTTCTGAGGCTCCTAGAGCTGGTGCAGAGAGAGGTCATAGGGCAAGAGATTTCCAGAAGAGGAGAGTAGAGGAGGACAGAGGCTGGGACTCGGAGCCTTTCTTGCAGGGCCATCTGTAGCCTTTCCTTACAGAAGGGGAGCCTAGATACAATGAGAGCCCAGCTATGGGCTTGGCAGCTCCTATGGAATGAGTCCCAGAGCTTGATGGCAGTCAGCCCAGAAAGATCAGCAGTACTAAGGTGCAGGGCTGGCCAGTAGGACAGAGAAATCCATTATGTAGCATGATCTGAGTCCCACTGGCCTTTTTTATAGGTTTCCTAGGTTGCTGCCTACATTACATTAGTCATCTCGAATTGGTTCCTCTGCTCTTGTGCTCCCCACCCCCATCTGTAACTCACAGAGGCAGCTTCTCTTCCTGGGCCTTACTACCCAGGACATTATTGCTCCTTTTCCTCTGATGAGGTGTAAAGATCTCAGAGACAATGAAGTGCAAATAGGAACCTAGGAGTTGAAATTTGGAGTTGGTTAGAGGGAGAAATAAACACAGAAATCAACCAGTGCTCCTGTTTCCAAAGTGGCCTCTGGGTCACTGTTCTAAGGGCCAATATGGCAGCGCGTAGCATAGCTGGCCTCAGATGCAGGATGCCGGAGGTAAAAGCACCGCTTCTCACTGATGTGGAACCTTGAACAAGTCACTTAATCTCTTACTGTCTTGTTAAGCTTTCTAAGACTATAAGTTGTAGTGCAGGGACTGGCCGATCTGCTTTAATGGCTGGGGTTCCCTCAGGAAATCACAGATCCAGACCAAAAGAGTAAGAAGCCTCAGTCTTTTTGGACTATTTAAAAAAATCTTCTTATCTGTTCAGTGATGAGGAGATAGAGCCTGATTCCCCTTTTATGAGTTGGTACCTCTTCTGAGTTTGAAGGGACCACCACTTCCCTTGGGGGTTTGGCAAGAAACCCTCTATCTATGTTTAAGACTATAGGGATATTACGATATAGCTCAAGCCAAACTAAGGTCCTCCAAACTTTGATGACCATTCTATGTGAAAACAAGCGCCCTCTCAATGGCACAAATTTTAATTTCAAACTTAAATTGAAGAGTTTGGTTCATAAATAATGATCTTAGATGCCCCTCATTTTAGAAGAATTATGACCCAGAGAGGTTGTGACTTGCCCAAGGTCACATAGGTAGTAAGTGTCAGAGTCTGGATTTGAACCCAGCTTCTCTGACCCCAAGTTGGGTATACTTGTGACTGTACCAAGCTGGTCTTTTTGTAGTTTGCAAAGGGTCTGTAAGCTCTGCTGTTATTTAGTATATAGTAGATAAATGGAGAAAGTATAAAGTTGGTTCAAAGAAAAAGGCAAAATAAAACAGAAAGAAACAAGGAAAGAGAAAGGGGGAGAAAGGAGGAAGGAGAGAGAAAGAGATAAGGTTTTGGAAGATTTATGATTCCCTCCTTGCCTTAAGTGTTCCAGCTAGTGATAGAAATATTGAATTAATGGACACCGGTAGTGTAGGTTTTATATAGAGCTAGTCACTGTTAGTATCTCTATCATCAGGCTATTTTGTTGCCCTGAGATTTGCTGCCCCGGACATCACCTGATCCAGGTTTTAAGGGTGACAGTAGGTTGGGCAAATGATAGAACTTGCCCCAGGCCTTGCCCCCCTCTCCAGGCACAGTCTTTCCCTTGGTTTGGGGCACAGCGTTCTCCCCTCTGAGTTTCCAACTCTGCTCTTCTGTGAATTACAGATTAGAACCAGGTTTTTTTCTCTCAAGGGTTTGCAGAGTCAGGGATAGGGAAGAGTGAGAACTTACTTTTTAAAACAAATTTTTATTCATATCCTCTCTTTCAAAATTACCTAAATTTCCTTCCATATTTCTTCCCCTTCCCTCTCCCACAGAGTTATCCCATATAATAAAGAAAACTTTTTCATAGAAAAAGAGGAAGAAGAAAAAGAAATCAGCAAAACTGATAGATACATTTAAAAAACTCGATATTTAATTTAATTCAATTCTAACTTGTTCACGCCTAGTTTATTTCCAGCCCAGAGTCTGGGAGTTTGGCCATTTTGGTTTGATGAAATTTCTGCCAAAACAGTTGAAAGCCCAGTGCCTTCTGTGGTAGGTGTTAGCTGAATTACATTCACAAATCAGAGAATTAAGACCGTTCATATGTGTTATTAAACTGATCTTTAAAATGTGGTAACCTCCTCCCTATAAACAAGAATATTAAAAAGTTATCCTAATTTCTGCTTTTATCTTAGAGGATTACAATTTCAGATCCTTCTAATTGTACTATTGCGTCTTCTTCCCAAAAGTACCTTGGATCTGGTTTGTAGGTATTTTGTTCATAGAATTTAAGCCACTTGAGGGCAGGACTGTTTCACTACTGTCTTTGTTTCTCTGATACAGAGTATGGGGCTTGTTACATAGTAGGAACTAAATTAGTATTTGTTGTTGGATTGAGTCTAAGCAGTTTA
This sequence comes from Pseudochirops cupreus, assembly GCA_028627135.1. Taxonomy (NCBI): domain Eukaryota; kingdom Metazoa; phylum Chordata; class Mammalia; order Diprotodontia; family Pseudocheiridae; genus Pseudochirops; species Pseudochirops cupreus. The sequence continues at coordinate 307,887,205 of CM053584.1, read as the reverse complement.
TGTTGACAAAGCTAGTTCTTCACAACACACCACAAGGTAGCCAACGGACGGGTATAATGCCACGCACAAGCAGCTTTCCAGAGGACTGCTGCTGTGAACAGCTTCAAGGTTCTGATTACACAGTGTAGTGAACTCTCTCTTTATTCAATAACAAATTAAGGCAAATCATTCATAGAAATCAAGGTACAGCATTTCACAATGACATAATAATTTATCACTAAAATGGCCACGTAGTTTTCACCAGAGTGGTCACATAGTTTTAACCAAAGTATATTCATTTAGTCAATCACAAAGTCCTTAATTCAATCACAAAGTACAAAAGTCAAAGTTCTCCACCCATGGGGTGCAATTAAGTTACAATTTCATCAGTCACTATACAGTACCCTCTTCAGGGGTAGTGGAAAGTACAAAGGCCATCTACCCCTAGGTCACGAGTAAATTACAATTTTGTTAGTCACTACTCAGTACCTACAGAGAGGTCTTTTCATCTTGACTCGAGGCAGGCTTTCAGCTTCCATGATTCCTCTTCCATGGTCCTAGCTCCTACCTGAATCCACCAAACTGTCACCTGGATTCAAAGGCAGATAGCTCCCAATTCCTTGTCCAGCTCTCTGTGCAGTTCCTGTTCCGCATTGAAACTCACAGTGACCAGTTCACCTCAAGTCCTTCACAGTTTCTGTTCCTGGGAAAAGAAAACTTTACAGAGCCACAACAATATTTATACACATCAAGCTTAGCAGAATTACAATAGTCACACACATGGTTGGCACTATCATCTTAATTCACTTTCTTCCTGTGAAATCAATATAGACCCAAAACAAAGTACTGACACCACAGTCATACTTTCTCTGGCAGGTCCAACTGTCTTTTGAAGTCTTCAGCAGGAGTTTGGCTGGCTCTCAGAAGAAGCTCCACCACCACAAGTTCTGTTCTCAATATCAAAATTACCTTCTTCAGCTCCGTTCTGAAAATCAAAATCACTTTATCTAGCCTCCCTGTGGCTTGCTTCAAGAAATTCTGTCTCAGTTCTCAATTCTCATTTTTCTTCTCAGTTCTTCTCAATTCTCAGTTCAGTCTCCAGTCTAGCAGTAGCAGCACAGCCTCCAGATGCTTGCTGAGGGAACTTGTCTCTCTTTCTCTTTCTTTCTCTCTCTCTTTCTCTCTCTCCCTCTCTCCCCCCCCCCCTCTGGCAGCAGCTGCTCTGCCTCCATGATGCTTAACCCAAGAAATTCTGATTCTCCCAGCTGGGGCTTTTCCTTATATATGGTATTAGGTCCTCCTTGTTCAGCCCCTTCCTGTTATGTCAGCAAGAGGGGTTCACACCTTCTGTTTCTTTACAAAGGCTTAATTTGAAACTAAGTGCTAAGTACCTGTTAGCTTGGCAATACAAAAGGATCTTCGAATTTCATTACTATTACAACAGGTCATAAGATCACTAGATCATAGATTTAGAGCTGGATGAGGTCTTAGAGGCCATCTAGTTTAACTCCTTCATTTTACAGATGAGGAAATTGAATCTCAAGTAAATCCATTGTCAAAGCCATATAAGTAGTCAGTGGGAAAGTTGGGAGTTGTATTGAGCTCATAGAATCAGAAACCTATTGCTGGAAGGGATCATAGAGGTTATTGAGTCTGGTCCCCTCATTTTACACATGAGGAAATGAGAACCAGAGAGATTAAATGACTTGCCCAAGGTCAGTATTAGCCCCATTTTACAGATGATGAAATTGAGGCTCAGAGAGTTTATGTGTAATTTGCACAAGGTTGTGCAGCTAATAAGTAGTAAACTCATGATTTAAATACACTTAATTCTTTGGCACCAAGTACTTTGTACTTTATGCTGCCGTATGTTGCCTCCTTATATGACATGGTAATTCCCTTGTCTGATATGGGGACATCTTAGGGTGACTCCAATTATTTTTTAAAAAGTCTTGGAAAGAAATACTTTTCATTCACTTTAATTTTGTTTTAATTATCTGTAAGAACTTTAGTGGGGCAGCTAGGTGGTGTGGTGGATAGAACACTAGGTCTGGAGTCAGGAAGACTTGAGTTCAAATTTGGTCTCAGACACTTAGTAGCTGTGTGACCCTGGGCAAGTCACCTCACCCTGTTTCCCTCAGTTTCCTCATCTGTTAAATGAACTGGAGAAGGAAATGGAAAAACACTACAGTATTTTTGCCAAGAAAACCCCAAATGGGATCACAAAAGGTTGGACACAATTGAAATGACTGAGCAACAAAAGATCTTTGGTAAGAATGGGAGGTAAGAAATGGAGGAGTCGTAAAATTAGATGAGGCAGAGCCTCACAATTTCAAAAGTGAGGTAATCACTGGTCTAATGTAGCCCTGAGATTTTTCCTGAATGATCTTGGATTTCAATGAAACAGTTTCTCACTGTGTTCTTACAGCACCTTTCATCTGAGCTCTTAAAACAATTAAATATAATTTTCCTCATTTGTTTTTACAGATGGGGAGCTTGAGGTAGAAAGAGGTCAAGTGACTTAACTATGACCACACAATGAGCCCACAGTCCAGCTGGGAACTGATTCGCCTGATTCCGGACTGATAGCTGTGTCCTATCTCATAGGAAGGAGGACAGTTAGTCTGTCACCTAAATCATGGCAGTGATAATGGTTTCCTGTCATTGATCACCACATTTTTATCTATATTTATAGGAGGGGAAATCAAATCCTACGCTACTCTTTTAAGGTTCTCTATCTTGCCTTTGGAATCATTCCACTCATTTTACTTAAAAAAAATCCATTCAAGTTGTAACCAGCTCGGCACTGGCCCATTATCTCCATGGCCCAGTAGTCAATGGAATCCAACAATTTCTGTGGCCTTCCACGAGAAGGCATTGCGTAAGACTGCATAAAATTGTAATTTTGCCTGGTTTTCTTGTAACTGACATAGAAACCACAGTACAAAAGTAATGGGAACCAAGGACTTGGCCTAGTCAGACCTGTTGAAGCCATGGAGCTGAGGTCTGGAAGCCAGGGACTCTGCCTGGGATGGAAATCACAGACCCAGAAGGACTTGGTAACAGAAAGCCTCGGCAACTCCTCTTTCCAGCACTGATTTATGGACTGCTCAACCAAAATATCTGGCTTCACAATTGTTTCTTTGGCCTCGTTTCAGCAGAGGAGCAAATCTGCAGCCAAATCAGTCCTAGGACATTTGCTCAGCAGTCAAATAGTCTTTTTCAGAGGGCGTGGAAATCATTCATTTGAGTCTTGTTATGCAACCTTCTTTAGTGAACAAGGCTGAAATGTCTACCAGAAGGGAGAAAACCAACAGGATTGGCAGGAGTGAGCCATCACCAGCCTGAACTTGACCTAAATAAAGAAGCCAGTAACAAAGTGAATCTGTCCTAATCACAGAAGTTCAGAGCTGGAAGGGGACCTTGGTGGCTATTGAGGCCAATCTGTACCTGAAAAACCAGTGCCCTCTATAACACATGGGACAAGTGGTCATCTCATCTAGCCCTTGCTGGCAGACTTCTAATGAAAGGAACTCGCTAGCTTCCAAGGCAGCCACTTACATTTTTGGACAGCTCTAATGTGCACGGTCTCTATGTCTTTAAGTGTTCAATGGGAGCAATGCACTTTTGTCCTACACGTCTGGAGCTGCTATCATTTAAACAGTAATGGCGGTATTTAAGGGAATAATAGTAAATAGTAACAGATTCTTTTTGCCCTAAAATCCCTCTGTGATTTCACCCCACTCCACCATTTTGTCCTAAGAACAAAAGCATCAATTCCACTGAAATTTCCAGCATTGCTTATATCCCAAATCCGTTGCATGGGACTATCTCCTATCTCTCTACTTTTGCATTAATTGCCCCTCATACTTGGAATGTATTCTTTGATCATATCTGCTTCTTAGAATCCTTTGCTTCCTTCAAGGCAGTTCAAGTGACACTTTCTGATTCCCTGGCTCCTAGTAACCTTATACGTTATTTAACTTGTATTTTAACCTGTGCATATGGGGTGTCCCAAAAGTCTTAGTGCAAAGCTTAACCAACACTGACTTTTGGGACACTCGGTATTCTGTGTACAACTTATTTACACACATGTTGTCTCTCTAATAGAGTATAAACTCTCTGAGGGCAGCCACTGTTTCATTTTTGTCTTTGTATTCTCAGGGCCTTGAATATAGTGTGCACTTCATAAGTACTTATTGACTGCCTAAATATTGGGCATTTTAGCATCGATTGGGGAATGGCTAAACAAGTTGTGATGTATGAATATAAAGGAATACTATTGTGCTATAAGAAATAAGGAAGAGATGGACTTCATATTTACCTGGAGAGGCTCATACAAACTGATACTAAGTGAGAAGAGCAGAACCAGGAAAAATTTGTACATAATCACAGACACATCATACGTGTGACGACCAACTTTGATACACTGGACTCTTTTCAGCAACGCACAGTTATAAGACATCTCTAAAAGTCTCAGGATGGAAGGAGATATCTACATTCAGAGAAAGATCTAGAAAGAACAGAGTTTAAATGGACACTGAAGCAATCTACATGCTATCGCTCTTTCCCATGTTTGGTTTTGTCTCTTCTTTCCCATTGTTCACTCCATTGGTTACAACCCTTCTTTACAACCAGACTAATGTCCAATGTGAAAGTATTTGCAGATCCTATACTTGACTGTATGCCACCATGGGGAAAGGGGAGAGGAAAGGGGAGAAAATTTGAAACTCAAGGGATTCTGGAACTGAATTTTGTAAACTGAAAGTAAATAAACAAATCAATTAAAAAATAAATATTGGGCATTTCAGATGTTTGTCATAAGGAAGGGAGTGATCGATAAAAGAAAATAATAGAAATTGTTCAGTGACATGAAATACATCCTTTATTGGAGCAAAACTGTGAACTAGGTATATGCCCACAGCATGGTACTGGGTTTGGGCTAGAATTTTGGCTCTGCCCCTTAATAGCTATGGTGCCCTGGGCACATCACTTAGCCTTTTTTGCCTTAGCTTCCATATCTGTAAAATATGGAATGGGGTGGAATTGGAGCAAATGAACTCAATGGTCTCTTCTGATTCTACAGCTGTGTTCCACGAGACATGATGCCACTGAGGAGGGTCTAAGGAGAAAACAACCAAATCATTCATGAATAGGCCCAGTTCTGTTTTCTTCCTATCTCTGCCATTTATTATTGATGTTATTCGGTTGTGTCCGACTCTTCATGACCCCATTTGGGGTTTTCTTGGCAAAGATATTGGCATGGTTTTCCATTTTTTTCCTCCTGCTCATTTGACAGATGAGAAAACTGGGGCAAACAAATGTTAAGTGACTTGGCTAAGGTCACACAGCTAGTCAGTGTCCAATTTGAGACCCCACTGCACCACTTAGCTGCCCCCTGCCATTTATTATCTTTAATTGCTAGAGCAATAATGATGATGTTATATGCATGGCAAAGGCAAATAGATTTACTGAGGCATAGAAATGTTAGGTTAGGTCCCTTAGGTTAGGTCCCTTCATCTTCCTTCAGTCTCTGCTCTCTAGAAAGTCCTCTTTTCAGGATGAAATGAGCCATATTCAAACCAACTTCCATTCTGTACCAGGTGAGGATATATTTCCTATTTTTTTTTCCTAACCCTCAAAAATAGGAAAACCAGGGTAGGAAATCCTGTGAGGCCTCATCCAGTTTGTCTCTATAACATGAGTAATTAAATTTCACCATGCATGCATTTCTAATTTTGGATGAACTTAATGCATCCAAGTGTGGTGGGTTAGAGAGCTGGTCTCAGAACCAGGAAGAACTGCATTCAAATTCTGCCTCTGACACATTACTACGGCTGGCTGTGTGATCCTGAGCAAGTGACTTATCCTCTCTGGGTGATGCTCTGAGATGACAAGTTGTAAAAAAATGTACCATCCTGTATTAGTAGTGGGAGTTCCCTATATCCATGAAATGATAGGTTCAGCATTTATTGTCATATTGATACTGCCAAGTTTATCTAGCTAGCTTAGCATAACCATATAATTAATTTAAATCCATATAATTAGAGAATGATAACTCTAATTGAGAATTTATTTTACGTGTGAAAGTTTTAAAAACTACTGTTAGTTCAAGCAAAAAGGAGAAACATCTGTATTCTTTAGAACTGGGGGAATTGACAAAAAAGAATTTATCAAATGCCTACTATAGGACAGGCACTGGGAAAACAGAGAAAAACACAACTTTTTACTCTTCCATCTACTTTTTGAACCAACGACAGTGGCTTACTTGCTGTTCTTCATGTCCAAAACTCCTGACTCTGTGTCTTTTCACTGACTGTCCTCCATGCCTGGAATGCACTCCTTCCTTACCTCCCACTCTTGGCTTTCTTTAAGATTAACCTAAAAACTAGTGGTGCAGTGATAAAGACTAATAAAGGCCTAGAGTCAGGAAGACTTGAGTTCCATTTTGGCCTTACTAACTATGTGACCCTGGGCAAGTCATTTAACCCTGTTTCCTTCAGTTTCATCATCTGGAACTGGAGAAGGAAATGCCGAATCACTCCAGTATCTTTGCCAAGAAAACCCCAAATAGGGTCAGGAAGATTCAGATACAACTGAATGAACAACAAAATCTCACCTTCTGCCAGAGACCTTTCCTAGTCCCTTCTAGTGCTACCCTCTTTCCTCTGAGATTACTTTCTACTTATATTTTATGTATTTTCTATGTATAATTTTTTGCATGTTGTCTTCCTCATTAGAATGTAAACTCCTCGAGGGAAGGGATAATATGTCCACCTTTCTTTCTATCCCTAGCATTTAGCAATGTACCTGAAACATTGTAAATGCTTAATAAATGCTTGTTGACTGATGGACTGACATGTCCCTGCCCTTGAGGAGTTTATATTCTATTGAGGGAGCACATGCATGTTTGTAAGTATGCAAAAATAGGAAAATTAAAAAGTATTCATAAACTAAAGACAAGGTACTTTTTTTCTGGGAGTGGGAAGGCAATAGCAGATGGGGAGATCAGGAAAGGTGGTGGTGCTTGAGCAGATCCTTGAAAGAAATTAGGGGTTTTAAGAAGGTGGGATGAGGAAAGAATGCATTCTAGTCGTGGGAGACAGCCTGTGCGAAGACTGCTTGATGGAGTATTGTGTGGGAGAACCAACAAGAAGGCCATTTGGGCTAGACTGAAGGGTGTGAGAAGGAAGAATAACACATAGTGCTAGAAAACTATATTGGAGCCATGTTATAAAGGACTCTGTACACTAAACAGAAGAGTTTATTTTTGACCCTAGGCAGCCACTGGAATTTATTGAGCAAGGGACGTGATCAGAACTGCATAGGGAGATTCTTTAGACCTTGGTGACTGATTCTATGTGGTAGGCAAGTCATGGAGCCACAGTTTTAAGCCTGGGTAACTAGAAGAAGAGTTTCAGCATGAGCAGAGATAGGACAGTGAGGAAGGGGGAGCTGGGTTGCTGGGAAAGATGAGGAGCTCATTTTTAAATGTTGCATTGGTAGTGATGGGGAGCAATGGACAGCAAACTCAATGTGACTCAGTGGTGTGATGTCAGAGCCAAAAAAGTTCCTATTGTCTTGAACTATATTGATATAATAATAATATGTAACATGTATACAGCGCTTTTTATGTGCCAGGTGCTGTGCTAAATGCTTTGCAATTATTTTCTCACTCGACCCTTACAAAAACCCTAGGAGGTAGGTACCATTTTACAGACAAGGAAAGTGAGGCAAAGAAAGGTTAAGTGACTTGTCCAGGGTCACACAGCAATTATTTGAAGCTGGATTAGAATTCAAGTCTTTCTGACTCTAGGCTTAGCACTCTATTTGTTGTACCGCCTAGCTTCTTTACTTCTGTCAAGGCTCAGTTCAGGGATCACCTAGCTTTTCCTGATGCTCTGATTTTTCTCTCCTTTCTTATATTATCTTGTTTTTACTTATTGGTTCAGCCTTTTGATTCTCAAGTAGAATCTAAGTTGTTTGAGGGCATTGTTGTTGTTCAGTCATTTTTTTTCAGCTCTGTTCAACTTGGAGATACCATTTGAAGTTTTCTTGGCAGAGAGACTGGAGTGGTTTGCCTTTTCCTTCTCTAGCTTATTTTACAGATGAGAAAACTGAGGCAAACAGGGGTCAGTGACTTGCCCAGGGTCACACAGCTAGTAAGTGTCCAAGGTTAGATTTGAACTCAGGTCTTCCTGACTCCAGGCCCTGCGCTCTATCCACTTACCTTGTTTTTACTTATCAGTTCACCTTTTTGATTCCTAAGTAGAATGTAAGTTGCTTGAGAGTAGGGTCTATGTAATTTTAGGTTTTGTATTATGAGCGCATAAAACAGTGCTTTGTACACAGCAGGCACTTAGTAAATGCTTATTGGATTGAATTGAGAGTCAGGATATCCAGCTAAGTGATGCTCTTTTAAAGCGGAGTCCTTTGCTACTCTTGCTCATATTTTGGGAAACGGCTTCTGGGACTGCTTTTGGAGCCTTGAACACATTCTTTTGAATCTCCTGTACTGGGGCAAATCTTGGTCCTCTGACGGTGGAATTGTTTTTAAACTGCCAAAAATCCTATAGAGTCCAGGCTGGTGAACAAAAGGGATCTAACTCAATTCAATCCAACAAGCATTTATTGAGTATTTACTACAGTCCTGGTACTGGGGAGGGAAAGGCAGAAAAAGAAAATGTTTTTTGCCCTCGAGGAGCTTATAAGAAAGTCATGGGACAGCTTAGGAGCCCAATAAGAAACTCAGCCTTTGAGGAAGGCAAGCACAAGGAGGCTTGTCGTGGTTTTTGTGTTTCTATCGCTGAGATCAGGGTCTAATTTTCTGGTAATAACCTTGAATGACATATCTTTAGATAATAAAATAGCTCAGGCCTCCAAGGTCATCTACTATGATCATCTCATTTTACAGATGAGGAAACTGAGGCACAGGGAAGTTAAGTGACTTGTTGAAGATCACCCAGGTAATATTGGCCAGAGGTAGGATTTTAACCCAGATCCTTTCACTCTGAAAGAGCTGGGGGTCTTTGCATTTTGCTATCCCAGATATTCTGTTAGGCTGATTTAAATAATATTTTCTTCATTAAGTCCTGTCTTGTAGATACAGGCCAGAGAGGCAAATCTTTTTGGCTATCTTGCTACTTCTTCCTGATCAATTTAACCATTTTGATAGGGGAGTAATCCTCATCGACCCTTCAGAGCATCAAAAGGATAAAACTGGTTTTGTTATAGTTACTCATGTTAATCCTGCCAAGCGAGAGTAATTTGTTCTCTCTCTCTCTCCATCTCTCTTTCTCTCCTTCTCTCTTCTCCCTCTCTCTCTCTCTCCCTTCTCCCATATATCTTACAGCATTTTGTTTATACCTTTCTATTAGTACTTAACCACATTTTGCCTTATATCACATATGTGTGTTTATATATATGTACATCTGTATGCACATATGTATGTATGTATGTCAAAAGCCTTCTCCCAATTCCTATTAGAATTATAAACACGAAGAGAGGAATTATGCTTTATTTTGTCTTTGTATCCCAAGCACCCAGTGCCCAGTCTCCTTCTCTTTTTTCCCTTCTCTCTCCCCTCCCGCTTTTCTTTTCTCCTCTTGTTCCCACCCCTTTCCTCTCTTCTGCCTCTCTTCTCTTTCTTTTCCCCTTTCTCTCTGTCTTTCTCTCCTGGAACCAAACTTAACAAGCTTCTGTGAGACATATTAACTTCCTGCCTACTGTGGCGAGAAAAGCTCAGGGCTGTGGAAAAATGCTGATATATTTAAAATAAGAAGAAAGACTCCAAATGACCACATAAATAAACCTCAGGGAATTTTAACCAAGTAACTGCTGCCAGCTAATTCCTCAGCCAATCAAAATGCTAAATGTTTGATACTGGAAAGGGGCCGCGTTTCTGTTCTGTGCCATGCTTGTCAACACTCCAAATGGTCTAATAATAAACATATCCATTCATAAAAAGAATAGGATGTAAGTGACCACCTTCCCCAAATCCCATTGACCTCTACCAACAGGAGGCACTGAGTGTGTCCAGGTCAGTAACAGACACAGGAATGCACAGCTGTCTCCTGACATTCCTGGTCGCCAGGCCAGAAGCATTTATAGACCACAATAAGGAATGAGAAAACAAACAGATGTTGTCGCATGGGACATGGCCAGTGCCATGAAAGCAGCTGGCTTCAGCATGGAACCCCCTTCCACATGACTTTAGTGAGGCTGACATTGCTGAGATCCCACATCAGAATAAAGAGCAAACCCTGCTTCCATCCAGTTGTTTCAACTGCCTCAGGCATCTGGCATTTTCTTCTTTCTCCACTCCCCCCAAGCCCACCCCCGCAGTGTTTATAGGGCCTAGTGCAGTGGGGTTACTGAGGAATAACACTAGCCCCAAATCCACTTGAATGTTGTGTTTTTTTTGCTTTTTTTTGGACCACTTGAATGTTTTAATGAATTTTAAATGACATTGTTTAGTTCTTTGCTTAGCAAGGGATGGAGATGACCTAAACCCTTCACTGACTAGATCAATGAGAGTTTATTTGGGTAGGGGAATAAAAAGAGTGTAGAAGTGATCTCTGCATAGTCTTGATGCAAAATGGCAATGGAAGACTTCTGTTAACCATATACACTCCAGATAATGCCTTCTATACGTAACTAACAGCACATGCCTAGGGGGCTGGGCACTTTGTATGATTTTTCTGAAGGTTGCCAATGGATTCTCCCCTCTGCCTGGGTGATATAAACTTACATATATTTGGGATTTGGACATGGGTAATATAAACTTACGTATATTTGGTATTCAGACATGGGGTTGGGTAGAAAAAACTTAGAGGGAGGGGATTAAGGGGGGGATCATGTTGAGAAAGGGAAGTATGCTACAGTGGAATGATTTGTAATCTAAGATCATAGATTTATATAGATCTAGATCTGGAAGGGATCCTCCATTCTAACTCCTTCGATTTCTAGGTGAGGGAGGTAAAGTAACTTGTCCTTGGTTACAAAAGAAAATGGCAACATTGGACACTATTGGTCTTTTGGATGCTCTCTCCCCTCTTCCCTGGGTTTTCATGATGCTGCTTTCTCCTGCTCCTCCCCCTACCTCTTCAACTATTCCTTCTTCCTATCCTTTGCCGGATTATGATCCATCTTTTCCCCTTAATATATGAGTACATATGGGTCTCTGCCCTGGACCCTTATCTTTATCCTGTCTCTTGGAAATCTTATCTGCTCCCATAGATACAATTATTTTCTCAATGAAGATGATTTTCAAATCTATACATCTCGCCCCTCTTTCACCCAAGCTCCAAATTCCTATCCCTAATTGCCTGCTAGACATTTCCATCTTGACATCTCATGGATACCTCAAAGTCAATATGTCTAAAATAGAATTCTCTCCCTTGCCCTCTCCCCATCTTATCCCTCTTTCCAAATTTCTAATTTCTATTGAAGGAACTGCCATTCTTCCACCTGTCCAGTTCCTCACTCAGTCTTGAAGTCATCCTCCACTCCTCATCATTTCTCACACACTATTTCAATTTAGTTGTCAAGTCTTCCTCCACCCTTGTCTCTACTCACCTCATCACCTCTCCCCTGGAATGCCACATTAGCCTCCTAATTGACTATGCTGCCTCTAGCATTTCTCCTCTCCATTCCATCATCCATGTAGCTGCCCAAATCATCTTCCTAAAGCACAACTTCAGAAACTCTGACCTGCTTAATAAGCTTATGTGGTTTGATGCTGTCTCTAGAATAAAATACAAACTCCTAGCTGTCATTTAAAGTTCTATACAATCTGGCTCTGACCTGTCTTTCCCAAATGATTTCACGTCACTCCTCTCACTCCTCCACTCACACTGGCTCATTTGTGGTTCCTTTTGAAGAACATTCTCTCTCCCTGTAATTCTGTACCCTTGCATAGGCTGTCCTTCATGCCTGTAATGCTCTCCCTCCCTTCTCACCTCTTGGAAACCTTCCTGTTCTTCAAGGCTTACACTCAAGTACCATCTCCAATATGAGGCTTTTCTTGTCCCCCAGTTATAAGCGCTACCCCCCAAATGATTTTTCATTTGCTTTGTGGATAGCGCCGGTAAATGCTTAACAACTGGTTCTCAAAAAAAATCAAAACAAAACATGACATACTTTTAAGCTTAATCTGCATTAATAACATTTTCTTCATCCCCTTTTTTATGTCAAGACAATCAACAAAACAATGAGTCAAACCCTTTCCTGATATCTGAAATGTAAATATTCACTCCTGAGGCCCTACAAGTTGGTGGCTTTAGCAGACCCCTAGTGTACATTTTCCTCCAGGAGAATTTAAGCTCCTTAAGAGCAGAGATTATTTTAATTTTTGCTTTTATGGCTTTGGTGCCTGGCACAATGTCTGCCACATGAGAGTCACTTAATAAATTCCTTTTTTAGGGGGAAGAGGGTGGAGGGATAGAAGAGCAGGCAGACTGGGGGAAGGGGTAATCAGTATACTTGCCATCTTGGAGCAGGGGGTATGCAAGAGATGGGGAGAAAATTTGGAACTCAAAATCTTGCGGAAATGAATGTTGAAAACTAAAAAGATAAATAAATATGAATATAAATAAATTACTTTTTTTGTTGTCTCATATTCCAAGTATTGTCTAATTCCTAATTAGACGTCCGGGAATCTGAATTCTAGTCCTGGATTCTCCACTTACCAGGTTAGATGAACTTAGGCAATTCGCCCTCTGGAGTTACACTTTCCTTACCTATCAGACATGTATAATAATACCTATATATAATAATACCTATTCTGCCAGCTTCCCACGGGCTGTTATAAGGATCAGATGAGATCATGGATGTGAAAGGTCTTTGTAAACTGTAAAGTCCCACATAAATATAAACTGTTATCTTCTTAGCTTCAGAGGATACCCCCTCCCCAGGGCATGAAGTGGGGAACTGAGTTCAGTAATTATAAGAACAATAATAAACATGCCCTTCTTGTTATTGTTTTATCCCTTGGTTTAAAAAAAAAGTGAAAAAATAAACACGGGAGGGGAATGGGAGAAAGAATGTTAACTGATGAACCACAGCTATGTTTCCTTTTCAAAGGAAAAGATGGAGTCTGTGTTTTGGCTCTAGTGGCATTCTTGGAGCAAGATTGGATAAAGGTTGAGAAGGCTAAGTTGGTATTAGCAGGCATTATGTAATGGTAGGAGGTAGAGCTGGAGAGCCTGAGGCCAGAGAGGTTAAGCCATTTGCCCAAGGTCATCTAGTCCACTAAGGGATGCCTTAGGACTAGAGTTCAGTTATTCTGACTTGTAATTATAGCAATATCTAGCATTTAACACTGTAAGGTCTGCACAGCAATTTATAAATGTTATCTCATTTGATCTTCAACATTCTTGGGAGGGAGGTGCTATTATTATTCCCATTTTACAGGTAAGGAAACTGAGGCTAAATGACTTGCTCAGGGTCACACAGCTGGTAAATGTCAGAGGTCACATTTGGACTTAGGTCTTCCTAACTTCAGTTCTAGCACTCCGTTGTCAGTGGCACCTAGAACAGTACGAGGACTGTTCCTTTCTTACCTTTGCCTTTTGGAAACTTTAACTTCCTTCAAGGCTCATACTCAAACACCATCTCTTAGTTGAAGCTTTTCTGGCTCCCCAGGTATAAGCACTGCCCCTACCAAATGACTTTACATTTACTTCATGTTCATTGGTCTGGGTGCATGTTATTTCCCTCCAGTAGAACATCAGCTCTCTAGATCTTGTTCTCTTGAGATCCATAAGCATAGAGTTCTGCCCAAGTCTCAGAAGTGCTTGCAGTGGTTCTCAGCCTTCCTAATGCTGTGACCCTTTAATACAGCTCCTCATGTTGTGGTGACTCCTAACCATAAAATTATTTTCGTTGCTGCTTCATAACCGTAATTTTGCTACTGTGATGAATTGTAAAGTAAATATCTGATATGCAGGATGTATTTTCGTTGTTACAAATTGAACATAACCCGCAGGTTGAGAACCGCTGGCTTAGGGAAACAGAGCCACACTGGTCACTTTGGGTAGGTAGGAAGGCAGGGAGGAGAATTCTAAGACTGGTCCTGAAAGATGACAATTTGCATCCAAGTCAAATTTGACTAATTTGGGAATATGAGACTTTGCTGTTTTTTAAACAATCTACTCCCTAGTCAAAGTTTCTCAATAATAACATCTTACATTTTTATAGTATAACACTTGCGAAGTACTTACCCCATAATAACCCTCAGATTTTACTTAAAAGTGATTTTTCTAAATTATAGATCTGACCACGTTGTCCCCTCTCTCACACCAGTAACCGTCAGTGACTCCCTATTACCTCTAGGATCAAATACAAACGTTTCTCTTTCACATTTAAATGTGAAATTTATCTGCTGCCTTCCTGTCTTTCTAGTTTTATTACATATTACTCCCCTACACAGGGCAGCAAGGTGGCACAGTGGATAGAATGCTGAGCCTGTAGTTAGGAAGACCTGAGTTCAAAGGTGACCTCAGACACTTACTAGCTGTGTGACCCTGGGCAAGTCACTTAACTCTGCCTCAGTTTCCTCATCTGTAAAATGAACTGGAAAAGAAAATGGCAAACCACTCCAGTATCTTTGCCAAGAAACCTCCAAATGGGGTCATGAAAAGTCAGACATGACTGAAATAACTGAACGCAGTCCCCTACACACTCTCTGCTTCAGCTATACTGGACTTCTTACTGTTCTTCACAAGAGTACCATATCCTTTCTAGGTACTTTTTTCACTGGCTGTTCCCCATGCTTGAATTGCTCTCTCCTCACCCCCACCTCTCAGAATCAGGCTTAGCTCATGTGCCACCTTCAGCAGGAGACCTTTCCTGGCTCTCCCAAATGCTGGTGCATTCCCTCTACGTTGCTTTCTATTTACTCTGCGTGTATAGTATATATACTTTCTTAATGTATCTGTTGTTTTCTCCAGTAGAGTGCAAGCTCCTTGAGGGGAAGGGATATTTGCAATTTTTCTTCAGTGTCTTCAGTGTTTAGTACAGTGCCAAAGATCTTGTTATTGTTCAATTATTTCAGTCTTGTCCCGCCCTTTGTGATCCCATTTGAGATTTTTATGGGCAAAGATACTAGAGCGTTCTGCCATTTTCCTCTCTAGCTCACTTGACAGATAAGGAAACTGAGGCAAACAGGGTGAAGTAGCTTGTCTAGGGTCGTACAGCTAGTAAGTGTCTGAAGCTGGATTTGAACTCAGGTCTTCTGAATCCAAACTGGGGTGCTATATCCACTTTGCCACCTAGCTGCTCCCATAAAAGTCATGGTAGACACTTAAAAATTCCTTGATTGGCTGATTAATAAAAGGCAGTACAGGGCAGTGAACAGAGGGCTAACGTTGGAATCAGGAAAACCTGGGTTTAAGGTTTACCTTTACCACTTACTGGTTATGTAACCCTAGGTAAGCCCCTTATTCTCTCAGGATACCAGGTAACTATAAAACTGTAAGACACAAATGATTTTTCTACATGCACCCTCTACCTGTTATATTACATCCCATGTGTTTCTTTAATAAACTTTGTAGGAAAACTATTAAAATCTTCCCTAGTGGAGGAGTTTTCACAAAGAAATTCTCACACTAATGAAATAATAGATTTGGGGTGGATACCCACCTGACAGTCCTGCCAATGTTCATGCCAACATGTTCACAGTATGACACATGCCTCCAAATTATAAAAAATAAAATCATACTTTATGAGACTTGTGATGAAACATTGCCTTCCTCTCCATAGAGAGGTGGTGGACCACAGGTGGAAAATAAGGCATGGTTAATGTATCAATTTGTTTTTTATTTTTCTTTAAAAAGGGGATCTCTGATGCGATTAGTGTGGAGGATTCTGGGTTGGGATACTCCCTCTATCAACGCAAATAAGCAACTTCTCTGTAATTTATAGCCTTAGAAAGTTACCTAGGGGAGGAGGGGGTATTCTGAGAGGTTAAGTCACTTGTCTAGGGTCACATGGCCAGTATATGTCAAGTAAGGGTGGGTTAAGACTTGGCATTGGAAATTACAACTCTATAGGGGAAAAAAAGGCATCAATAAAATATTTTTAAAAGTCTAATACATGATCTCTCTCTCCCTCTCTCTCTTTCCCTCTCTGTCTGTCTGTCTGTCTGTGTCTCTGTCTCTCCCTCTCTCTCTCTCTTTTCCTTTCTTTCCTCCTGAGGACTGTCTGTTTACTTTCTGAGATTTTCTTTGCCCACAGTGATCAAAACAAGTTCTACTTTCTGTGGAGACCCTTCTTTCCCTTTTCTTGTTTTTAGCATTCACAACGCTGTGTTTCTGTTCCTTTTGCTTCAACTACACAGGAATTTTGAAATGCCCCCGAAAACCCTCTTACCACTGACATTTTACAAAGTTAATGAAACATTTCTCTCCATAGTGGGATTTCACTGCTTTCCACTGGTTCTCCTTTTCATTCCAGGAGTCTGAAATCTTGAGTTATTATCGAACAATAAAGTATTTTGGTTAAGGATTGGTTATTTGATATGTGAAAAGAAAGAGCCTCATTAAATGGGAGAAACACGGGCTTCACTTGTTCCAGAGCATTCCATGTGTTTCCTGAGTAAACTTTGCAGAAAAACCCTTTAAGTCCTGGCAAAGTCTGACAGGGCCAGCAAAGCACAAAGAGGGCCATTTAAGAGTCTAAGATAAGGGAAAATTATGAATACTGTATGCCTAAGAAAGCAAGCTGTATCTCTGGAGTAGCCTCAGGACTAAGGGGGCGCAGTTTGAATTTTTGACTTCAAATGACCACGGCTCTCAATGAATAAAGCATTTGGCTTTCTGACCTCAGTGCCTACTCCCCACCTACACACACATACACACAACACACATAGAATATCAAAAGCTACAATATGCATATATGTGTATGGATATCTATATCTATGTATTCTATCTTGGATTATTGGAAAATTAGAGGAAACTGAGAAAACTGACACATAAAGGAACAGTCCATCAACATCTACTATCAGCATTTCTTATGGAAGTGTTTCTGGTGTAAAGCAGTCACAACTGACAAGAACAAAAGAACTTGGACACCATTTCAGCAAGTAAACACGATCTTCTTGCCAAGTGGAGATACAGCAGCCATGCACAGCATACATTTAGTATGTAAATTCATTTGCCAGTCCTTAAAGAAGAGAATGGTAGATGTTTATGAACGATATCACGTTATAAAACAGCAATTAACCTCAGGAGAAAAATGAATTTATAGAGAGCTTGTTGCAAGATACAGTTAGGCTAGCTTATCTTAAGGTCATTTAAAATAAAAACTGGAAAGGGTACAACAAATAGACAAAAGATGGAAAAATCTGCCAACGTTTCCATTAAAAAATTATACTGAGGGTGGCGCCTAGGTAGTGCAATGAGTGAATAGAGCACTGGCCCTGGAGTCAGGAGGACCTGAGTTCAAATGTGCCCTTAGACACTTAACACAAAACTAGCCATGTGACCTTGGGCAAGTCACTTAACCCCAATTGCCCTACCTTCTCCCCTCCAAAAAGCGCAAAAAAAAAAAAAGAAATCTTAAAAAAAAATTATACTCCTGATCAGCGACCGCATAGTCACCACATTTTGGCTGTGACATCTCAGTCTCCAATGTGTTGCATAGGAGAGTAGAAATCATCCTAATGAAAATGAAGATAGGAAAAGGAACTAAACTAAGCAAAATATACTTGTGTGACTCTGGATTCTGGATGCAATGACTCTGGATTCCCTAACTACCCCATACAAAATATACCTGTGGGACTAGAGATACAACTCTGGAATTCCTAGCTGCCTTAAGTTTTGATAGCATGTTTTGGGTCATCATAATTAAGTAAATCATAGCTCAAATCTCCATCCAGTTCATTCTCTGTTCACAGATTATTCTGTAGTGACAAAGAACATTTAATTAGGACAGAATGGCAAAGTAACAGTGGAAAATAAACAAATAATGATAATTTTCAGTGCCGCTACATCCTCCCTCACTCCCCCCAAAAAGAAAATCTCCTACTGATCTTGGTGGCAGAGAAATAATTGCTTCCTTGGAGAAATCCAGATTTCAGGATTATTATGGGGATAGCTTGGTAGCCCCTTGGAACTGGATTCACATTAGCCCCTGCATCTGGCCACTAGTTTCCTTGTACTACATGGTACCAAGCTTTAGAGTTTACTTTCTCTACTATTTCTGGAGCCAGATATGGTAGGCACAGCTTCCAATACCAATATTTCCTGTTCTGCAAACCATATTCCACAGAATCAGGCTGCTCCAATTTTCTGGAATTGGCAAGGATGAAGTGATTCTAGTTTCATTCTGTCTTGGGGTACTATGGTAGACTCTTCCTCCACGCAGACCCTTCTCTTTCTCTCTTTTTGCAAGTCTGCACCTCCTAACACAATGCCAACATCCAGGCATACACAATATTGGATTCTGGTTTCCTGAGGCTATAACCAATGGTCATTGTTTCTCTTCCTTTAGCCATTACTGACACTGAAGTCAGTCAGAAATCCTCCATTATGGGTTGCTGTACATACTCCTAACAAACAAAGAGGGTGTCCGCACTAGAGGTGACACAATTTTGAAGGTGCTGAGGGATCAATTTGGAAAATATGGCATCATAGAGTTATAACTAAACTGTTATTGAGTCATTTTTCAGTTGTATCTGACACTTTGTAACCCTTTTGGGGGTTATCTTGGCAAATATACTAGAGTGGTTTGCCAATTCCTTCTCCTGCTCATTTTACAGATGAGAAAACTGAGGGAAACAGGGTTAAGTGCCTTGCCCAGGGTCACACAACTAAGTGCCTGAGGCCAGATTGGAACTCATGAATATAAGTTTTCCTGATTCCAGGCCAAGCACTGTATCTACTGTGCCACCTACCTACCTTGGAGGCAGAGGACATGGGTCCCAATCCTAGCTCCTTACTTTCCTATTTGTCACTCATTTGTAAAATGAGAGCATTGGCTTATGTTATCTGTAAGAACTCTTCCATCTCTAAATTTGTGGCTATAGGAAGAATTTTAAGATATGGATTTACAGTTGGAAGAACCCTCAAAGATCATCTAATCCAACTCCTTCATTGAAAAAAACGAGAACACAGGTGCCAAGATAATTGCCGAAGATCATGCAGGTGGTAGTAAGCGAAAGAGCTGGGATCCCGTGATGTCAATAACTCGACTCATATGCCTCCTTTTTCATATTTGCAACATCTTTTTGAGGATGATCTATAGTGTATCAAAGATATCCTTGATGAAAATATGAGAAGGGAACTAGTAGTTTTTCACAAATTCTATTCTATTGTGTACTATAACTTTCTAGTCACACAATTGACTAAAAGGCACAGAAAACACAAGATTCTACGGAATTTATTGTTTATTGACTATTAGAAAAGCTTTTGATTCTGAAGAACAAAAAGTCAAGATAAGTCAACAAGTATTTATTAAACATACACTACTTGGGAGGTACTTTGTTAAGTACTAAGAATACAAAGACAAGCAGAAAGAGTTTTTGCCCTCAAGATGCTTCATTCCAATGGGGGAAGACAACATATAAAAGGCAGCTGTAAAGTTTGGTGGGCAGGAAGGGAGAAGTGCAGAGAGTCAAAAGTGTAGCCAGGAGAGGAGTGAGGGAATGAGTATGGCTGGTCTGGGTGCTCCCTCAAAATGGAGGTTCTGAGAGGAACTCAGCAATCAGAGGAGGGGGTCAGCAGGGCACAGGCATCTTCCAGGGTATGAAGACCAATGGGTAGAGAAGTTATGGGACTGAGGAGCAGAGCCAGGAGAGCAAAGCCTACTTATAGACTCTCCTTCAGCAAAATGGCTTCTATTAAAACTGCACTAAGACTTTGGAACACTGTATTTTTATGAGCATCTAGTACATACCAACTGGATAGAAGCTAGCAATTTTGAATCCTCTGAGAAGCAGCATGAAATGTGTTCTCCAATCAACTTTGTGATTCATGATGTGAAAATAATATAAGAAATAAGCAAAACAAAATCATGTGATTGGGAAGGGAAATTCTCTGGATTGTAGATGTGAACTCTTTACAAGGCTCTCCATCTGGTTGCTTCTAGTTTAAGTGGGTATTAAAATTTGGGGAAGGAATAGGGAATGAAGTTTGAATGACATTTTCTACTCTAGGCTAAATATTCTCATTCTTTCACCTGCTCATTTTACAGATGAGAAAACTGAGGGAAACAGGGTTAAGTGCCTTGCCCAGGGTCACACAACTACTAAGTGCCTGAGGCCAGATTGGAACTCATGAATGTAAGTTTTCCTGATTCCAGGCCAAGCACTGTATCTACTGTGCCACCTACCTACCTTGGAGGCAGAGGACATGGGTCCCAATCCTAGCTCCTTACTCTCCTATTTGTCACTCATTTGTAAAATGAGAGCATTGGCTTTTTTTTTTTTTACCAAAAATGGAATAGTCTACCCAAGGAGGCAGTGATTTTATTCCCTTGCAGGTTTTCAAGAGCAGATTAAATCTCTTCTAGTTGGGTATTTTATGCAGAGGATATATTCTTTTAATTTTTGTGTCTGGGGCACCATGCATTATATTAAAAGAGTCAGAGTCAAGCATAAGGGAGGAGATAGTTCCACTAAACTCTGCCCTGGTCAGACTATATGTATTCAGTTCTGGGTACCATGTTTTAGGAAGGATATTGATAAACAGAAAAGTATAAGAGAGCATGTCCGGGATGGGGAAGGGCTTCAAGATCATATCACATAAAGATTGTCTGGAGTAACTGGAGATAATTAGCCTGGCAAAGACTTAATGTGGATCTGATAACTATCTTAAAGAATCTGAAGAACTGTCTTTTTTTTTTTTTTTTGCTTTTTGGAGGGGGAAAGCAGGGCAATTGGGGTTAAGTGACTTGCCCAAGGTCACACAGCTAATAAGTGTTAAGTGTCTGAGGGCAGATTTGAACTCAGGTCCTCCTGACTCCAGGGCCAGTGCTCTATTCACTGTGCCACCCAGCTTCCCCCTTCTCTGTCTTTTTTTTTTTTTTGGTGAAGAACTGCCTTGAGGAAGAATCTTTAGACTTGGTCCCAGAAGGCAGAATTAGAAGTAGTAGATAAAAGTTGCATAGAAACATATTCATGCTTGAAGAAATGAAAAAAAACTAACAATTAGAATTATCTAGGACATGCAGGTAAATGATTAAAAACTGACTTTCTGGGAAAAATATGTTGGACATACTTTTAAATTCATGCATTATTAATATTTTCTCTATCACATTGTCTAGACAACCAACAAAACACTACAGTGAGGGCTGATATATAGTCATTTCTCTCTAGCATCTATTTAAGCTGCTTTCAGCACACCACTGGAACTATGCAAATGATGGGATAGACTACCTGAGGAAGTAGTAGGCATCTCTCACCATACATCTTTAAATAGTGGCTACATAACAATTAATAATTCTTCAAATGGATGGCCTCTGAGGTCCTTTCCAACTTTGTGGTGCTGTGATTCCATGATCATGCTGTTCTGGGTCCTATAAATCCCAGCACTCAAGGTTGCTGGCTTAGCAACAATGAGGATGCCCCAGGGGGTAGGGCTTAAATGATCTCCTTTTACTGATTCTTCCCAGAATAAGATTTTGATACTTTAGAAATGTGTGATTTCCCTGGTGATACTTCATTCTTCAGTAGACTATCTTCAAGAATAATCCACTAGAATTCCAGAAGACTGATCAAGAATGCTAACAATCTCCTGAGAGAGGTGACGGGTGTGGGGTGCAAGCTGAGATATCTGCTTTTTTGGACATTAGTCTGTGCGCTCTTTGAGGCCAGGGACTGTCTTTTGCCTCTTTTTTTTTTAATATCCCTAGCATTTAGCACAGTGCCTGGAACATTGTAAGTGCTTAATAAAAGTTTATTGATTGAATATGGACAATGTGGATATTTGCTTCGCTTGACCCTACGTGTTTGTTACAAAGGTTTTGCTTTTCTCTTTCCATTGGAGAAGAGAAAATAGATTTTTGTTCATTGAAAACAAATAAAAAAGGCATGGTAGGTATGAATAAATAAAATATGAGCAATAAATTTCTAAAGAACAAACCAAAAGAGTCACTGAGGTTAAAAAAAAAAGGTCATGAATTGTTGTCCAAATTTCTGGTGATGAACTTCTCTGGATTCAATTAATCTGGCCCTTGGATTACAGTCTTTGTATCTCCAGCACCTACCATGGTGCCTTGCACAGAGCAGGACCTTAATATTTGTTAAAATTGGATTGAATTGGGTGACAGACATTCACTCTGTTACTAGGCCCCTACTCAAAACTTCTCCAGCTTAGTAGGACCTGCCAGGGTTTATATTTTGTTGGCAAATTACCCAGAGTCACGAGGAAGAAAGCTGGTAGAGTTCTATACCTGGAATTTTGTTTCACAAAAACATACCCAGCAGCATGATTCATGAGTCTAACTCCTACCCCAAATTAGAACTCTACAATATATTTAAAAATAAGACCAAACTATAGCAAGGGGAAGAAGAAAAAAAGGAATGGAAACTGGTACTCCCCTACATTAGGAAGAAAGTAGACGGGAAAGGATATACTTTTAAAATGTGGTGATGCCGTGGTCCTGGAACTGGTATCTCAGTTCCTACTTAGAAAAGGAACTAGACTCTGCTGATGACTTGCCATACCAAATCTGGAAACTAGCTAGGGGTTGGCCTTTTATATGTTTGACAAATGTCTGTGATTTTTAGTTTCCTCAGGTTCTCTCTCTCTCTCTCTCTCTCTCTCTCTCTCTCTCTCTCTCTCTCTCTCTCTTTTTCTCCCTCTGTCTCTGTCTCTCTGTCTCTGTCTCTCTGTCTCTGTCTCTCTGTCTCTCTGTCTCCCTCTCTCTCTCTCTGTCTCTCTCTCTCTGTCTCTGTCTCTGTCTCTCTCTCCATCTTAGAATCCCTGGTTTCCTGCCAGAATCAGCTCAAAAGCCATCTTCCCTTCCTGATCTCTCTAGTTGCTAGTACCTTCACCTCTAAAGTTAGCTTTTATATATTTTGTATTTTGTATATATTCATATATGTACATCCATTCATCCATCTATCCATCTACCTATCCATCCACCTATCTGTCTATCTATGTACCTACCTACCTATCCATCCATTCATCCATCTATCTATCTATCTATCTATCTATCTATCTGCCTATGTCTGTCTGTCTTATCTATCTCCATATGCTGTATGTGCATTCCCTATTAGAGTGTATGCTACTTGAGGGCAGGAACTATTTTGTTTTCTCACTTGTATTCCCAGCAGTTAGCGTAAAGGCTAGTACCATAAGTACATGCTTATAAATGCTTGTGGATTGTTTATTTGAACACCTAGTATGTGCTTGACTTCATTATGGAGTCAACATGACTCCACTTTGCTTCCCTCTGCCCTCACTTCTTGCAGTGCCCATGAGGGAAAGTTTTGTGATAATCACCCTTTATATGGCAGCCCTGGTATGTAGGGCTAATTAGGAAAGAAGTATGTGGGCTGTCCCTTGAGGATGCTTTCTACAGAGTCCATACATGGTTGCAAGCTAGGAACTGAAAGGCTCTGACATTGGATTTGTAGTGTAATAGAAGTAGTGTAATAGTAGTGTAGTGTAATAGAAGCTTAGGCACACAATATATTCAAGCAATTTAATGTTAGCTGGCTCCTTACTACTCTTTAGCAAAACTTTTCTTCATCTGTTATCAACCCTTGCCTAAATTCTTTTCTTCATTTCAAAAGAAACTATTTTATATTTTCATTTCAGTCATTTCCCCTTAAAACTCTCTCCAATCAACTCTCTCCCTTGGCACAAAAACCAACCAACCAAAAAAAAAAAAAAAAACCAACCCAACCCTCCAAACATTTAAGCAAAACCAGTGACATCATCACTGTATCTGAGAGGGCACATTCCATTTGACACTGGCAGCCTCCACTTCTCTATTCACAGAGGGAGATAGGTTCATTCTCAGCACTTCAGGACCTATGTTGTTCTTCACAATTCATCAGATCTCAGTGGCTTTTCAACACCGTGAACATTATTGTACTCATTAAGCAGTTTGTTCTCTTGGTTTTGCTTTCTTTACTCTGTACCACTTATACAAAATTTTCTCTTTTTTTTTTCTTTCTGAATTACTCATATGTGTTTTCCGACTTTGCAGTAATATCCCATTTTATCCAGATGCCATAATTGTGCCATGTTCTAATTTTTTGTTACCATAAAGAATGTTTTTATGATTTTTTTAATGCATGGAAATTTCTACCATAATTTCTTTGGGATCTACTAATAATAGCAAGCATTTATATAGCACTTTAGGTTTGCAAAACATTTAAAACATATTATATAATTTTATTCTCACAATTCAGGGTGGTAGGTGCTAGTATTATCCCATTTTACAGATGAGGAAATAGACTGAGAGAGATTAAGTGATTTGACTAGGGTCACAACACAGACTACAAGGCCAGTACTCTATCTACTCTGTCACCTTGTTGTATCTGTAATTAAAAAAAAACTGTTAATGAGATCATGGGAATGATGATTTTTATAGGTTTATTTTGTAATCTGCTACTTTATTGAAGCTGTTCATAATTGAGATAATTTCTTCACTGATTTCATGGAGTTTTTCCAAGCAAGCCATCATTTCAAGTACAAATAGGAGTAGTTTTGCCTCTTTGACAATGTCTACCCTGTTCATTGCTTGAACAATTCATCTTGAACTATTGGTATAGTTATTATTTCTAGAACAATGTGAAATCATCACGAAAAGAGGGGGCATCCTTTATTTACTGCTCTACTTATTGGGAAAGCTTCAAGTGTTTCACCATTGTAGCTAATACTAGTTTTTGGCTTTAGATACATACTTTTGCTCATATTAAAAAGTTCTTCCACATCATAAGTTTTCAGAATCATTTAAAAAATGTAAATGGGTGCTTCATTTTGTCATAGGTTCCTCTCCCCTGTATCTATTGGTATGATGATTTGCTTTTATCATTTTAAAATTTTCCTCTATTTTTTGAAGTTAGCAAATGATGTATCTGTTTTTGTCGGTCTTTTAAAAGTTTTTAGTTTTTTTTTTTCTCATTTTTTAGTCCTTTAGACATTTCAAATTCTAGTTCTTCTCAAATTTTTATTCTTTCTTCTTCTATGTTTTTTTAAGGGGGAGTGCTAACTTAATTACTTTCTCCTTTTATTAATACATGCTCAGTTCATTAATTTGTCTTTTTTATTTTGTTACTCTATGTCTTTAGGAGTATAACTTTTCATCTTCATACTTCTCTAACTACATTCTCAAATTTTAATATGCTGTCTCATTGTAATTGTACTCTTGTAATTTACATGATTGTTTTCATAACTTATTCTTTGTCCCACTTATGATTCAGGATAGTTCTCCTGAGTCTCCACTGAGGTATGTATCTTTTGCTTGTTTAGCTTTTATTAATTGCAAAAACTAGTAGATTATTTATAGCTTGCAAATATCTAATATTACTGTTTTCATACATATATTTATTATTTCTTTGTATCCTAGCACATAATAAGATTTTACAAGTGTTCCATATGATCCTAAGAAACGTGTATGTTCTTTAATATTCTTATTCAGAAGATACTATATCTTTACATTTTAATTTTTCCAACATTCTGTTCAACTATTTATCTTTATGTTTTATTGATCTGTCTCTGAAAGAGGAATATACAAATCTACATTAATAATTGTGTTACTATTTGTGTTTTTAAATTTTTCTTTAGTTTTTCTTTAAGTACTATTCTGTTGGAGAAATACATTTTGGCAAACTAACAAGGCATGCTAGATTAAATTTATTTGCCCCTTTTTTCTTACGGTTACTAAGCTAGTAGATTGGAAGAATGCTGTATATGTAGTTTACCTTGATTTTAGCAAGTCATTTGATAGAGTATTTTATGCTATTCTTTTGGAAATGGTATGGTTAATTGATATTATAATAAGAAAGATTCACACCTGGCTTAATAACTGGACTTAGAGTAATTATTAATTGTCTGATATCAACCTGAAAGGAAGGTGAATTTCTCCAGGAATCTCTACTTGTCCCCTGTGCTGTTATGTACACACACACACACACACACACACACACACACACACACACGTGCATAAGCACATGCACATTAGTGATTTGAATAAAGGCATAAAATACAGCCTTATCAAATTTGCTAATGACAAGAAAGCCATAATGGATACTTAACATACTGGATGACAAAAATAAGAATCCAACAGGAATTTGATGAGTCAAAATACTGGGCTGACTTTAATAGATAACATTTAGTAAGGATAGGTATTATCTTACACAGGTTAAAATTCACGTCTCAAGTACATGATGAGAGAAGGCACGTTATATTGCAGTTTGCCTCAAAAGAAGGGAGGGTGGGTGGTTATTGGGTACTAAGAGCAGTATGAGTCAACAGTATCACAAAATAGTATCACAAAAGTCGTGGAATCTTGGAAGGTATTGAGAGGCATAGCTTCCAAGAATAAGGAAGTAATGAGCCTGCTGTACTTTTCCTGGTTAGATCACATCTGAAGAATTTGTTTTCAATTCTGGGTAACACAGTTTCAGGAAGTGTATTGATAACCTAGAGGAGATCTAAAAAAGGGCAACCAGAATGGTAAAATACCTTAAATTTACAACATATGAGAATTAGTTGAAGGAACTGGGGATGTCTAGCCTAGAAAAAAGACTTGGAAAGGAGCATTAAGTTGTCTTCACATATTTGCAGAGTTACCATATAGGAGAAGGATTAGATTCGTTCTGTTTGGCGCTGAGTTAGAGAACTAGAAGCAATGAGTGGAACTTGCAAATGGGAAGACATAGGCTTGATGCCAGGAAAAACTCCCTAAGGATTAAAACTGTCCAAAAGGAGGAACAAGCTGCCTTGGGAAGGCATAGGGTCATAGATCTTGGGCTGGGAGGAACCTTAGAGGTTATATAATCCTATTCCCCAAATTTTACAGATGAAAAAACCAAGGCCCAGTGATATTAAGTGACTTGCCCAATGTCACACAGATATTAAAAGGCACAGCTGAGACTTGAACTCAGGTCCTTTGACTCCAGAACATAGACTCTTTCTGCTACTGTTCTTTTCTTGCTCCTTCCTTTCTTGGCCAAACTTCTCAAAAAAAAAAGTCTATATATACTGCCTCAACTTCCTTACCACTCATCCATCTTAACTCCTTGAAATCTTAATTTCTACTGCCACAACTCATCTGAAACTGCTATTTATAAGGCCATCAGTCAAAAAAAAAATCCAATATCCTTTTCTTAGTCTTTTTCCTTTACCTACTTAAAGTATTTGACAATATTGCTCATCTTTCTCTTTTGCAATCATGTTCTTGCTCATTGTTCGTGACTTCATGTTATCTTTGTCCTTTTCTTACCCCTCCTTTGTCCCCCTTCTCTGGTTCTTCCTATCAATTCCCCAGCACAGATATTTCTAAAGATGCTTTCCTCTGTTTACCTTTTATTCCCCTTTCTGTCCATCCTCTCCTTGAATGATCTTATCCAGTCCCATAGCTTTAGTGATCACTTCTATAAAGATGACTCCTGAGTCTGTCTACCTGTCTCTGTTTCTCTCTCTCTCTTTCTCTCTAACTCATTGAGGTTTGTTTTTCATATTTCCAACATTCTCTTGGTCATTTTGATGAAGATGGTCTGTTGGTACCTGAAAGACAATATGTCAAAAGCAGAAGTCATAAACTCTACCCAAACCAATTGTCTTCTCGTTTTACCTTTTCCTGTAATCCAATATTTTTTTTTCATTCATCCAGTCAGGCTAAAAACCTGAAACCATCTTGCATTCATTCTCCCTGACTGTATCTTGTCAATCACCCTCTGGTTAGTTCTCTTTTGAGAGGAGTAGGTCTATGTGAAATGCCATCTTTTCCATGAAGCTAGTCGTTCAACTCTTCTCATCTGAATGTAATTTCTTCTTCCTCTACCCCTCAAGTAATTTGTACCTTTTTTATTCTTATCACACCCTTCTTCCTCTGATAATGTCTATACTTCTCTTAAGCTCCCTCTACTTTATATTATCCATGAAAACAGGGACCATATTTTATTCTTCTTTGGATCCATCACCTCCCCCTGCAAAGGTTGGCATGCCAAGGGTCAAAAGGGGAGAATTAAAGACTGCAACCCACATTTATATTGCACTTTTTACAAAAAGGCAACTCTAATTATTCCAGTTTATATGTGAGGACAGCTACATGGCACAATTGACTCCAGGCCTGGAGTCAGGAAGACTCATCTTCCAGAGTTCAGATCTCACCTGAAACACTCATTAGCTGTGTTACCCTAGGTAAGTCACTTAACTCTGTTTCCCTCAGTTTTCTCATCTATAAAATGAACTGGAGGAAAAAATAGCAAACTATTCTAGTATCTTTGCCAAGAAAACCCCAAATGGGGTCCCTAAAAGTTGGACGTGACTGAAAAATGACTGAACAACAACAAAATACATGAGGGAATAAACTCAGACTTTCCATTTTATAAATGCAGAAACTGTAATCAATCAACAAACATTTATTAGGTACCTACTAAGTGCCAGGCACCATGCTAAACTGGGGATACAGAAAGAGCCAAAAGACTGGCCCTGACCTCGAAGAGCTTCCGATCTAATGAATAATAAAATGGGAATCAATATAATATATAGAAAGCACACTAACCGTGGAGTCAAAGGGTTTAAATCTTGTCTGTGATAATGATCATTTGAATGATTATGGGTAAGTCAGTTATCTTCTCTGGGTCCTGTCTCCATCTGTGGAATGAGGAGGCAGGACTAACTGGCCTTGGAGGTTCCTTTAACTTGAGGTCTCATGAACTCAGCAGCATAGTTAATGGCACAGTTAGGATTCATATTCAGGTCTTCTGACTCCACATCCAAAACTCTTTCTACTTAATCACAAGGGAGTTAGCGATTTTTTCACCAATAGATTGTAAATTCCATGAGGGCAGGAGTTTATTTTTGTCTTTGTTTTCCCAAATGGTATCCATCATAATAAATGCTTGTTGCACTGAATTGAATCTCAACTTTTCAGTGTTTTTTCCCCCTTTGGTGTCCAATGAGAGAAAAAAAAATGAAGGTCCCAAGTGAATAGCATGTCAGCTTTACAGAAGATACTATGGGTTATGAGTTCTTAGGAACACAAAGGCCATCCAAGTGAAAAATATTATTATTGCCACTTTATTGCTTTCAAATTCAACTCAAACTCCACATCAGGACTTCTGGGACATCGTACATGCTCTGCTTTGATCTCCTATTATTTATTTCCATATCAGTTCAAGTTGTTTTTCCTGGGGATTCTCCGGTTTCTGGCCTGGAGTACTCTCTTTGGCAATGCTTTTGCTGGTTCTAAGAGAATTGCACCCAGGGATTTGCCAACTCAGTCCAGCATGTGGATTTGCCTTTGAAGGCTTAAAAACTTTTTTGGGGTGTGGGGGGAGGAGAGGGAACGAGTTTTGTTTCTCCCACCTCAGACTCCAATTACCTAATAAAGATTCATCTTTTTCTTCCGTCTGAGGATCCCCTTGACCTGATTTTGCTCCTTGCCCAGTTTCAGATATCACAGTCCATTTTTGTGCACTAAGCTGCCCTAATGAAATGCACATGTCTTAAATCAATAAAGCCATTGCTTAGCGCTTGCTTTTACCCCCGGGGTGCAGTTTTTGCTGCTCTGTTTTATTTGCTTACTTACTTGTTTGTAGGAACCTAGAACTGCTTTATCTAGGACCCATTCTCCCTCCCTCTTACTTCCCCTTTCGTTCTTTTTCCTTTTCTTCTTCTCTAACGAGAATCAATTTGTTGGCGTGCAGTCTATTGGATTGTTCTCCTTTTAGTATATGGGCATAGAATGAGCATTGTTTATTAGTGTTTTCATTTCTGCTTGTTTATAGTTTCCCATTTCATTTGCTCCTACCTTGTTAAATATTAAGGAATTTATTAAAGAGTCTATTAATTTTGTACGTTTGCTGGATTCTTTTTGTTGATAGTGAAATTTGTAATAAAAGTAATTGTTTTCTTTGCTCTCTGTTTTCTTGTTCAGAATTTCAGATTTTGTTTTTCAGTTAAATTAACCATGAAAAACATTTTTAATTGATTCAATTTCTTTTTAAATAGGTAGTAGAATCAACCCTCTACATCCTTTCTCCCCAAATAGAAGAAACAGAGCTTTTATTGACTTTCCATCTCTCCTGTCTCCTACTCTCTAATTCTTCCATTTTAATGTTACTGTTAGGCCAATATTGAGCTTGTGGATTTTTTATAGGCTCCCAAATCACCTCATTCTTTAGGGACTTCCTTTTTCCTAGTGAAAATGAAAACACCTCCTCTGCATATAGCTTGCTGGGTGGTCAGGTTATTTCTTTAGTATGGCATTGAGTCATTAACCTATCTGATGATACGAGATTTCACAATAGAAACAGGTTCTTGTTAAATCACAGAGATAGTACCAAAGAATCATTTATCCCTAAAGAGTTTTCTACTAGTACCACACATATTTTAGCTCTTAGGTTCACTAGGAACAAGTCATATCAGACCAACCTTATTTCCTTTTGTGACAAAGTCACTGCTGGACTAGTAGAAGACAAGAATGCTATAGATTCAGGGTACTGAGCTCAGCGAAGCGTTTGAATGTCTCTGATGCTATCCTTATGGACAAGACGAGGGACATAGCCTGGATGAAAGGACAGCTAGACAGATACAGAAATGCTTGACCCAAAGAGGTGATTTTATGTGTTCTTCTCAATTTTGTCTTAACTTCCGGTAGAAAATATAAGCATTCGAATTTATAAGCTAGAACCAGTAAACAAAAAAGAAAAGAAAAGAAGAGAAAAACAAAATAAAACAAGATGCATGTAAATGTAAGCACACATTTGGCAAAGCAAGAAAAACCTGATGCATATGACCAAAATCAATGGGATAAAATCTTCACCAAAACAAAAGATGCACAGCGACTTTAGCAAAGCAGCTGTCAGAGGGTTCTATGAATCTTTCTGTGTATTTAACCTGGTTTTGCTTTTGTTATTACCTTCATTTACATAGTTGTGTTCACTGTGCATATTGTTCTTTCACTCTTATTCCCTGCTTGTAAATTTTCTGTTTCTTTGAATTCTTCATATTTGTCATTTTTCTGGCATAATTATATTTTGTCTTATTCTTACGCCATAAATTGTTTATCTGTTCCCTAGTTGATAGACCACAGTCTACTTCTAGGTTTGTTTGTTTGTGTTTTTGGCTATTACACACAGGAGAGCTAGGAATATTTTTCTATAGCTAAGTCTTTCCCCCCCCCAACCATAACCTGGTTAGGGCATAATCTTGCTGATGGGTGGGAAAATTGGGTCAAAGGATTTGGACATTTTTGTAACTCAGTGTATAACTGAAAATTTCTTGCCAAAAAGATTGAACTAACTCACAACTCCACCAGCAGTGTATTGGAGCACCTATTTATCCACAGTTGTACCAGCATTGATTTCCCCCCCTCCTCCAAAGCCTGGAACTTAGTGGATCTATGTCAACCTAAAGGGAGGTCTATACCAGCTTAATAGTCATCTATGACCGATCCTATTGTGTTTAATGTTTTCCCCACTGATTTAGTGTAGATGACATGCTTAACAGATTTGCAGATAGAAGGAAGAGCTAATTTTCTGGCTGAAAGAATTGGTGTCTATAAAGATCTTGACAGTTTAAAATGATGAGCCATGTGAGATGAGTTTCCTTTCACCAAAAGTTTTCCAGTAGAGACTGGATAATAATTTGCCTAGAGTGATAACCAAAAGTAAGTACTTAATAATATTTAATTAATGATGGTGAAGTTAGTTTTCATTTTTAAAGATAAAATATTATATTAAATGTCAGGAACTTGACCCTAGTTTCAGCAGATCCTTTTGGGTATAGATCTGTGCTGCAGAAGTCAGACTTGCCAAAGAAGATGAAATAGGAGAAAGACAAGACAAATGGGAAATCCCATTGTTCAAAGGTTCTCCACGACATGTCCTTCCCTTTCTCTCATTATCTTATTTGGTCTTTTTATAGATTATTGTCTGTGTCTCTTTTTCTCATTTTCAGACTTCTGCCAGTTAGGGAAGCTCTTCTCTTCCCACATCTTCTTACTTTTTGCAGTTTCATGGAAATAATATCCTAGGGGTGGGAAATTTTTTCCCTTTTCCTGAAAAGTTCTATTGTTACAATTCTGGATTTCATGTGAGAAGGAAAGTTTAGAATTAAATCCCCACATGTCCTGGATGGCCAGTTCCAACAAAAAAAAAAAAAACAAGCCCACCAAAATAACCCACAACTGCTTTATTAACATTTTTCCTCAGGAGGAAAGTGTTGAGAGACAAGGAAATGAATACAGTGTTTTCCCACCTACAGAACTCTTCTAACAGCCAAAGGATTCCAGATTTCTTTAGGAAAGTCAGCAAAAATACCTTTATCCCACCGATTTTACTTTCCCACTGCTACTTTTTTTTTTAAAATCAAGAACCTATTGCCAATTTAATTTTTCTATCTTCTTTATTCTCTTCTTCAGCAACTCTCCTGTCCTCTCATTCCAGGACTGGGCCTGCTTTTTAGTCACTTTTGCAAACTCAGTTCATCTTAAATCCTGTTACTCTTCATATGTTTCTGGAGTCTATCCTTTTAATTCTTCATTTTTTAAAAATTTTACCATGTTGGGGGCAGGGGAGAAAAATAGGGTATATGACGATATTGCAACTCTTTTTGGGGGGAAGCACAGAGTGATTTTGTACCTGAGCCTGATGTCACTGGTTCTAGGACATCTTTCGGTTTCAATGAACAAGTTGAACATGGAGTTTGAAAACGCTGAGGAACTTCCTAAACTTTGTGATTCAGAAGATCTTGGTCACCAGTAGGAACTTTTGCCTTGTCAATAGGCTTAGGCTAGACCTGAAAGTCTTTCATGAAATGTCCAATGTCTCTACAGTGACTTTTAATCATTGTCTTGTAGGATCATAGGATTGTAGAATTTCAGAGTGGGAAGGAATCTTACCTTTCAACTCATGAGTTCAACCCACTCACTTAACAGATACAACAAATGAGGCCCAAAGTAGTCAGCGTTAATGACTCCAGCTAAGAAGTATTATCTCTTCCCTCTACTTCATTGACAATTTTACTATTGCTCCACCTCCCTGTTTTGTTTTTGGTCGGACAGACAAAGCAAGCTATTTTTTGCTCCCTAGTAGTGTCAGGGTATGATTGAGAAGACTGTGGAATTGGGTTGTGGTGGGATGGTGGAGAAGCCTGGTCAAGAAATTATAGGGGCATTAAGGATAATGGGTTATAGTGAGGGAAAACAAGGGTTCAGTGTCTAGCTTTTCAGCATGTTTGAACATGCTGGTTGAGCAATTTCATAAATTGCTTTTACTGAATCATAGAAAGATCTGTGGTGATTTGAGTCTTCAATAGAGAAAACAAGCCTATATCCTAATAGCCTAGAATATTATCTGCAAATTCAAAGAGAAAGCGCCAACCACCAAGACTTCACTTATCCTTATCAAGTCTCATTAAGATCTTCCTTCTGGCTTCTATCACGTAAAGTCTCGAGAAATCAAAGAATCACAGAATGATGGCCTGGAATGGATCTTGGCCACCATTTAGCCCAGGCATCTGCATTTCAGAGCAGCAGAGCCAAAGGTGGCTCAAGAGATGATTTTCATTATTAGAAAAGCAGCAACTCTGCAGAATTACTGAGTGGGCAAAGTTTGTCTGTGGCCTTCTCTCCCCTTCCGCATTTCTCCTACCTTCACATTTCTCTTCCTGCACCCTTTCCTGTTCCTCACTTCTTCATGCTACCCTATCTGCTGACTCTCTAAAGTCTCCTATTTTTCCAAATCCAAATCTTGGATTTCCCCTCTTCCCCTATGCTTCCTAAGTGTCTTTCCCTCTTATCAAAAGCAGTTAGCTCATTCAGGCTGATTCCAGCTGGCTGTTTAAACATATTTAAGTATCTTCCCCCACCCCCCACCCCCCAAACCTTGCCACTTTCTGTGTGTCCCTAGGCAAGTTGATGTACTTCCTTGAATCTCAGTTTTCCTGATCTATAAAATAATGGAGTTGGAGTAAG
The DNA here is from genome assembly GCA_028627135.1 of Pseudochirops cupreus. Taxonomy (NCBI): domain Eukaryota; kingdom Metazoa; phylum Chordata; class Mammalia; order Diprotodontia; family Pseudocheiridae; genus Pseudochirops; species Pseudochirops cupreus. The sequence continues at coordinate 307,853,122 of CM053584.1, read as the reverse complement.
ATCCTTTCTGGTTCTAATATACTAGGATGCTATAATTCAATGAGGAATTTACTTTCTAAAATAGGACCTCATTATCCTAAATGAGTCCCTAGTTGATGGAATGGGATATAGAACTAGGGAAGGAAGTGAGGCCTTTTTGAGTCAGAGGGGACCCGTTGAGTAGCCTTGCTGATTCTGGACACCTCTTTCCCACCCCCAAAACCATATATTTGGTATCTCAATTCTGAAAGTCTTGCCAGTTCATGATCTCCTCCATTCTTTCCCTCTCCTCCCCAATCTCTCTAGCAGGAGAAGCTCCAAGAATTCCTGCCCTTTAAAAAGTTCTTCAGAGAAGAATATTTCATAGGTTCTCTGTGGGATCTTCTCTTGATGTCACCCAGCCCCTACCCTCAGAAAATTCTCTGTTCTACCTAAGCTAAACTGGGACCTTCTGCTGCACCAGCGTCCACTTCCATTTCTTCTGACTCAGTCCTGAGAGGAGGAGAAGCAGCTGGCCGTCTTTCTCTGCACATAATGAGGGATTATGGCTTGCACTGATTATTCAATAAAAGAGAATTAACAAAAGCTACTAGCTCTAATTCAGAATCTCCGCTTGCTAAATCATAGGGTTGAGCTAAGGGAGTCATACTTCGCGAGCACCAGAACCTCCATAATGATAATGCAGTAGTTTTATGTCACTTCACTGTCTGGGAGAGCCCATGTCATGCCCCAGACCTTGACGAGCTGCAGAAGGTTCTGGTTTGTGGCGCTGAGAGAGGGAGCATGTGCAGAAAATCCTCATATTTCAACCCAGGTAACTTTTCCTGCAGAGCCCAGCAAATCTCTTTCACTGAGCCAACCAAGTAGCAGCAGAGGACTTTGTCAGGATGCTTGAAATTTATTAGGGGGGTGGCTAGGTGGTGCAGTGAATAGAGCACTGGTCCTGGAGTTAGGAGGACCTGAGTTCAAATGTGACCTCAGACACTTAACACTTACTAGCTGTGTGACCTTGGGCAAGTCACTGACCCCCAATTGCCCTTCCTTCCCCCTCCAAAAAAAAAAGCAAAAAAAAAAAAAAGAAATTTATTAGGATGAAAAAACATCATGGGGACAATGCTGGGACACCCAGAGCAGATGCCTAAATGGGAAGAAAACTGTTTATTCTCTTGCTTTTGGTGAATTTCAGTTACAGCATTTAGTGCAGCAGGAACCAAAGGAAGGTGGATTTATGAACCAAGCCAGATGGGGGTTGTACAACTCCATGTTCCTCAACTGCATTCTAAATGATAAAATATGAAAACATTACCATTCCCTTAAATGTGCTCTCCTTTATAGAGAGTGTTTCTATCTCCCCAGTTTCATCTTAATTGCTTAATTGCGTCAGCTTAATTGCTGCTTGCCTTGTCATTTACGTTCCTGCTTAATGCAGTTTTATCATGCAACTCCTGGACCTAATTTTATCCTTTACCCCAAATGGAATAATCTCTGCTTAGTTAGCATATGCTGTGCTTTCCTGTCTCTGTTCCATTGCTATACTATATCCTATAACTTACTGCTCTCCTTTTCTCTCTTTCTCTGTTGAATTTCTCCCGATCCTTTAAAATTTCACTCAAATACCAAGTCTTCCAAGAGCCCTTCTCCAGTCTCAATGATCTTTCCCGCTTGTACAGTGGAAAACAAAACAGAACAAAAATGTCAACACAAGGCTGTGGCTCTGTGTTCAGAGGATTTGTGTTCAGATGCTCCTTTGGATGCTTATCACCTTTGTGACTTGGCCTTAACCTTTCTGGGCCTCATTGTTTCTTATCTCTAAAATGAGGTGCTTGAACTAGATGTCCTATGAGGTTCCTCCTAGCTTGCTGGACCTGTGATCATCTGACTTCTCCTGGATTTTGCTTTGCACACTCTAGTACACTTAGGTCTCATTTTTCACTGTAGTCATCTATTTATGTCTCAGCCTCCTATTTCATGGTTTCCCAGAAAAAATGGCCAAAAAATCAATTCAAAGTGGTCAGTCTGCTGACTATGAGCCTGTCTGAATTTAGTTCTGCTGGTCTTCCTATAGTAGATTGAATCTGTTACCAGGACTGTACTTGAAGCATTTTTCAGCTTGAGAGGAGTTGACAGTTTTGTACTGCTCTGATGTGTATGTGTATGTGTATGATATGTCTTCAAGAAGACAAGGTAAATTCCAGGCTATGAGGAGGTGTCAGAATAGGATTTTTGAGGAGAATTAAAAGGGAGGGGGAGAATGGGATCAATCAAATTTGGGGAAAGACTGCAAGGTGCCTTAAGTAACCACCTGCCCTGCCAGCCTATCTCTTTTAATGCCACTCTCTTTCCTGTGCTACTGTGTGGTTGTGAAAGATGGAATACCTCAATCTCAGAAGAATGAAAATTGCAGACATCCCAAAGAGTAATGAAATACAAATAGTGTATGGACATAACTTGGTAGTCGCTACTCACCCATGAAATTTGTGTAGAGAAGGGACACTAAATACACAGTGAAGGACATGTTTAGGAAGACCAGGGTCAAAAATGCTACCTCTGAAACAATCTTTGTGACCTAAGGCAAGTTGGCCCCCCACCCCCAGCCTCAGTTTCCTCATGTATAAAATGAGATTAGATTAAATGGCCTCTGAGAATCCTTATAGTTCTCAATCTATGATGCTATGATCATATGTGGAATTAAAAAAGGACGTGGAATAGTCACATGATAAGAGTCAAAAAGAGTTGGATAAATCCTAGCGTTGAATGGATATCTATGAAAAACAAAAATCCAAAAGAAAGACGTCAGTGTTTTAGATGACTCTTGTATGGAGGAGAACATGAACAGCAACCTCACAGGCTGAGATGGCGTGGAATGGGTGTGGAGCTGTAGTAATGGATGGAGTTTCTCCCTGATTAGATGACAGATCCACTGAAACAACCAGGGTTCTAGTAAACCAAAACTCTACGAGGCATCACGTCGACATAAACTGAACCTCTTGGCCAATTGCACCCTTAACCAAGGAAGTGCACCTCTTCCTCCTGTTAGAGAGGTGGGGGAGTAGGGGGCAACAGCTTTATCTTCAGCTCCAGGGAGAGAGAAGCTGAACAGGATGTAACTTTTGACTTCCAAGTCGACGTCCCAGAAGAAGGAGCCTGCATACTAGTTCGAGGCATCCTTGCCTATTGTGGGACCCCTGAAATGTCTGGTCTGCAGTTGTTACCCCAAATGCTCTTAGCAACAAAGAAACACGGTAATCCTGAGAACATATATCTATATTGTAGGTTGTTCTTGTTGATTTTGATTTCTTCTCTCCCTGCTCCCCCCTGGCCACCCCCCCCCCCCCATTAAAAAAGGGAGAGGTCAAAAGATAGGCACACCCTGCCATTTAAAGAATGAAAGTTAGATCCGGCCAACCAGATGTAGGTAGCCTTTACAGATCTTGGAATATTTATACATGAGACACTTTTTCCTGCCGTCTGTCCTGTTCTGGTAATCAGCAATAAAGAGCTCTAAAAAGTTGGATCCTTATCGGCTTTGTCTTTGCTGCATGTATACACGAGGAAAGCCAACATACAGCTGGAGGGAGAAGCTGCTCCCTGGGTGAGCCTTTGATCCCATCAAGAGCAGGCCTCTGTTTCTCACTGGAGGGTCAACTGCTGGGGAACCCTGTGTTTATATTAGCAAAACAGATTCACTTTGCAGACACTGTTTATCCTTCTCTCCTGCCACATTAAGGTTATTATAAACAAAAAATTCAAGGAAGATTGATTACATTCATGAAAGACTTCTGGATCCCTAATAGGAACCTGGAAATATACTCTAGAGAGACTTCTCCCAGGCAGTTTCTGTGATCAACCCTCCCCCCCAATATCTTAGTGTTCTATTTCTAATGATATTCACATAAACAGATCCCAATCTTTGATGCTCTCGATATCATCTGCTACCATTATTATTCTCTTGTCTCAGAGGAAGTTTGTCTCTCCTTTAAATAACTTCTCTGCATAGTATACACATCTGTATTTTCAATTGATCAAACAATCAGCATTCATCAAGTATTTACTCTTAGGTACCAGTCACTGCTCTAAGTGCTTAAAAAAAAATTCTCAAGAGAATTACCAAGAATACAAGCCTCTCACCCCATCATTGCACACCAGGTCTTCTATTTAGGGTCAGACAGTAGAGCAGGGAAGGGAGCAGGAAAAGGGACTGTGTGAGAGTGAAACTTCAGTGCTGGCCAACTTCAGCTTTGTCTGGGGAGATAGCCGTATTTACCCATCAGGGAAAAGGGTATGTGCCTTGTCCATTGAGTCACAATGCCTGCCTGGGCTAACTATGATATGGGTACTCTCCAGGGTCAAGAACATTAAAGTTCTTTGGGAATTGGGAACAAGTCAGTGGGCAAGGGTTTCCATCATGAGGCTTGGGATCCAGGATGAGGCAGATGAAAGGTGAGGCCAGGAATGAAGGAAGTCTAAGTTGGGTAACCAGCCCAAGGTCTAGATGTCAGAGCTAGCGAGAGAGAGTCATGGTGCCGACATATAGGCTGCACTGAGGGCGGGGACCGAGAGGCAGCTCATTAGCAGAGAGGAGAGTACCTTAACTACTTGGTACAACCTAGTGATGTCTCCATCTGATCTTGGCTTAAACATTAGCCTTTCATACCTAGCCATTTTTCTCCTCTTGAGGCTCCTGATATTAGAATCATTAATTCTTAACTCAGCATGGTTTTTAAACATCATGTAGACCCTCCTCAAATGGGGGAGAAGGAGAAGTCAAACATCTGAGGAATTTTTCCAGAATTTAAATCCATCATAAATCTATTCTCTATTAAATTCTTGTTATTCAGCTGTTTTTCAGTTGTGTCTAGTTCTTTGTGACCTCATTTGGGGTTTCCTTGGCGAAGATACTAGGTTCTCCATTTCTTTCTCCAATTCATTTTATAGATGAGGAAATTGAGGAAAATAGGGTTCAGTGACTTGTCCAGGGTCACACAGCTACTAAGTATTTGAGGCCAGATTTGAACTCATGAAGATGAGTTTTCCTGACTCCAGGCCTAGTACTCTACCCACTGCCCCACTGAGCTGCCCCCTACACATTAATTAATTAAATTCTGTATGTTCTGAATTAAATTCTTATACATGCAGTTCTATTTCACTTTCCCCCTTTATTTCAGACTATTTTTATGTTTGAAATTCCGAGAATTTCAATCAGTGTTATCACGTCCCTCCATGACCTCATCTAACAAATTTCACTGAAAAACTGTTAAAGTGACAGAAGTTATATCTATTTGAAAACTTTTATTTCAAGAGGAAAGACTGTTTATGAAGCTGATGTACAGCGTGTTTGAGCTCTCTCCAGTAGCATAGCCATTGTCCTCAAAATCAGTGACCATCTTTAAAAGTTAGCAAGCAACAAACAAAGGCTCTGTGGCCTAATAGAAAGAGCCCTGAACGTGGCTGATGCAATGAAGATACCTGGGTTTAACTCTGAGCACTGAAACTTACTAGAAAGGTGTCCAGGCCAAGTTACCTAATATCTCTGAGCCTCCATTTCCTTGTCTGCAAAATGGGGGTAAAAACACTTTTTACAAGGAAAACACTTTGTAAATCTTAAAAGGATATGGATAGAGCACATGGGCCTGGAATCAGGATGACCTGAGTTCAGATCCCACCACTCACTTGCTAGGTGTGTGACCCTTGGTAAATCACTTAACAATTTTTGATAGGGACTAATCTGTAAATGGGAATAATCATAGCACCTTCCTTGCAGGGTTGTTGTGAGGATAAAATGAAATAATAATTGTAAAGTGCTTAGCGCAGACCCAGCACATAGTAAGTCCTATATAAATGTTAGCCATTATTATCTTCAACATTATTATATATGTATATTTTTAACCATTTTATATGTAGCATAAAACATTTAATGTGCATAAGTAATTATTTTAGTGCCCAGTAACTAAGTTGAAACAGACCTCATTTTGTTTAATCAATAACTTCTTCTTTTCATTTTGTCAGCTTTTCTTTTCTAGCATCCTAAATTACATCTAGTCATCTGAGACTATACATTTTATTCCTATGTATCACTAGGATTGAAAAATATCTAATCTCTTTAATCCTTTGTATGATATTTTCTGGGCAAAGACAACTCTTCTCATCCAAATGTTGCATATGGAAAAATGAGAATGCATGGAATTTGTGAAGAGACAGCACGAAAGGTCATTTAATCTATAATCAAAAGACCCAAGTTCTTTTTTCTTTAAAAAAAAAATTTAACATAATCTCCATTTCTGAATATGTATCTTCCCTTCCCAGTGAGCTGGTCTTTTTGTTTTATTTTATTTTATTCATTCATTCATTCATTCATTCATTTATTCATTTACTCATTTATTTATTTGTTTGTTCATTTATTTTTGCTTTTTGGATGGGGGAAAGTAGGGCAATTGGGGTTACGTGACTTGCCCAAGGTCACACAGCTATTTTTTTTGGTGTGTTAAGTGTCTGAGGCCGGATTTGAACTCAGGTCCTCCTGACTCCAGGGCCGGTGCTCTATTCACTGCATCACCTAGCTGCCCTGAGCTATCCTTTTTAACAGAATAAAAAAAAGAAAGAAAAAAAGAATAGAAGATTGAAAATCCAGTCTAGTTTTAGTCTCCTGGTCTAGCCCCTGGTCCCAAAGTCAATCTAGGGAAGCTATTTCAATGTAATTGGTTTCATCTGAATCCTATGCATTTTATGTATTAAAAATATATTTATGTTGTACAGATAAAATATTGTCATAAACATTTTATGAATAAAATATTTGTGCAGGTAAAATAATATTCTATGTATTTAAAATGTTATGAATCATTGTTCTCATAAAATACTATGAGAAGACATCCCTTGGCTTCACCAGACTGCCAAAGTGGCCTATAACGAACATTCTTAAGAATCCTGCTCTAGAGTGATAAATTGCAGAGAAGCCACTGATCTGCCTAAGTAGGAGTTTCCTTGCTTGGGGATACTCTACACCAGTGAAATCATAGGACCTGACCCTAGCCTAAGTTCAAATGGCCAATATCAGATCCTTTCCCTAAAGCAGATTTTCAATAGGGGCTGATCACAAAAGCACTGGGAGCACTGAGCATAAAAAACATTGAAAGGGGTAGGAAAGAAGCAAAAATTGTTATAGAAAGGAAAGAATGGTGAAGGGGTAGGCAAACCTTCTCCTTCCGTGTCTGTATGAATCACTACTGAGTTGTACAAGGTGTCTTTCAAGTGGTGACATGCTTGTCCATAGCACCCTCAGGTGTCAGAACCAGTTGCAATGGCTGGCCCTGGGTTGACTGGATCCTTTCTTATGCAAAGGGGCTAAAAGGTCCAGGTTGATGTTGGAAATTATTGTCATTATTATCGATCTTCTTTGTTTCCCCCCTCTTAGTGCTGTGCTTGACACATAAGCGCTTATCGTCTGACTTAAAAAGACTGTTGTCCTTCCCAAACACAGTAAATATGGAGGAAGGGAGGGTTGTAGGCAGGGTAGAACTATCTTCTTAAGGTCCTCAGAACTAGGTAGGACCCAGACACAAGTCTAGACCATTGCCTTCCCCCTTGCCTCTCACCTTCACCGCCATTGCCAGCTGGGGCCATTTTCTACAGACGTTTACAGTGGTGCAGATACTTCCATTCAATTTAACAAATTTTTCTCTGGCATATGCTTCATGCAAGACCCCGTTCTAGGCCTCTGGGGTTACAAAAATGAGTAAGGCAAAGTCCCTGTCTTCAAGATGCTTACAGGAAGGAAATTGAAGAGCAGCTGGTTTCCCAGCAGCCAGGAGGCCCTGCCTTGAGGTAGTTCAAGTTTGACTGAAAGTCAGGCAGCTCCAGGAATTTAGTAAGGCAAGGCCTACTAAGCCCATAGCAATTCTGCCGCCTCTTAGTAAAACTAAATAACTCCTCTTAGAGCACTAAATGATAATCCAGGAGCCCAAGGCAGCATTAAATGCTTTTTCCTCCATGCAGGCAATATACTCATAAATAGGATCATCATATTCACTTGCAAAAGCTTCTGAGTTAACATTTGAAAAATCAAACCATTCACCCTTGTGCTCACTGCATATGCCAACATCAACAAAACTACATGACCCAGTGCATGCCTCCTATGTTGAAAGGCTCCTAGGATTCAGAACTGGAAGGGACCTTATGACACCACTGAGTTCAACCCTCTCGTTTTAGAGAGGAAGGGATTGTTGGCTAGAGAAGAGAAAGAGTTTGCTCAAGGTGAGGGAGGCTCTTTTGAAGGTGCCAGAGAGTTCACAGACATTAGTACAAAATGAGGACAAGCTGGAGTTGGGGGTCTGAAGGGTTGGTGTTGGTGGAGAGTCAGGAAGAACCAATGGAGTTTAGAACAGGACAAAAGAATTTCCTCAGGCCTTCTGTGGAAAACTCCAAAAATACACAGGATTATAATGGCAACAAACATTTGTTTAGAAGTGCCCTCTGACCCTGTGATGGGGGTGGAGAGTTTCCTTTTCCTTTTCTACCCCTACATTTTCCCCTTTGAAACTTCTACCTTGTACCTACTCTCTGGCTTAATGTAGGCACTGGGGGAAGAGGTTGGGAATGTGCCATGATGGGGCTGCCAGGGTTGGCTAAGGAAATCACTGGCTGTGGCTCCTTCAACTTGACCATGGACCATACATAAGGGAACCTTAAAGGATTACTCTGGAAAGCTCTCTATTAAGTGAATTGTCATAAAGCAGAATTAGATTGAACATGAACAAATCCTGGACCCCATCCAGAGGGCTTTTGTTACTCAGATGCCAATAGAACTTCCATAAATGACAGTTTCACCTGTAAGGCATTCCCTTCTCAGGGACCCTAAAGAGAGTTTTACAACAAATATCTAGTTGCTTATCCATCTGGTTATATCATGGTCCAGTCTGTATTTTTCTATCTTGTTCATAAGAATGTCAGCAGTCTCAAAAGATCCCCACTACAAGTGTAATCTCTTTTCCACACCTTGCTGCAGACATTACCTTATTACACTTTGTGCAGAATGAACATCGATTACTGGAGCAAATAATAACAGTTTTCTTGTTAACCTGGACCAAAATTCTGTGTGTGCGCATGGGGTTGCAATTTCCCCAGTAATGAAAACAGCTCCACAATATGAACAATCCGTCATTTTGTCCATCTGCTGCCCAAGAGGGATCTTAAAATAGTTTCAGTTCACCTTTAAAATCTAGAGCTCTGTGAAGGGCTTGTAACACTTGGCGAACCCTGGAAAGCTGCCTGCTAAACATTACTGCTACTCTGACTACTGATGTCCAGCTGTAAACTTCCTTAGAGGGAAACAAGCTGCTCATTCATGAAGCTGTTGTGAAATTTTCCTTCCCCGCCAGTTTTCACAGCTAGAGAAGAGAATACCTGTAGGGAACTAAAATTCTTTTTGTTGTTGTTGTTCTTCCTAAATTTAGGTCCCCTGCTTTTCTAATTCTCCACCCCCTCCCCCAAGTCATTCTCCCTTCCTTCCCTCTTCTTCCATCCCTCCTTTCTTAAGGGGTGTGGTTGGGGCTGAGAAGAGGTTCAGTCTGCATTGAGATTTATGGTTGAGAATGGAATTATGAGTTAATATGGTATCTCAAAGGTCATTTAGTCTAGCTGTCATCTCTAGGCAACACTGAGACATGAGGATTTGTCACTATCTCCAAGGCAGGAGATAGCACAATTCCCTTTAGGGCCCTATTCCAGGGTCTAATCCTGGTCTCTTGGTTTGGAATTGAACACAGAAAATAGTGTTTATAGCCCTACTGATGATTTCTTCAGCTCATACTGTGTTGAGTCTTCTTGAATACTTTGGAACTATTTAAAAAAGAAGTAGAATTTTCAGTATTGGCTCTCTGGTGCTATTAGGGGTCTGCAACCAATATGTCCATGAGTAGATTTGCTTTTTTATATTGTCATATTGATAAGGTCTGACAGTTTGAAAGCAGTTTAAATTGGGTGGAGATAGATACCTTTGGTGATAGGCTTGGGACCCCTAATCCTACCTAGGTAGGCCATGGTTCTATGATGTTGGTGTTGTACAAATTTAGCTTGTGCACTTTTTATATTTTTACCACTTCTTGACTTGGGCCCAGTTGGGCTGTTATGTGAAGAATTTTTAATCTCCCATGGCTAGCATGGAGTTTATCACACTTACCCTTAAATTAACCAACCCAAAGTGAATATTAAACTGATTTTGGACAGTTGAGACTGCAAATCAAAGAATTCATTTTAGAAGCATTTATAGGACTGAATAAACAAACATCTTTCCTCTGTTTTCTTCTAAAAGGTGTCATTGAGGCATTTTAGATGTTCTTGGAGTCACTGGTAATTTTATCACTCTGGGTCAGACAGTAGCATAGGATTCTGTCACTTAGGATAGCATGGGACATGACAAATCATTTACTCTGAACCCCTAATTTTACAGCTGATTTATCCCCTAGGAGGGGAGATCACTTTCCAAAATTTTCAAAGAGCCTATCCAGGGCTTCTGTTCTCAAATCTAGGGCCCTTTTCATTGTGTCCCATAATAAAAACAGCTAATGATAGGATAGCTAGAATTTATATAGTGATTTAAGGTTTGGGAAGCATTTTACAAACCTTATCTCATTTTATCCTTACAACAATCCTAGGGAGGTGAAAAACAGTATTTAATGAGAAAATTGAGGCAGGAAAGGTTAAGTGACTTTACCCAGAGTCATACAGCTAAGTAAGCATCTGAGGTAGGATTTGAATTCAAGTCTTCCTGACTCCTGATCCACTGTACTTTCTAGTAGCTGCACAGATTCTCTTTTACATTACATCACCCTAACACCTTGTATTTGCTGAGTCCTTCATACTTTTCAAAATTCCTTCACATATAGTATTCCATTAGATCTTCCTTCCTTATCAGGTGGTGGTAGCAGAGCTGATTCTTTACTAAACCCAGTATGTGCCATTTTAGGCTGGAAGGCAAATTGTAGTCTAACCCCTTCATTTTGCAGATGAGCAGCCCAGAGAAGTGACATGCCCAAGGTCACACAGCTACTTCCCAGCAGAGCCAAGACTAGAATCTAGGTCTCTGGACTAGGAGTCAGTCTAGTGCCCTTTCTACCATACCACACCAGATCATCCTTGAGACTCAACATACTCTAGTCAATGCTTCCTGCCCTCTTTTGTTCTGCCCTGAAAGTTCAGCTTTGTCTGCTTTACATTCTGAACTTGCCAGACAATGCCATCTTTTCTTTCATTTTGTGCTCAAATGGGGAAATGTGGTCCAGTGAATACAGAACTAGATTTGGAGTCCCATACCTGCCCATGTGGCCCTGGAGGTAAGTCACCCCAGTGTTCTGGGGCTCAATTGCCTCCTCTCTAAAATGTGGGAATAGATGGAATAATTTCTAAGCCTCCTCACAATTCTAAAGTCCTGAGTGTACATCACTTAAAACAAAGAATTGTTTTTAAAGAAGAGGAATAAGAGAAGAAACCAGTACAACTAATAAAAGCATTGAAAAAATTCTGATGTGACATATTGTATTCCAAATCCTAATCTCTGCAAAGGAGCAAGACAGGTGTCTTCTTATAACTCTTTTCTGGGATCTTGGTTCCTTCCTTCCTTCCTTCCTTCCTTCCTTCCTTCCCTCCCTCCTCCCTTCCTTCCTTCCTTCCCTCCTCCCTCCCTTCCTTCCTTCCTTCCTTCCTTCCCTCCCTCCTCCCTTCCCTCCCTCCTTCCTTCCTTCCTTCCTTCTTGCCTTCCTTCCTTCCTGTCTTTCTTCCTCCCCCCCTTCCCTCCAAATAATTTTGCAATGTTCAGTTTTGACTATTTTTGTGATTCTCATTCTTTCTATTTACATTTTATAGTCAAGTTATTATTTCCTGGCTCTGCTTACTTCATTTTTGCATCAGTTCTTACAATTAATTTCCTAATTCTCTGTATTCGTCATTGTTTCTTCTAGCACGGTAATGTTTCAATACCTCCATGCACTACAGTTTCTTTAGCCATTGCCCAGTTGATGGGCATCTGCTGTTGTTTCTCGCTGCTTGTCACCACAAAAAGGGCTGCTGCTGAAATTTGGGCGTACCTGGAACTCTTCTTCTTGGAGGGACTTCCTTGCCACGTGTGCGCTGCAGCAGAATCTTTGGGTGAAGGCGCTGGGATGTTTCAATGACTTTATCTGCGTAATTCTAAGTTGCTTCCCAGAATGGTTGAAACAGTTCACAGCCCTACCGACAACTTATTCATCCGTGAGCTTGTCCTTCTACAGCCTTTCCTGCGTCGCCTTAGCCCCTCTCTGGTCACGTTTGCCCACCTGTTGGGGGCGAGGCCACTCCTCAGGGTTGCTTTGATTTCCATTCCTCTTATTAGTGATTTTGATCACTTGTTCGTATGATCATTTTTTTTTTGCAGTTTGTAGTTCTTTTGAGAATTGCTTGTTCATATCCTTTGTTACTCTGCTTGACTTTATCCATTCTTGTTAAACTGTCTTCTTGTATACACTACTTTATACTTCCTCCTCATCTCCTATCGGAGGGCAAGGAACTGTCTTTGTTTTTGTTTGTATCTGTGTCCCCCGAGTTTAACACAGTGTCTAGAACACAGTAGGCACTTAATACATCTTTATGGACTGACCACCTATGGAATAGTACTTTGCAGTAGAATACAATAGATTTGCCTTGAATGTTCTCATACGTACTCACTATGCTTTTGGCCTAGCAAAGCTGAAATGTAGCAAGATCCAAATCTTTGGACATCTTCTGCTCTTCTGCACAGACATTCAATATAAAAAGGGCCAAAAATAGTTGCCAATTCAGTAGGCTTTCCAGCCTTTTGCACATTTTAAGGCATTTGTTGCTTGGGATTTGGAAGAAAATCATGAGAACTGAGAATCTCTCTCTGTCTTGTTTGGAAAGAGGCTTACTGCAGAGAAAAGACTGGTTACCATGGTTTGGGGCTACATACAGCTGTAGTTTTTTTTTCCTCTCTTTCTCTTACAAAGTACAGTGTTTCTTCACAATTGTATTTCATAAATAGCTGAAGATATCCAGTCTCTCAACACTGGAAGGTCTTTGAATTAGTTGAAAATGCAAATATTAAGATCCAGTCTATAATGTTTTTCAGTTATTAAAAGTTACATATTTTTTCTAGCAGAACTCTGACCTGAATTCTGTTTTATTGAGTACAACCAATCATGTTCTAGATTTAATGTCACCAGGTTTTAAAAGTAGAGAAGCAGCTAGCCAAATCCATGGCAAATTCAGTTGGGGGAGGGAGGAGGAAGGACCAGCAGTGGGTGGGAAGTAAGAATTGGCTCAGATAGTATCTTTCAGAAGTACAGGGAACAATCTAACTGGGGCATCTTAGAGGAACACCTTGGATTGGAAATAGACCCCTTTAGAGGACCATGAAAACTATGGGATGGTGGTGGCTATCTGGATGGGAGAAGAAGAATTTTCCCCTGACTCGTAGCAATGTTCTGGAGCAGGACAGAACTAATTCAGGGGTGGGGAACCTGAAGCCTCAAGGCCACAGGTCCCCCACCCCAAGCTAGTTTATAATAACTTAGAGTTCATAATGCTGCGGTACTAAGAGAAAATCATTTACATCTCTTAAATCAATGAGAGCCTAGTGGCTAGGTAATGACGGAGGAGACAGGCTGGGGGGTAGACAATGGTTCTTCCAGTATATGATGACTGAGCAATAACCACAAGAGTTCCCAAGTTAAGCAGAAACCTCAGTAAGTGTAATGAGGCCATATGGTTAACTTATATGCCTCTCTTTGAGACTGCTCAAAATACAAAGCTTGGCCTCACAGTGACCATATGGTGTGCTGCAAATGAACCAGCATGTGGAGACTGGTTGGTTATTTTACCTTTCTTTGCTAAAACAGGAAACAGGACAAACTTTTGCTTCTTTCTTTCAAGCCAAACAAAGACGAAAAGTAAACAACAAGTGTGTAAAAGTGAATGTCTTCTATTAAATTGACCAGCTGGGAAAAGGGAGACGGGGGTAAGTGAATTCAGAAATTTAACATGAATAATAACATTGCTTGTACAAATAATGCTCCATTCTCCCCTGATTTGAAGAGTTGAAGAGGATTGGCTGGGGCCGTGGTTAGGGAATCACTAGTATGTTTCCCAGGGTTCCTTTGTCCCACATGATAAAAATGAAAATTCATAACTCCTTCAAAATAAGGATGTTATCAAGATGCGACTTGATTACCGCAAGAAAGGATGGATAAAGAGTCAGCCTCAGAGCCAGGAAAACATTCCAGACCTGCTTCTGACTTATAATGGTGGTATGCTCTGAGCAATCCACCTACCTCTCTGTGCTCTGAACAACTCTATAAGACTATCACTTGCAGAGAAGCAGCTGACTCCCTTTGGTAGAAGGAGTTTTCTCATCAGCGAGTTTTGTGTATCAGTGAAATCATGGGTCTAGTTCTTATTCCTGCTATATTAGACTATTATTTTGTTAGGTGATCTTATTTCAAGCATTTTTTAGACAACAGGGTTCTATCCTCCCTTCTGAACTCTTGGCACTTAGTTAAGTCTTAGGAAGGACATTGACATAAGGTGGATAAAGGCAACTGGGATGGTGAAGGACCTGGAATTTATACTATATGAGCACCAGCTGAAGGAGGTGGAGATGGTTAGCCTAGAGAAGAGAAGACTGGGTGGGGGTGGGGGGATATGATAGTTGTCTTCATTATTTGAAAGGTAATCATGTGAAAACACATTCGATGACCTGCCTGGCCCTTGAGAACAAAACCAGGAACAATGAATGGAAGTTGCAGAGGCACATTTAAACCAGTTGTAAAGATAAATGTCTTAACAAAGCTGTGCCAAAGCAGAGCATGCTCCCTGGGCATTTAGTGGATTTTCCCTCATCTGAAAGCTTCCAGCAAATGCTGGATCATCAGCCATATTGTAGCAGGCTTATTTTCAGGGATGATTTGGAATAAGAAGCCCCAGGCTCCCTTCCAACTTTTATTCCTGTGATTCTTTTATCTCTGTCACTCATTCAGCAATTAGTAATAACAATTTATAATCCCTTAATGCTATAAGGTTTATATGCACCTTTCTCATAATAGCCCTTTGAAGGAATGAAAGAAACAAGCCTTTATTGAGTGCTTACTATGGGCCAGGTGCCTTACAAATATTATCTCATTTGATCCTCACAATAACCCTGGGTGGTAGTTACTACCACCATTACCCCCTTTTCACAGGTGAGGAAACTGAGGTTAAAGTGACTCTTTTAGGGTTACACAGCAAATAAGAGTCTGAATCATGATATGAACTCAGGCTGTCCTGACTCCAAGCCCAGCATTCTATTCACTGCACCATCCGAGCTGCCTCCCACATCCTCTGTCTACTCCACACCTAGCTATGAGGTAGTTAGGGCAGGTACTGTTACCTTTATTTTACAGATGAAAATACTGAGACTCAGAGACTTATGATCACACAGTAAGTGTCATAGTAGAGATTTGATCTCAAGACTTCATTCAGTTCCAATGATCTGAACATTTTTTATACCACACTTCTTTTCAGCATGACGTATAGTTAAGTAGTTTTCAACCTTTTTTGTCTTAGGACCCCTTTATACTCTTAAAAATTATTGAAGACCCCAAGGAGCTTTTATTTATGTAGGTTATGTTTATTAATATGTGCCATATTAGAAATTAAAATTAATAATTAAAAAATGAATCCATTAAAATAACAATAATAAACCTACTGTATGTTAACATAAATAATATATTTTTATGAAAAAACTATATTTTACAAAACAAGAACAATTTAATGAGAAGAATGACATTGTTTTACATAGTTTTGCAAAGTTTTTTAAAGTCTGGCTTAATAGAAGACAGCTGGATTCTCATATCTGCTTCTGCATTCAATCTGTTGGGATGTGTTGTTTTGGTTGAAGTATATGAAGAAAATCTGGCTTCTCACAGATATGAAGGTGGAAAAGGGAGGAGTATTTTACTAGGCTAAAAATGTGTTGGTATTATTATAAAAATAATTTTGACCTCTCAGAACCCCTGAAAATGTCTTATGGATTCATTCCAAGGGGTCCAAAGGACCACACTTTGAGAGCCAAACTTGGAGTCATCAGGAAACCTAGTTTCAAATCCTCGTTCAGACATTCACTAACTTGAGACTTTAGTCAAGTCATTTAACCTCTCCCAGACTCAGTTTCCTTTTCTGTAGGACAGGGATAATAATAGCACATAGCACCCAGTGTTGCTATGAGATCTTCTGAGATAATGTGTAAAGCACATTGTAAACCTTCAAGTGCTTTGTAAATGTAAGATTTTATTAGTATGCACTATATTTATGTGCTATCAGTATACTATCTAGTGATACTAGGCAGTCAAGTGGGGCAGTGGATAGAATGTCAGCCCTGGCATCAGGAAGACCTGAGTTTAAATGTGACCTCAGACACTTACTAGCTGTGTGACCCTGGGCAAGTCATTTAACCCTGGAAAACTGGGTTAGATAAAAGGAGAAACATAAATAGACTGAGTCAAACTTTCATTTTGTTTTCAGTGAGTTCATCTCCCTGAACAAATGAGAGGAACAAGGGATATTTCACATCAGAGCCAGAGATGGAAGCCTCAGTTTCCTCATCTGTAAAATGAGCTGGAGAAGGAAATGGCAAACCACTGTAGTACAGTAGCTCTGCCAAGAAAGCTCCAAATGGGGTCATGGAGATTTGAGCACAACTGAAAATCCTGTGACATCTCTTGCTTTATGGCCTTTGTTACTATTCAATTTACATTATTATTCAACTTCATAACGTGTGCCTCGCCTTCTCAGCCAGATGATAAACTCCATAAGGAACTGTGTCTCATTTGTTCATTCAGCAGACATTTACTGAATGCCTACTATGTGCAGAGCACTGTGTTAAGTGAATTTAAAGTCCAGTAATTCTTAACCTACTTTCTGTAAACTTTAAAAAAAGAAATTGGTAATTGTATTTCAGCATGATTGGTTTCCTTTGCATCCTTATGTATTCATTTTATTCACTTAAAAACATTCTGTTTGAGTCAAGTCTGAGTCTTGTTTCAAAAGGCTGCTGAAGGGGTCTATGGCAAAAACAGTAAAACAAAAATGGTTAAGAATCTGTGGTTTAGGGCAGCTAAGTGGTGCAGTGAATAGAGCACCGGCCCTGGAGTCAGGAGAACCTGAATTAAAATCTGGCCTCAGACACTCAACACTTATTAGCTATGTGACCCTGGGCAAGTCACTTAACCCCAACTGCCCTGACTTCCCCCTCCAAAAAGCAAAAAAAAAAAAAAAACAAAACCAACCCAGTACAAAAAAAAAGAATCTGTGGTTTAGATAAAATGTGGCCTCGGTGGCCGTTGGGGAGTTGACAGTCTAGTGAATTAGCAGGTTCTTCTCTGATATCTTTGAGCAGCCCAAGATTGTGTGTTATATTTAATAATCACTTGCTAATCATTGGAATCAGTGGAACTTTCATTTGTTCCCCTGGCCAAAGGAATGCGTCCTTCTGAAGTAGCTTGGGTTTTCGCCATACTTAATTGAGAGAGCTTCCTGTCTCCCAGCATGATTCTTTATATCTCTGGGTACCCAGAGTTATGACAATACTAGTCCTTTTGTGCTAAGGTGCAGCAGAGCTCCAAGCTTTTTCAAAGGAGGCAAGAAGGATCAGAAAAACTTACTTGGCTCACAGTCAATATAGTCTCACCAGCCCAAGGCAGCCAAAAGCTGAAGAACACTTTCTGCTCAGGGTGATGGCACTTTGCAGTTAAATAATACAGAAACCTCAGGCAGCTCCTGTTCTTTCCCTCCTTCCTTTGCGGCCTGCTGGCTCCATGGGTGGTACGACTTGCCAGGCCTTCTGAAGAGTACACCTTTAGACAGCTTGTGTCTAGCCAGCTGCTATTGGTGAAACACAGCCTGTTTAGAGTTGAATAACTGCTCTCAAGTCATCTATGCTGTTTCTCAGGCTTCTTTAAACATTGAGCAAGAGAAACTTAGAATGTGTGTCCTCCCTTCATTGCAGTGGGCGGGTGGGCGGGGGAGACTGTGAAGGAGAGGGAATTGCATGTATATATAGTCAGATGTGGTTGCTATGTTTCTTGGCCTTTGCTGAATTTTTTTATCTCTTAAAAAGTCTTTGTTAGAAGGGATGACCTACTACATGGGTTCAGGAGAGGGAAATAAAATTTAGAAATGACTATGATTTAAATCATCAGTTCTCAACCTGTGGGTTATGTTCAATTTGTAACAATGAAAATACATCCTGCATATCAGATATTTACATTGCAAAATTACAGTTATGAAGTAACGATGAAAATAATTTTATGGTTGGGGGTCACCACAACATGAGGAACTGTATTAAAGGGTCGCGGCATTAGGAAGGTTGAGAACTACTGCTTTAAATAAAGGAAGTCAATATAAAAAACACTTTAAAACCATGTGTCCATGTGTTGCTTAGGACATGAGTCCTAAGCATGAATTCCTATTTATCTGAAATGTAGACGACCCCAAATTTCCAATAAAAGAAAAACAATTTTTTCTCCCTGCTTTCCAACCATATAGAATATTAGAACTGGAAGGGGGTCTTAGAGATTATCTAGTGATAGGATCCTAAAGTGTTAGAACTGAGAGGGACATTAACTATCATTTAGTGTAACTGCCTCATTTTACAAATGAGAAAATTAAGGGTGAGTAACTTGTTAGAGGCCTTACTTCTCAGAGAGAGACAAATAAATTAGCTTCAGGAACTGATTCCCTTCAAAGCAAAGCTCAGGACCTGTTGCATCTAAAGATCCATACCTTTTTATTTTTATGTATTTATTTTGCAGCTGGGGAAAACGTTAGACATTCCCAGGGCAAACAGCATAGAACATGCTCTCAAATCATCTTTTTAAGAGAAATTCAGTGAGAAAGAGAAAGAAAAGAGGGAAGAGAGGGACGAAGAATGAGAAAGAGAGAGTGAGGGAAAGAGAGAGAGAAAGGAAAGAAAGACAGAGGGGAAATAGTGAAAAGGAGAGGGAGAGGGAGAAAGAATGAGAAAGAGAGAGGGGAAAAGAGAAAAAGAGAGATGTTGTGGGCTGCTCAGTGTCCAGCACTAAGCATGATCAGAGATGTGAATAAGAAATGACCAGGCCATGTGGGTAGTTCAAGGAAGAAACATGAACTCCATTTAATGATGATTTGAACAAGATGTTTAAAGATCCAAAAGACAGCATATGATAAACTAAGCTTATTGATGAGAATACTTGAATCTTTATTCAAAGTATTCTCATCAATAAGCTTAGTTTATCATATCCTGGGATATTATCATAGTTTTATCATTACAGTAGTCTGTTACGTCCTGGAAGTAGCTCAGATAAAATCAAGCTCCTTAATTCTAGGCACCAAGAAATCTTGGGGAAGCCGACAGGTCTTTGGAAAGTCAGTTATCCTTTTTAAAGGCATAACAAAGAGGATGCAAAGAGAGCAGGCTTCAAAGCCTCTAGGTTTGTCTAGGGCAAAACCACTTCTCCAAGACATCTGCTTAAGAACTGACCCCCCCCCCCCCCCTGCCAAATCAAGTATTTTGGCATGAGAGAGAGAGAGAGAGAGAGAGAGAGAGAGAGAGAGAGAGAGAGAGAGAGAGAGATGGCAGCTATAGCTGGCAGGGAGAAAGAGTATACCATCAGTACCTTCTTACTTTAACTAATTATTATTGCTTACTAGATGTTAAGAACAACTGAAGGGTACTATGTTGTCAATGCCCTCTAAATTTTGATTCCCTGGAACAAAGCCCCAGGAGCTCTAACCTAATTATGGCTCACATCTACAGGATTGGTCCACAATCATTGTTGCTCAAAATGCCAATGCTGAGCACGTTAAATCCTAAATTTTCACACCTAAAAATTCAAGAAGGATGAAATTATGTTATGGATGACTTAATTGGAGTGTATCTTAATGAAAATTCTAACTATTTATTTAATTTTGTGGCAATCAGTTAGGCCCAGACTCTGATGCTGTAATTCCATGTTCGCCTGGAGGGTACCTCTCATAAATATCTGGCTTCTGTCTCCGCCCAGGGTTTCCCCAGACAATATCAGACTTTGGCTTCTGTCTTCCTAAAAAATGCCTTCAGCTGTTGTCTAAGTGGTTAGGCTAACAAGACATCAAATATAGGGCAGGTTTTATTCACCGTGACAGAAAATGTGAAAGACTTGTACCCAAGCTCATTAACTGCTTAAATGCCTTGATTTATTTAATAATTATATAGTACTTTAAGTTTGCAAAGTGTTTTTCATTTGTTACCTTTCTTGTTCCTCTTAGTATCCCTGTAAAGTAAGTGCTGTGACTATTATTATTTTGTAAACAAACTGAGATTAAAATGTTCCATGTTTATTCAAATAATAGCCTATCATAGATAATCTATAGACAGTTTCCATGCACCATGATCAGTAGCCTCCAAACAACCATTTACTTACCAGGAAATTGGAGGGAATAAAAGAAGTAGCAGAAGGAGAATGAAAATTAGGGGGATATTTGTTCCATTTCTTCCCTTTTAAGAGTGTGTTGAGAAACCTTCCTCCTCTATCTTTCCTCTCTGGATCTATTCAATCCGTCTGCCTCCAGGACCAGTTAAGAAACAGGTGTTGGTTGGTACTGAGCACACATAGTTTCTGACTGTGTTGATCCTTCTTCCTTTGGGAGGACATGCTGAATGTGTAACCTGCAGTCCAGATCTAAGGCTGAGTATCTGTCTTCCTTCTCTCACTTGGACTCTATCTCTCTGTCTACATCTCTATCCAGTAAAAGGATCCTCCCCTTATGGGTACCCTTTGTAGATATTCAATCTCTTCAAGTATGTATCTATGTCTGGGGCTTCCCTCTGTGTGAGACTGATCTCCTTTCTAAAGATCAAACCCAAAGGCCATGTGTGTGAACTAAGCTTTGACCTTGAGTCTCTGATAGAAAAAAAAAAATCCTGTCCTGTAGGGCAAAGGGGACTCAGGATAAGCACCATTCATCATAAGTAAGTTAAAAAAACAAACCAAAAAGCCAAAACAAAACCAAAACCAAAACCAAAAACCAACTTATTCAGGAGGTAGTTGAGAAAGAAGGGGCTTTACTCAACTCTTCTTGGTGCATTCCCTCCATCTCCCAATAGGTAACAAATTTGCAGTCCCTGCAAATTACCCTAAGGTGTCTTCTTCATAGGATCATAGATTTGGAATCTGAAGGCACTTCAGAAGCCATCCTGTACAACCCCCTAATTTTATAGATGAGTAAACATCATTTATAGATGAGTAAAGC
Source organism: Pseudochirops cupreus (assembly GCA_028627135.1). Taxonomy (NCBI): domain Eukaryota; kingdom Metazoa; phylum Chordata; class Mammalia; order Diprotodontia; family Pseudocheiridae; genus Pseudochirops; species Pseudochirops cupreus. Next base: position 307,831,858 of record CM053584.1, on the reverse strand, counting down.
TCAGGGAGGCTAATTAGCTTGCCTAAGGTCACACTGATAGTGTCTGAGGGGGACTTTAAGCCTGGGTCCCGTGACTCCCTAGCTAGTGCTCTCTCCAGTGCATAAGCTGTCTTGCATCAGAAAACATTAACAGTCTACAGGGCTGACATCTTTGTTCACCAAACATAGGACATCATATACCGGTTTGGTCACAGACTAGGTAATCTTCCTTTTACTTTTGGGACAACTTATTGCCCTTATGAATACTTACTCTCCGGGTACTCTGTGCAGAAATGAGTAATCATGAGTGTACTATTTTGAGGCTCTAATTCTGACTATCTCTTGGAGGGACTAGATAATCTCTGCAGTTTTGGGTGACTCACACAATATAGAAGCTGCAGTGTTCTCTATTCTGAAGATCTTTTCTATTACCTTTCACTCCCCCAAACTGTCCACAGCCATGGTGCCCTTCTTAGAACTTATAGGTACTCTCTGAACCAACTCTCTCTGATTAGGGTTCATACTCATTCCTATGTACCAGTTGTCAAGTATCTAGGCAGCCCTTTAACCAGGCCATTCACTCAGGTACACAGTTGTATGGTGTATCTTTTGGTTCACAGTGCCTTGTTACTTACAAGGATGCTCTCTAAATTCAACAACTATTCATGCAGAAAGCTAAGGCCACCCCCAAAAAACCAGTGATCATAAGTGATACCCCCTCCTCCAGTATAAGCCATGTATGTATGGTACAAATCTTAAAAAGTTGATTTGAGGGCATGTTCCGTGCTATTTACTCTGGGAGTGTTTACGACTAATTTTTATTGAACAGAACATTTAATTTGCCAGAACACTCCTATTCTGTAACTATTCTGGATAAATTCAGTGCCTATAATTTCTGGCCATTTATGCTAATGGAGGGGACATAGCTAATGTGACTAATTGAAAGTCACAGACCATTAGCATAGTGCTGAACACATAAGCCTTGGAACTTTCTGATTATATAAAAATAGCCACATTTAAGGTTTAGTTTATTATTTTTAATTACTCATTTCTGGCCAGCAGGCAGATAGTTGCAGGAGCCCTGGTGGTAGCAGTAATTCCCCTGACCACTGATCCTGTTTCCAGCCCAGACTTTGCAGCCATCATCCATGGAAGCAACTCTTGTGGACAAGGGGCCAATCATCGTCACCAATTGTCAACTAAATGTCATCCACAGTGCAGGCAAGTCAACCTAGCTGAAGCAATGGGGTACTGTGAGGGAGAGACAGGAGGTAGCATCTACCAGCCAAATCAAACTACCTTGACACCACCTTGACACCATCTCCTCTCAGAACCTGATGGAGGCAGCCTAGGATCCTGAACCCAAGGCCATTTCAGAAGTGGGATTTGAACTCAGGTGGTTTGATTCCAGAATCACGTTTATTCTGGTAAACCTGATGCCTTCTTCCCCAAAAATACACCTGACAAGTTCAGTAAATATTGATGAAGCATCTATTATGTACTGTTCTAGGCAATGGGGGTTACAAAGGTAAGTGACAGAGTAGCTGACTGCAAGGAGCTTATAATATTAAGATGGGAAGGCAGCATGGTACTGCAGATAGGGGCTTGACTTGGAGTCATCAATTTTGAGTTGGAAGAAACCTCAGAGGTCTCCAAGTCCATCCCCATCACATTTCATACATGAGGAATCAGGGTAAGAAAGATGGTGACTTGACTAGGTTTACTCAGCCAGTAAGCATCTGGGGTAGGATTTAAACTCAGCTCATTCTTACTCCAAGAAGTAAAAACTACTTACCACCACATTATCTGGCTTCTATGGAAGGCCTGGGCTTGTACTTGTCTGTGGCACTCACTAACCATGCAGCTGTGGACATCTCACTTAGCCAGAACCTTGCTAGAAATCTTTCCACTTGAGGCAATCATTAGGGACCAGAGAGAGTGAGGATGTTCCCCTGAGGTGAAGAAGAGATCACTGGGTCACCTCAAGGTTTCTATAGTCCTGAAGGACTGATAACAAAAGGTAGCAGGGGTGAGGTAGATGGGGGTGGTAATGGGGGCTGAGAATGCAGCAGATAGGGGTAGGAAGTGCATACTGGGTGTTGTTGTTATTGTCCAGTTGTGTCTGACTCCTTGCACTCCCATAGATCATAGCATGCCAATGCTGTCCATGGGGTTTTCTTGGCAAGGATACTGGAGTGGTTTGCCATTTTGTTTTGGAGGGGGGAAGGCAAGGCTATTGGACTTGTGACTTGTCCAAGGTCACACAGCTAGTAAGTATGTCAAGTGTCTGAGGCTGGATTTGAACTTAGGTCCTCCTAACTGCAGGACTGGTGCTCTATTCACTGGTCATTTCTTTTTCCATTGGGTTAAGGTGAACAGAGATTAAGTGACTTGCCTAGGACTATTAAGTGTCCAAGGCTAGATTTGAACTCAGGTCTTCCTGACTCTAGGTCCAGTGCTCTATCTGCTGAGCCACCTAAGCTGCTGAAAACTTGACCACTGACGCACAAAGTACATCCCTACTTCTGGTGGCAGGGCAGAGATTGAGGAGGAAAAAAGGGAGCCCTTGGATGAGGCCAGAAGCAGCTGTTGCTATCAGTGGCTCTGGGAGCAGGGTGCACATGGTTGGAAATGTCCCCAGGAACGTGCAATTATAATCCTCTATGTTCTTGGCAAGGCCAGCCCTGTCTGCATCACTTGTAGTTCTGGACATAGTTTCCTCAACTATAAAATGAAGACGATAATGGCCGGAGCACAAGATTGTTGTGAGGTTCAAATGAAATAATTTGTATAACAAACTTCAAAGCAATTAGTCAGTTAAGAAACACTTACTAAGCATCCACTGTGTGCCAGGCCCTTTGCTAAGCACTGGGAATACAAAGAAAGGCAAAAGACAGTTCCTGCCCTCACGGATCTAAGTCCAAGGGAGAGACAAGAGGAAAAAACTTATGCAAAAATCAAACAGGATAAATTGGAGGTAATCAGAAGAAGGATGGCATTAGATCAAGGCATCACTGGGAAAATGCTGTTTGCAGAAAGTGGGGTTTTAGTTAGGATTTGAAGAAAGCCAAGGGAGCCAGAGAAGGTGATGGAGAGGATGGGGGGAAAGTCAGTGTAAATGCCTGAGAATGTCTTATTCAAGGAACAATAAGGAGGCCAGTGAGACTGAACTGCAGTTTAGAAGGGATAAGCAAGTTAGGAAGGAGCCAGGTTATAAAGGCAGGAATACCAACCAGCAGACTATGGCAATAGTTCAGGTTGGCGGGTGGGGCAGGGCGATGAAAGGTTGTACCGTGGTGGTGGCAGTATCAAAGGAAAGAAGGGGACAGATATGACAGATGCTACAAAGGTAAAATCAACAGGTGTTGGTGCCAGCTTGGATGTGAGGATGAGAGAGTGAGTAGTTGATGATGACCCCCTACGTTGTGAGCCTGTATGACTGGTATCCTTGACAAGAGAGGAGAGGATTTGGGGAAAGAGAATGAATTCACTTTTGGACACAACAAGTTTAGGATGTCTTTAGGATGTTCAATTTGAGATATCCATTGGGCAGTTAAAGATATGAGATTAGGAGACAGGTTAGGGTTGGAAAAGTAGATCTGAAAATCATCAAATAAAGGTGAAAATTGAATCCATGAGAACTAATGAGGTCATCAAGTGAAATGGTATAGAGGGAGAAGGGAAGAGGGCTCAGGACAGAGTCCTGGGGGACACCCAGGGTTAGTTGATATCACCTAGATTTTGAAGATCTGGTAAAGGAGAAGATCTAGAAACTGTACATTTTTAAAAATCATTACTGGATATATAAGAGAAAATTTACGCAGAGGAGAATAATGCAAGGTAGGATGTAATGGAGGTCTAGAGATCCAGGTAAAGTGTTCCAGGCAAATCTGAAGAGGGAAAAGAGTACTTTTCATCTAGGGGAAATCAAACATTCCACAAATACTTGCTAGTTGATTTAAAAAGTCAGTTTCATCTTCACTTCAGCTGTGGTGGGTCTGCTACCATCTGGTTTCTGTACAGTCAGGATTCAGCTTTCTTTTTTCTTAGCAATTACCATTGATCAGAAACTTCAACAAAGCTCATAGATCTTAGGGCAATAACAATTGGTACCTTAAAAGGCCCATAGTTTGTTTTTTAACATGACTTAATGCTGTATTTTCAAAAATACACAAATGCTTGGTCAATATAGAGGCTCATTTTGCCACTCCTGAAAGGAAAAACAATTTGTAACTTCAGGTCATTTTTCAGGCCATGAATTAGGCTCTTTATGCCTCTGGATAAAGTTATGGTTTGTCTCAGATTACTCTAATCAGGGCCGGGAGTCTGCACACTAGCCCCATGGCAGTTCTATTGCTAGGATTTTGACCCCTTTCCAGGAGTTGCTCAACAGGTATGTGAAGGGCTGAGTAACTTCCATGTTATAAAAAAAATGATGAAAGGAATAGTATTTTTCATGTCAAAGACACTTCTGCTTAACTTTGTTTCCAGGTGCAAAATGCACAGTGCTCATCAGAAGTATAAGGGTTTTTAGCAGACAACCATAACTTATTTGCTTGTGTTCTGACCCATTGTGGTACTCAAGGGAAGGTTTTTTTTTTGCTTTTGTTTTTGGAGGGGGGGGAAGCTGGGCAATTGGGGTTAAGTGACTTGCCCAAGGTCACACAGCTAGTAAGTGTTAAGTGTCTGAGGCTGGATTTGAACTCAGATCCTCCTGACTCCAGGGCCAATGCTCTATTCACTGCGCCATCTAGCTGCCCCTATGGGAAGGTTTTTTAATGGGACTGTTTCAGCAAGATGTGATCTAGTGTATAAGGAGGCCCAGTTCTTAAATTCAATAGAGGTTTCCTTTATCTCCTAGTTGATCCTACAGTCCACACACTGTCGACTGTACTAAGGATCTTCATCTCTATACTAAGGATCCAGAAGGAGCCAGAGAGTACTTAGCAAACAAGACCAACTGGGGTTAATTTATGGCTCTTTTCAATCATCCACTTTTGCCCATGGAGAGGTTCTTAAATAGTGCTAGACCAAAAGTGAGACATGAGCCCCTGCTAGAATAGAGATTGAGGGTAGAGATTATCTGAGTTATTTTATTTGTATCATCAGCATGTAGCACAAAGCCTGGCACACAATAAATAGTTAATAAATGCTCATTGGTTGATTAATCAGTTACAGATTTAGAGTTGGACAGAACCTGGGAGGTCTTATAGTTCAATCCCCTCATTTTCCAGGTGGGGAAACTGAGGCACAGGAAAGTGAAATGACTTGTCCAGTGATACAGGCATTAAGTGCCTCTGGGGTGCAAAGCTGAGATACAGAAAAATGAAAAACAATACCTACTATCCCAAGCATGCTACGTTATTAGGATGCTGGGGGAAGGTTGTGTTACAATTTTATTGCCTTTCCTCTGGTTGGAAATTTGCTAGTGACAGGTGAACTTTTCTTCAGATGAACAAAAGCTCTCTTGAAACCAGCGGAGACTTGGGTACGAATCTCACCTCTGATGCTTACTATCCTTCTGCCCTTGTATATCAAGCAATCTGGGCTTGGACTGGGACCCATTGTTGGTCAATCAACGAGAGCCAAAGTGATTTGGGTTTAAGGCATGGTCCGTTAAAAAGAAATCTAGACCATAAAACCCCAAGATATCTTGCTAGGTTTCAGCAGTCAAAATGTATATTCCTTTGGGCAGAGCACTTGCAGGTAAGGGTCTGATTCCCTATGTGAGCAGAGGGAGAGGAGGGAGGGAGAGGGAAGGAAGGAAGGAAGGGAGGAAGGAAGGAAGGAAGGAAGGAAAGAAGAAAGGAAGGAAGGAAGAAAAGAAGGAAGGAAGGGAAGGGAGGAAGGAATGAAAGAAGGGAAGGAAGGAAGGAAAGAAGAGAAGGAAGGAAAGAAGGAAGAAAGGAAGGAAGGAAGGAAGAAAGGAAGGAAGGAAGAAAGGAAGGAAGAAAGAAAGGAAGGAAGGAAAGAAGGGAAGGAAGGAAGGAAGGGAAGGAAGGAAGGAGGGAAGGAAGGAAGAAAGGTAAGAAGAGAAGGAAGAAAGGAAGGAAGGAAAGAAGAGAAGGAAGGAAGGAGGGAAAGAAGGGAAGGAAGGAAGGAAGGAAAGAAGGGAAGGAAGGAAGGAAGGAAAGAAAGGAAGGAAGGAAGGAAAGAAGGAAAGGAAGGAAAGAAAGAGGGGAAGGAAGGAAGGAAGTTGTGCTGCTCAACTGGAACTGGCCAGTTGGGTCCCCAGTGGGGCAGCTATTACTATTCACAGGTTGTTGTTTGTCCTTCATTCTCATTTTTTATTTTTGGAAGGGGAAGGTAGGGCAATTAGGGTTAAGTAACTCGCCCAAGGTCACACAGCTAGTAGGTGTCGAAGTGTCTGAGGTCAGATTTGAACTCAGGTCCTCCTGACTCCAAGGCCAGAGCTCTATTTACTGCCCCACCTAGCTGCCCCTTGTAATTCATTCTCAAAGAGGACCATGGCATCAGGAATTAGATGTTATGACTTGTAAGTGGATTGAATTTAAGTGAGGCAGGGCTGTGCAAAGTCACCAGCCTCACTCTCTCCTCTGGAGTCCTCTGGGTCCAGTGGCCAGATGTAGATCAGGACAACTAGAGATGGCCCTGTATGCAGTGAGGGGCCTTGACATTTTTAAAGTAAGGTCTTTCCCAGGTCTCCATTTATCTCATTTGATCATAGTTTGGATTCTGATGGCTCAGGGTGAGTATTAATAGCAATTGTTTCTGTTTTGGCCAGAAACCTTGAACATCTTCCCCTCCCAGATATTATTTTTTTGACTAGGTAAAAGAGGCCATTCTTTGCCTCATTTCAAACAAACTGAAATCTGGGAAAGACTTTAGCTCAAAAAGGTCAAGGCCTCCCACTGCATCCAAGGCCATCTCCAGTCGTCTTGATCTATATCATGCCACTGGACCCAGATGGCTCTGGAGGAGATAGTGGGGCTGGTGACTTTGCACATCCCTGCCTCACTTAAATCCAATTCACATGCAGGTCATGACATCTCCTTCCTGATGACATGGTCCTCTTTGAGAACAAAGGTCAAACAACAACATCAATCAATCAATCAATCAGCCAACAAGCCTTTATTAAACATCTACTACATGGCAAGTCCTGTGCTAAGTGCTGGGGACACAAAAAAGATACTTAAAGAGGCAAAAGTAGGTCCCTGCCCTCAAGGAGCTTACAGTACAATGGGAGAGACGATGTACAAGCACCAAAGCCAGCTATGTACTGGAGAAATAGGAAAGATTTAACAGAGGGAAGTCACTGGAACTAAGAGGTCTTAGGGAAGGCTTCCTATAGAAGGTGGGATTTAGCTGGGACTCACAGGGAGTCAGGGAGTCAGTAGTCTGAGGGGAGGAGAGAAAGCCAAGAGAGAATGCCCAGAGCCTTGTACTTTCCCCTTGTTGTCTGTAAAAAGGGGGATTGAACGGCCTAGCTTCTGAGGTCCCTTCCAGCTCTCGGTGTATGATTCCACGGATCCTCAGATCTTACATTGCTGTCCCTGGAGCTTCCCTGAACTACCCAGCATGAATTGAGGAACAGCTTTTCTCTGATACTTGGGTGCCTCACAGCTCACAGGCTTGTAAAGCCCCTAGGTCTTTTTCTTTTCATATGTCAACTTTTGCTGCTGGAGGTTTCATGATAAATGCTACCTACCGGTCGTAATGCTTACAATATGTTTCAGGTTGAGGGCCAGTCACTCTTTCGGAATTAGTGAACTTAGCATTCCTGGCTTTGTACCTCCCCTGGGCTCACTGGCCTACTTTCTTTGAAGGGAAACCCTCCTAGTTTCATTTGACTTTTAACACCTCCCTTCCCCCAGCCCCCTTCCCTCCTGTGAACACTCCACATCTCTGACTGCTCAGAGGACTGTTTCCTGGCATTGACCCAGATCTACAGTGGGGTCACAGTGAATTCAAAAATTTCTCAGACGGCACTGAAACTGACTGACTTTTTTTGGAGCGGGTGTCTAATCCATCAATTTACCAAGAAAGTATGGGCAAGAACAGAAAGGCCAAAAGAAGGGAGAAATTGGAAAAAAATAAAAAGCAAGGGAAAGATGAAAGGAAATGGAAAGCCAGCTCTCTGTACTTGATAAGTATGCCACAGATAAAAGATAACCCAGGTACATTTTATGGCTGATTGCCTGAGGGGGAGGAGAACATGATAACAAACATGACTTTGGAGCATTTAATGCATGTTAAGCCTTTGTAGTTCTTGGCAGGTTTATTACTAGATTGTCTGCTGGATTCTTAGGATAAATGTGCTTTGGCATTAAATAAATTGCCAGATTTGGAGACAAAGGACCTGGGTTCAAATCCTGACTTTTTCTGCTTATGAGTTGTGTGACTTTGGGCAAGTCACTTAACTTTCCTTGGTCTCAGTTTCCTCATCTCTAAAATGAAGTGATTGGTCTAGATTACCTCTAAGTACCTTCCACCTTGAAATTTCTGATTGTAAGATCCCAATGGGATTTCTTCTCCTTTCCCATTTGGACATCCCCAGGCCCAAATCCATAAATCCCTTCCTCTAATAATAATAACTGTCACTCATGTCACTTTATTATACAAAAGGCTTTACATATATGATTGCATTTAATCTTCACAGAAACCCTCTGAGATAGTGACTAGAGATTTCATTATTCCCAATTTGCAGGTGGGGAAACTGAATTTTAGGCAGATTAAGCAACATCTCCAAGGCCCTACAGTCCATAAGTGGCATTGTCAGAAGGGATTTGAACCACATCTTCCTGAATCCAGCATCCATTATACCCCATAGACCCATAGACTGGGTGTGTGAAGCCCAGTCCAAGACTCCACTTGTCTATGAGGCCCTCTCCAATTCCTCTAGTCCAATCTTCTCAACTCCCTGACGAGCAGCTGAAAGCTTCAATCTAGCACTTCAATTCAGACTGTTTTGAGAGGCAGTTGGAGTGTAGTGGAAAGTACAATATAAATTTCAAGTATTAGTCATAAACCTCCTAAGACATCAGAGGTCACCCAGGCCATCTCTTTCATTTCACATGTGAAGTGACCGAGAGGCCCAGGAAATTCTGTGGCGTGCCCAACGTCACAAAGGTAGCAAGTTTCAGAGGGTAATTGGATACAGATCCTGTGAATACAGAGCAAGAGTTCTTTCCACAGAATAATTATGTATTATCCTCTTGTAAGTAGGGAAGCTAGGTGGCGCAGTGGATAGAGCGCTGGTCCTAGAGTCAGGAAGACTCATCTTCATGACTTCAAATCTACTCTCAGATACTTACTAGCTGGGTGACCTTGAGCAACTCATTTAGCTTTGCCTCAGTTTCCTTATCTGTAAAATTAGCTGGAGAAGGAAATGGCAAGTCACTCCAGCCTCTTTGCCAAGAAAACCCCAAAATGGCGTCATGAAGAGTCAGATATGACTGAAATGATTCAACAACAACAACAAAACCCTGTTGTATCTTTTCTGATGCAAAGAAAAAAGAAAACAATCTTATCCTTGAGGAAGTGTACAATCTAATTTAGGAGATGAGACTAAATATGCAAATAGGTGTATATAGATATAGAAATAGTTATCCACATATTTATATCTATCTGTTTATCTATATATATGACGTTCAATTTGATTCAATAGAGATTTGTTAAGCACACACTATAGGCAAGGTTATTTTGTACTTTTTTTTTCTGTTTCATTGGTTGCCAAGTCCAAAGAAATGATCATTTTGCAGTAAGCCTTCTGATGATGAAGAGCTTCTCCATTCTAAACTAAACAGGTCCTGGGAAAGCAGATGCTGTTTGTTTGCTGCTGTGAGCCGTGTCCTTGGAAATTTTTCATCGTGGTGGAGAGAGCCCAGCCAGCGTGGTCTTCAAGAGTCCAAGGCAGGAGAGTGTCCTAGCTAGCTCAAACTGGCATTCATTGCTTTGTTGTTATCTAGACTTAAGAAACTGAGGGGAGGAAATATTAATAAAAACCCCTAAACTTGAGGATGTCATGCATACTTTTTTTTGTCTTCTGAGAAGCTGGTTGTTAAACATTTATCTGCTCACACATCCCTAGTCGAGAGTTACTGCTATGCCAAGATAAGGCATCAGCATAGAACTTTTGTGGAGGCCCTTTGTCTTATTCACCCCTTTCTACTTCTCCAGTGATGGCGGCAGAAGAGGGACTGGCTCTAAAAATGACCAAGTCTTTATATTGTTTATAAATATTAATTTAAACATCAGTGTTCTAATCATTGGATAATCACTTATCCAATGATTAGGAAACTGATTTACTTCTGGAGGAGATCAATTATGGTGCTTAGCATATATATTGACTTAGAAAACCACAAATTAACATTATCTATGTTCTCTTGTATTTTTATTTATTTTGTTAAAAATTTCCCAAATGTATTTAAATCTTATTTTACTATGCTACTGAGTACATGTTGTACATTGTTGGTGGCCTCCTGGGTGCATCTGATACCTCTGGTTTACAGTACCTTGTATACAGGAAGCACTTAATATATGTTTGTTGAATTGATCTAAAAGTGAATTTTGCTGTTTCAAAGCTCATTAAGTACAGCATTTTAACAATCTCTTGGCCCTAATTTTCTCATTTGTAAAATAAAAGGACTAGATTAAATAACCCTTTTTAGCCGTCTACATTCTTATATTGTTTCTCATTCAAAGCATTATTTCTCCACCTAGAAACCATATCTTATGCAATATTTTCTTTTTATGCTTACTAAATATAATCACAGAACCACAGACTTTTAGAGCTAGTTGTGACCTTGGAGATCATTTAATCCATCCTCCCCCTCCTTAGGTCCAGAAAGGAAACATTCTTTGTGGAAAGTCACCCAGTTTTTTGTTTTTGTTTTGTTTTGCTTTCATTTTTTTTCAAACCACACCAACAAACATTGAACAAGCACTAACTATGGCCTAGGCACTTTGGTGGTGGGAGGTGGGAAGACACAAAAATAAAATACCACCTGCCCTCTGGGAGATTATATTCTTTTGCAGGAAGCAATGTGTACACAAATACCTACATGCAAAATTAATAGTTTTTTCAGGGTGGGGGAAAGACAAGCAACTAAGGTGGGGGTAGGGAATGGGAATCAGGAAAATCTCATGTGATACTTGAGTTGATTTTGAAGGAAATTAGGGGTTCTAAGAGGCAGAAGAGAGGAGAGAATGTATTCTAGGCATAAGGAACAACCCATTCAAAATCTTGGAGATAGGAGACAGAATGTTGAGTGTGAGGAACTGCAAGAAAACTCATGTGAATGGGCTATAATGAGTATAAAGGGAAATGTTATATAATAAGCTAGGATTTACATTAACATGTAGTCAAGCCAGATTATAATGAAGTTTAAGTACTAAACAAAGGAGTTTGTATTAGATCCTAGAAGCAATGAAGCTTATGGAGCAGATGCATAATTTGTTCCAATGTGTGTTTTAAGAATATCATTTTGGCACCTGGGTGAAGGGTGGATTCAAGAGCAGACAGATTTGAGATTAGGAAACCAAGTTGAAGGCTACTGAACTAGTCCAGGGGAGAGGTGATGGAGGCCTGACTTTGGGCCATGGCCATCTGAGTGGAGAGAAGGGAACAAACGGGGTTGGGGGGGGAAGAGATGTTAAGGTAGATTGGACAATGCTTAGTAACTTAGATTCTGGTTGGGGTTGGGGGGATGGAGAGGTGAGTTAGTGGCAAGGATTCAACAAGAATCCAAGTTTTCTTGATTCTCAGGCCAACTTTGGCCAAGGTTTTAGTCATACTGTACTTTGACAAGGCCTCTCGAGGGGGCCACTGATTACTAACTGCTGCTAAATGGAAAATAAGGCTAAAATCCCATTAACATTAATCAGCATCTAGCATAATGCCTTACACACAGCAGGCAATTAATGTTTGTTGGACTGAACTGAATGAACAATAATACCACTTTGTATCATTAACTTTTTCTATCTTCCCCTCCTCCCTAAGGCTACCCTCTTCCTAATCCATCTATCCAACAGTCCCATGAGACAAGAATGGAAGTTATTACATTATTTTTCTCATTTAATAGATAAAGACTCTGAAACACAAGTTCAATGACAACAATCTGACATCACCAGGCAGGGACACTGTGTTCCACCTACGTGAATTTTTCAGGTAATTGAAGTCTGATCTCTTAAACATAATCCTTTGTCCTATACTATTTAAAGAAATCTTTCTAAAATGAGTTTCTTATTCACCAAATCTCTCCTCTTCAACCTTCCCCCACTCTCAGACCCAGATAGAATAGGGAAGAGGGATTACTTATGATTCCAGTGGTAGAGAAGGCTCCTGGCTGAGGAAACTCCCTCTCTCAATGCAGGGTAGCACTATCTCTACAACTTAGTGTTAGAACATTGCTTAGAGAGCGAAGAGGTTGTTTACTTGTCTGAGTCACACTGACAGCATGCGTCAGAGGATGGATTTGAATCCAGGTATTCTTGGCTCTGAGGTTGGTTCTTAACCCACCAAGTCACACTGCCCCTCGTCTGCCAGCACATACTGAACATTATTTAACCTTTTCTGGATGACTCAGGCTTGTGAATATGAGTATTCTTTATTAGTACAGTGATAGCTTCAGGGGCTAATGAGGTGTGTGGTAAACCTGTTTTCTCTCTATACTAAGTGGCCCTAGGCTTCAATGCTTATGAATTCTCATATCTTTGGTTTGGCTGTTTTTTTTTTTCCTGTTTTCTGGTTACTCCTTGAAGTGGTCATTGTGACTGCCCGTAGCCTCTTCTTTCTAATTTACTGCTTCTAATAGATTCAAAGATGGGAAAATATATGCAAGTTTCTTAGGGCTGTGACTAAAGTTAGGACAAATTTGTTATGAGTAAGGGCCTAGGGAATTCTTTTTATAAGCAAAGAATGTGGGTTTTGATATTTTTGGAAGTTGGTGTCTGTGAAATAGGGTGATTGGACTAGATGTTCTTTAGGGTCTGAACCCAGAATGTAAGGTACTTGAGGGCAGGGACTATGCCACATTTGTCTTTGTCCCAAATACATCTTAAACTCAACACATCCAAAACTGAACTAATCTTTCTCTCCAAAGCCCTCCTCTCTTCCTAACATCCCTCTGCTGGAGATGGTGCCACCATCTTCCTAGTCGTTCAGGCTTTCAACCTCAACTCCTCTCTCTCATCCCCTCACATCTAATCAATTGTCAAATTCTGCCATTTTTCTTCATATCTATCATGTAATCCCTCCTCTCTCCTCTGACACTGCTGCCATCCTGGTGCAGGGTTACCTGGTTCCTTTCTACCTTTCTAGTCTTCTTACACCATGTTTACCCCCATGTGCTCTGATGGTCTCCTTGATGTTCCTTGAGTGCGACACTCCAGTGTCTTTTCCACTGACTGGCATGCTCTCCCTCTTTATCTCTCTCTCCTGGCTTTCTTCTCAGCTAAAGTCTCACCTTCTATGAGAACCCTTTCCAGGTCCCCCTTAAAGCTAGTGCTTTCCCTTTGTTGTTCAGCCATGTTTCAGTCATGTCTGACTCTTCATGACCCTATCTGGGGTTTTCTTGGAAAAGCTACTGGAGTGGTTTGCCATTTATTTCTCCAGCTCATTTTATAGATGAGGAAACTGAGGCAAACAGGGTTTAGTGACTTGCCCAGGGTCACACAGTTAGGAAATATCTGAAGCCAGATTTGAACTTAGGAAGATGAGTCTTATTGACTCTAGGCCTGACACTCTATCCACTGTGTCACCCCAATTTACTCTGTACATATATTATTTTTACATAAAGGTTTACATGCAGTCTTCTCCCTTAGACTTTGAGTTCTTTAAGAACAGTGACTGCCTCTTGCCTTTATTTTTGTCTCCAGAGAATAGCCCAGTGCCCAAGTACATAGTAGGCATTTAATAAATACTAGCTGAGGGGCAGCTAGGTGATGCAGTGAATAGAGCTCCAGCCCTGGAGTCAGGAGGACCTGAGTTCAAATCTGCCCTCAGATACGACACAAAAACTAGCTGTGTGACCTTGGGCGAGTCACTTAACCCCAATGGCCCTACCTTCCCCACTCCAAAAAAAAAAAGCTAAAAAAGTAAATAAATACTAGCTGACAGAGTGATTGTCTTTTTGCCTCAGCCTAACACAGTGCCTGGCACATTGTAGGTTCTTCATAAAAGATTGTTGGTTGACTGTTCGCTTTTGTATCTTATTTCCTCTGTCTCTATGTCTTATTCATAGTAGATGGTTCAATAAATATTTCTTTACCTGAATTTTCATTAAATCACAATGAAAATAGACATCTTGCTTTCTAGGGGGCCTTTGTCAGGCTAGTTCATGTTCAACTGAAGTAGCCCCAGGGTTCAATCTCTGATTCAAGGCATGTGGTATCCAGAACAACAGTGCAGGATATGGTGATATTGTAATTGGGAGGGTAAATTATTTTGTGAATTAGCATATGACTCAGAAACCTAAAGTTCCAGTTCATCCTTGTTAAATCTGCATGACATTTGTCTGCAAGGCGGAGGTAGGAAGAAGTGTGATCAAACTTAACTTTGTTTACATTTTATGGCCCCAGACCTCATGAAGATATAAATCTAGGAGATAAAAAAGGCCTATACTTCAAGAACTAGTCACAACCAAATCCTCTACTTTTGGCAGCGTTCCCCCCATCTGTCTTTATGGTAGACAAACACATCAATTTCATTCTAAATCAAAATCAGGAGGTATCTAGCAGGGCCATCCCTAGAGGGTTCAGGACCTGGGCCAAATCACTCTGTATGTCCCTCCTCCCACCCCCTCTTTCCGTCTCTCTCCAAATACACACACACATTTTTTATTTAGATGGAATCAGGTATAAATGGACATCAAGCGAAACCCTGAAGAGGAAAATTATTCATAAAAGGAATAACAGCCTGAAAGACTGTGTAGAAAGAGGGTTAGGGGGTGGGAGGGGACGGGTAGTAGTGATAGAAATCCCAAGTATTTCACCTTGGTTGGGGAGAGAGGGAAAGATGATATTATGTATGAGTTTCAACTCTTTTAAAGCACTAGCTGGAGGCTATTTCTTCTTCCCAACCTATTTCCCCTTCTTCTCTTTAGTCTTACCCAAATCATTGTCCCAGGAACCAAGGTAAGGGATAGGGGGGAGAAGCAGGGAAGCTTGCAATAGACCTTTGTTTTCTAGGGATGTATTTCTAGCCTAAAGTTCTCTGTAATTGTACAGAGAATTTGAGATAGCAATTTTATGAGAGATAGCATAGTGTAAGTGGAATTTGGAGCCAGAGAACCTGTGTTTGAACCTCATTTCTATTACCTGCCACCTTGGTGACCTTGGAAAGATCCTTTCACCTCACTAGCCCTCAATTTCCCAATGTATGGAGCACATGTTCCATATCTCCAGGCCACAGGTTCCCCATTCCTGCTTTATTACTCCATACTATATTATACGATATTACTATATTATACTATATTAACTATATTAATACTATAACACTACGTTAACTCCCTTTTGCACTGACAAGTTTGTTCCCCAGAGCATGACTACTACATCCCCTGTGTAGGGACTCTAGTGAATAGGCCTGAGGTGGGGCAGAGTTCTCTTAATACTATTTAGCTCACAAACCCCCAGTAGTGTGTTTCCCACTATGATAATGGGTTGATTTTCAAGTAGTCAGCTAGACTCAATTAGGAGTATTTACTAAGGTGGCATGGCAAAATCATCTGACACAAAATGTGCCCCCAAAAGTCTGTGAAACACTCATCAGTATATACAGAGTCCGGGGGAAAGTCATCTCAAGGTAAGAGAGTGCAAAGGAGGGATTCATAGCTACTGGAAGTCTCTTTGCTGGAGTCTTTGAGATGTTTCTCTTAAAAATGGTAGAGTTTTTTTGCTATGATCTTTGTAGAGAAGTTAACCTATATCTATTTTGTACTTGGGTCCTGATAAAACTGTCTTCAGCTATTCCATGGAGGCAGCCAGTACATAAATGGGAAGAATGGAAGTTCTCCAGATTTCTGAAGTTTGCACGGTCCTTCTTTGACTATGGCAGGGGTAAAGGAAGTGAGGCTTTCTCCTCTTCCTCCTCCCACAAGTGATTCCTTCTTAGAGGTGGCTCTGTCTCAGCTCCCAGTTGTTGCTTGACTCCAAATTTTTCATTGAGTTTTAATTATCTTGATTTTTATAGATGAACCTAAAGGTGTAAAGAGGTTGAAGAATGAACATTCTTCCCATGCAATGTCACTTTCAGTTCATTTAGGGTCTCACCAGAGATATATCAATTCAATTTTGCTTACAATTCTGAATTTTCTCACTCCTTCCTTCCCTTCCCTCGTTCACTGAGAATGAAAGAAAAACAAAACTCCTTACATACATGTATAATCATACAAAACAAATTCCTACATTAGCTATGTCCTCCACCCCTAAATATTGAAAAACCAAGAAAGAGAAAATTTACTCTTCAGTTTGCAGTATGAGTCTATTAGTTCTTCATCTGGAGATGATGGCATGCTTTATCATGGGTCTTTTGGAATTGTGGCTAGTTACTGTGTTATTAGGGTTATTGTCTTTCAAAGTAAATTCTCTTCACAATATTGCTTTTATTGTATAAATTGTTCTGTTGATTTTATTTACTTCACTTTGCCTCAGTTCATACAAGTTTTCCTAGTCTTTCTCATCTGAGATATCTACGTCAATCAAGGACTTTTCATATGTAGTTGGAATGCCTTTGATTGATCTGATTCAATGGAGACCCTTCATACCTGATTAAAGTATCAGGTAATGGCATTTTTATCACTTATTCTAGGCCAATGAAATAATTTGATTGATTTACTTAATCAGCCAAACTTAGTGAGAAGGTAGTGGTAGATTATTGCTGGGGTGCCTTCAAGCTCCAAATCTATAATGCTTAGATCAAAATGAAATCATACCACTCTTAAAATGTATCTGTGGGTTTTCTCCAGATAGTCATCCCTTCCTTTGTGTAGCCAGGCACATACTCAAAAACCTTCTCCTATAAAATTTCAATTTTCTCTTACATTTTTGAAGCACCTCTATTCATGAATCAATATAATACCCTAAGACATTAGCTAATATTCTTCTGCAACCACTTTTATCCTGATTTTTTCTACTCATAGTTAGTTTCAGTGAATGATTAAGCCTTGACATATTTTTCTATTTTACATTTTCCAATGATTTGTACCATAGAGCATTAAATTGCTACAGGCCATATTAGAAAGTACAGCGCCGTTAGACTTGACTGGAGCAATGCAAATCTGGAACCGATTTGATAAATCTGCCTCTTGATAAGCAACCTTTCCTTGCTAAATTTCACATTCCATTGCACTAATCAGCCATGTTAAGGAGCTGCTGATAATTCTTTTATTCTTTTGAACTCCCTCACCCATGTACTCAAAACAGCTGCAAGCTTTCCTTCCCTTTGGTGTCACAGAACTCCAAAACAACCCCATAGCCTAACCCATCCCAGGGCTCTGAGCCTCAGGAGTATCTCAGGCCTTCAAGCCTTTTAATTTCCTTTATGGATGCCGTAAATCATTCTACTCACTGAGGAGTGCAGACCAGGTCTGATTCATTGGACCTACCTGTGTGGTGATGCCAAAGTAAGACTACAGTATGAAATGATTTTCCTCTTGCAGTTTTGCTTATTTTGATTTAATACGCTTAATTTTGAAACAAATTCTTTCAAATGACCTCTAAAAAGCAGACTAGGCAAATTCCAACGAGACCAGGCCACTAGCTAGAGTTTTCAAGTTGTGCTAGGCTGGCTACCTTTGCATGTTTTCTCCTCTTTCTCTTTATTCCTTTTACTTCCCTCCCACCAAAAAAAAAAAAGATGCAATTTGAACTCGTAAGCAACCTTGAAATAAATGCTGATTTGTCCTCTGAGGTAGTCTGATCCTGATCATGAGATTTATGTTCCTATTATTTAAAAAACGTCTAGACTTTAATATGTATTATTTTGTAGTTGGAGAAATGGGGAGAAGACCTTGCTAGAAACCAAAGAAAATACTTTCAGAGTATAGTCTTTGAAACTTGAATTTCTTGGCAAAAAACAAACAAACAAAAAAATCAAAACTGGTTAGACTAGAACAAGCAGATTAAAAATTACTTCTTAAATGATGTAGCCCATGGCCTAGCACCTGAAGCTCTGGCTTACTTGGGCCAGATTTGAATTTGAGAGGAGCTGTTCCCCTAAATATCTCTCTTTGACTTGTTTTGCCTCAAGTCACAGTTTTCTCTGGTTATCTGAACATATAAAGGCAGCAGAATGAGAACTGGCCTCAGGGCCAAGAAGATCTGGATTCAAGTCTGTACTCTGACAGTTACTGGCTCAAATCCAATTCACTTGCAAGTCAAAACATCCTCCTCCTAATGCCATTGATCCTCTTGGGAGCTAAGGATGAACAACTGGCTGTGTAACCATGGGCAAGTCAGTAAACCTTTTGGAGGTCTAAAATGATACATTGCAAAGGATATGGAGACTTGAATTGGTAGAGGGAGTTTCCTATAGCAATGAAATCATGGGCCAAGTCTTTGACCCTGTCTTAAAATATGCACCCACCATGCATCTCTCTGTTGTCCCTTCTATCACATCCTTTTTGATTCTTGAGAGATTATGACCTCCTCCTCAGCAAGACCTTAATTACCTGCCAAACTTGATGAGACCCAATACAAAGTGGTATCTCCCAACTACAGTAACCTGAGCCAATGAAATCATCATGTGGTAGGAAGACTTAATCATTCAACCTCAATGAAGTGTTAATAAGCTGACAAGTTTCAAGGTTCCCAGAGAGATATCCTGAATTCCAGATAGGGATGTAGAGCAGTATGCCTGAAGGTATCCTTGTGTGATTTTCAGGAACCTCAAAATTTTTACTGTGGAGGAAGAATATACAGGGTCCATGCAGAGGGGTGTGTGTGTGTGTGTGTGTGTGTGTGTGTGTGTGTGTGTGTGTGTGTGTGTGTGTGTGTGTTGTGTGTGATCTTTTGGGAATCTGTATCCCCAGGGATGGTGTGGAACTGACCCTTGGTGCTTCCTTGGGAGGACTGAAGACATTGCTCAGCTCTCATCTAGTTTAGTAGGTACTACCCCAACCACCCCTCTAGAGGGCTACCGGTACCCTTGGAAGTATGGGTATGAAAGCATCCTCAAGGTACTCAGGCTATACATCAGTCATCTCTCATTGTAGATGTAAGACCCACCTACTTTCTTTTCCATTGATAGAAACAGAGACAGCAATTGTACCTGTGATTTCTGGTTTAAGAAACTCCCAGGTGAAGGAATTCCCTCTGCTAAATCAGATAACCACCTTCTCTGCAAACTATAGCATAAGAGAGTTGCCTAGAGCACTGAGACATTCAATGTCCTGCCTTGGGCCCGATAGTCAAAATGTGCCAGAGATGGGACTTGAATAGAAGTTTTCCTCGTTTCCAGGACTGACTTTCCATTCATTACATAATGCTTCTTTTTCCAACCTTACATTTCCCGAATGACATCTTTTATGGATGTTTTACGGGTAAGACATTGTTCATAATAGGCTGTGGCTCATTTGCATCCACCATGCATCTCTCTATTGTTCCTTCAATCACATCTATTTTGATTCTTGAAAGATTGTGGTGCTCTCTGATTTGCAGCAATATAGTCCCTCTGGGAGAATATGATTGTTAATGGGGTGACCTTTTGCGTCAAGAGTATCTTGGGATCATTGAAAGTACTGCACAGTTTCCTAAATGCAATCCAGCCCGCTCTCTTCCTCCTATTAAATTCTGGGCCTGGATTATAGTCCACATACAATTGTCTGTTGTCAACAATATGTAAAAGATATCCATGGACTCTCAACGGACCTGTCATCCAACTTCAAATCGTAATCTGGGCATATGCATTCTTCCACTTGATTTATTTTGTCTGATATAAATGGACAGGCCAATCACTCTTGAGCAGCTAAGCATCACATTAAGGCAGTAGTATTATAGTATGATATTTTTCTGGCATGTATAAGCTCATGTAGTATTTTGGGGCTTGATATAATGTGTATAATCTATATACATTAATGTATGTAGGGCCTCACAATCCGTGGTGAATTCATCTTCCATTTCAGACTCTGTATATTAAGAATGAAACCTTCTTGAGGGCAGAAATGATTTCCATTTTGGTCTTTTTATCTCCAGAACTTAACACAGTGCCTGACTCCCAGTAGATGTACTTAATGAATACTTTTTTGAATTGAACTGGATCCAATAAGGGTATCTTTATTAGAAATCTGGGAAAGGAATTGAAGGCTTTCTGGGATAATTTTCTACAGCATAGCACATCTTTGTAGTCTCCTAATTGACTGAAAGATTTCAAAGACACTTTATTGCTTCTGATTACAAAGAAACATTGAGCTGATAGAGCAGTAGCCTTCAAAGTCAACAGGATGTTTCCTATGAGTAAACTTGGGTGCTATCAAAGAATAGTTTTCTTCAACCGTCTTCTGATAAGGAATGGGATAGTGACAGGAACTGGATCTGAGATTTCATTGGTACTTGGACATCCTGAATGAGAAGACTATCTACCAACACAGGTTAGTGCCTTCTCTGCAATTTATAATTTTAGTGGGTTACTAGGGCAGAGGCACAGTGCACCACCCCTAAACCAGGAAAACTTGAGTTCAAATCTAGCTTCAGACACTGAGCTGTGCGACTCTAAGCAAGTCACTTAACCTCTGTGTATGTTTCCTCAACTGTAAAATAGGGAATAATAATAGTAGCTAGCCCCCAGAGTTATTGGGAGAACAAAATGAGATAATATTTGCAAAGCACTTTGTAAACCTTAAAAGCCCTATACAAACATTAGCTACTTCTGTAATTTCCTAGATCATTGAAATTTGAACAATTTACCCAAGATCATACAGTCAGTGTCTGAGAATCAAGACTTGAACCCTGGTTTCTCCCTGGGCCCAAGAGGCTACCTCTCCCCCTCAAAAAAAGAGCCTCTCTATTTCGATCAAACAAGGCATGAAAGAGGAAGACCTTTGCTTGCCAGAGGTGTTTATTTACTGTCATGGATGGCAATTTTGCTGAATGTATTCAACAATATGGCAAAAAAAAAAAAAGGTCACGGAGAGATGGAAGATGAGATGGGGGGAAATCAAAGTTTCATTCAGGCAGATTAGGGCAAGGAAAAGATGTTTAATATTTCTGACCATGCAATTTTTCTCTTTGTCATATGAATTTACTACAATTATAGTAAAGGTCTGACAAGATCAGAGGAGATCTGATACCTATGGTCCCCAAGCTTCCTGTTTTACTTGGCTAGACTTGAGAAACCGAGAACTTCAATTGTAACTTGACACCCAAATGTGGCTGCTTGCCTTTTGTGACTTGCTGAGCACATATTTTAGGAAGAAATGCAAGAAGAATCTGTTGCCAAACCATTGTACAAACATCACCACCGCCCTCCACATTTTAAATCCTTTGCAATAGTTCATCAAGAGAGGACAAATAAGTAAAGTAAACCAGGAGCTATAGGTAGAGAAAGGGAAATTGATTTGATGCAAGCAGCCAAAGGAATTTCACTCCTTTAGAGAGGTGGTTGCTGAGTTTGTTACTTTCTCAGAGTGTTTTCTTCTTTATTCACTGATAATTTATTAAAGCTGGAAGGAATGCAGTGAAACATAAGAAACAGTCCCTGCAATAAATTAATTATAGTCAATAAATAAGCATTTATTACGTGCCTGGTATGATGATAAGGACAGCTGATAAAAAGAAAGGCAAAAGTAAGGAGCTTCCAGTCTAATGGGAGAGATAACATGCAAACAAAATATGCAACGTACAAACAAGATATATACAGGTGAATTGGGAATAGTACCAGAGGGAAGGCACGAAAATTAAAGAAAGGATAATTAATTCTTTAGCCATTTAATGGTAGTCAGTGGTATTTAGACTACTCCCTTTTCCCATAAAGGACAAAGTATTGCCACTACTCTGGTGGAGGCCTTGCCACTTCACAGCTATTGTAAAAGTCTGCCTCAAGTCTCTCCCTACTCCATCCCATCCTCCATGAAGCTACCAAATCACACCAAAAAAAAATCATCAGTGATTTTCCTAAACTACGTGTCCTATCATGTCACCTTCCTTACCTGATACATTCCAGTGACTCCCTATCACCTCTAGGATCAACTACAAAATGCTTTCGTGTTAAAAAGCCCTTTATAACTTAGTCCTCTCCTTTACCCCCTGTCAGGTACTGTTTGATGATCTAATGAAATCGGCCTCCTTTGCTGTTTCATGAGCAAAACCCTCTATGTCTCAGGTCTGGGTATTTTCACTAGCTGTGACTGCTCTCGCTTCTTATCCCTGCTTACTGCCTTTCCTGGTTTCCTTTAAGTCTCAATTAAAATCTTACCTTCTACAGGAAATCTCCCAAATACTCTTAACTCCAGTACTTTTCCCTCTCTTAGCTATTTCCTATTTATCCTGTACATAGCTTGTTTGTATGTATTTTGTTGTCTTCCCCATTGGATTGTGAGATCCTTGAGGGCAGGGACTGACTTTTGCCCTTTTGTATTCCCTGGGGCTTTGCCTGGTATATAGTTGGCACTTAATACAAGTTTATTGACTGACTGAAAGCATTTTACCAGTAGGATTTTATGAGTTCATCATGAAAGCTTTCAACATTCTGAAAAAGGAAGATGAATGTCATTCCATTTAAAAGTAGGAAAACCAGTAAGGGTGTATGAGGTGTTCAGGGAGGTCTAGCACCTCTGGTGTGAGGACTTGCCAAGCCTTTCCAGGGCTGCTCATTCATCTTTGGTATCCATTTGTCACCCAGTTCTCACCTGTGGCTCCAAGAAGCTGTAGCATGAACAGTGGCCATACTGAATGTCTCAGCATACAGGCTAAGCCAGGTTGAGGGTAACCAACTGGCCTCAAAATCTGTCAGTGAGTTGGAGGGATGTCTACCCTAAGCATTTGAACATCTCCCCCAGAGGAATGGGCAAACGAGAACAATTTGTTCCAATGGCCATGAAGCCTGTTGAAGCAGGAACTCTGGAGCCCTTAGAGCTTGGTCAGACATTAAAGATGCCAAGGTCGGCCACTATATTCCAGGCCGTCAAATGTCATCCCAATTTTAGTCTTGTCACTGAACTTGGATGACTGGAAGAGAGAGGGAGGTTGATGACTTTGTACAACTTTGCCTCACTTAAATCCAGTTGACATATATGTCAAGCCATCAGCTCCTGATGTCATTGCTCCTTTTTAAAATTGAAGGGCAAACAACAAGAAAACCAAGACCCACAAGATCAGATTGGAAATTAAGGGGGCTTTTGAACTAGGATCCAGATCTTACGACTTTTGGTTCTTTTCATTACGTTTCCTCTTTTAATATTTGATATTTAAGAAGTTCAAGAAACTTATTTTATCAGTACACTCCAATTACCTTTAGAGAAAAAAACTAAGCTGTATTTCACATGCATTATACAGAGCTCCATAAGGGATGAGTAGAATGTGATTTAACCTTAAAAATTTAATAAGAACTTACACTGATCTAACACTTTAAAGTTTCTAAACCATGTCCACTTTAGAAGGTAGGAAGTTAAGTGGCCATTTTATATATAAAGACATTGGGAATTAATTAGGGAGGTCAAGTGTCTGTCACAGAAATACCAAGTGGCAAAGTCAGGGCAGAGAAATCCAAAACTGACATTTCTGTCAGATATTATGTAAATAGGCAACGCAATATTGTCCCATTGTTACCAAAACTTTCATTGATTCAATTTCTGTTCTATAAACTTCAGTGTTCCAAAAAGAGTTATGTAAATGAGCTCCTGGGAAACAATGTACGGTAACCATCTTTTACCATCTTTTGCAGCTGAGGAAGTGGATGGAGGAAATCTTAGGCCCTTTCAGAAGCTTTTGTGTCTATTTTATTTTTTTTGGAGGGTGAAAAGCAAGGCAATTGGGGTTAAGTGACTTGCCCAAGGTCACATGGTTAATAAGTGTTAAGTGTCTGAGGTCAGATTTGAACTCAGGGCCTCCTGACTCCAGGGCCAGTGCTCTATTCAAGCCACCCCTTCTGTATCTCTTTATGCTGCTTTTTTTTCCTTTGTGCTTCTCACACAAATCTCTCTCTCTCTCTCTCTCTCTCTCTCTCTCTCTCTCTCTCTCTCAGCCATTTCAGTAACTACAATGTTCATATAAGAAAAGGGCAGTACCTGCATAGGTCATTCTCACAGAGATGAGAAAGTAAATATAGGATATGCAATTACTGGTGTCTTCTTGGTCATATTCTCTTTTTGAAAAATCTTAAAAAATTGTATCTTAAGGGGATATGGCCCATCAATTGGGGAATGGCTAAACAAGTTGTGGTACATGAATGTAATGGAATACTATTGTGCTGTAAGAAATGAGGAGCAGACAGACTTCATATTTACCTGGAGAGGCATATGCAAACTGATGCTGAGTGAGAAGAGCAGAACCAGGAGAAATTTGTACACAATTACAGACACAACATATATGTGACAACCAACTTTGATAGATTGGATGGACTCTTCTCAGCAATGCAAGGTTATAAGACAACTCCAAAAGACTCATGATGGAGAGAGAAGTCTACATTCAGAGAAAGAACTAGAAAGAACAGAGTTTGAATGCAGATTGAAGCAAACTACCTGCTCTCTTTCTTTTTCTTGTTTGGTTTTGTTTCCTCTTTCCCATTGTTCATTCCACCCATTACAATCCTTCTTTATAACTGACTAATGTCTAATGTGAAAGTATTTGCAGATCCTATACTTGATTGCATGCCAGCATGGGGGGGGGGGCAGAGACGGAGGAGAGGAAGGGGGAAAAAATTTGAAACTCAAGGGATTGTGGAACTGAAACTTGTAAATTAAAAGTAAACAAAGAAATTAATAAAGACAAAAATTTTTTTAAAAAATCGAACCTTCAAAGCCTTCAGAGTTGTGTTGCCTCCAAAATGGATTTCTTCTGAGTTATTAGGTTCAACCATTCTTCCTGACTTTGTCTTTTAAAGTGCCATTTCTTTTAAAAAAACAACCTAATGTTCTTTTCTATTTTACATTTTTGTCACTTCCCAAAGAATCCCTCTCACTCATAGAATGCTCCCTTATATCAACAAACAAAACAAATTGACGCAAGGGCTATTTGTGACAACAAATGCCTCATTCCTCACCTGTAGTATATCATTTCTCTATAGGTAAGAGGAAAACATGTTTTACTGTCAGTCCTCTGAAGATACTCTTGGTTGAGATCACTTTTGGTATAAATTATTTTGCTGATTCTGTTTAGTTTTCTTTGAATCAGTTCATACAAGTCTTCCAAATTCTCTAAATTCTTCATATTTGGCATTTTTATGGTTCAATAATAGCTTACTGTATCAAACATAACTTTTTAATGTCATTTTTTCTTCATATAGATTATTGAATATTAAGGTTTCAGCGTTCAAATGTGGCAGTTCCACTGTCATTGACGATTCAAATTATTGCTGCAGGAAGTTGGCAAATCTGTTCCATTTTGCATTTATTGTCTATCTTCCAGTTTACTTTCTTTTAAAAAATTATTGCTATTTTTAGCTTTTATATCACATTCACCTCCCCCTCCCGATACAATAATTAAACCTTCCTTGTAATAAAGAAAAACTAGTAAGCAAAACTGATTCAGAGACTACAGCCAATGGTGTATACAACATTCTATATTCATAGTCCCCCACCTCTCCTATGAGAGGACTCTTAGGAAAGGAAATGTGTTTCACCATCTGTTTTCTGGAACCAAGATTGCCCATTTTGATTACTCAGAATTTGGCTTCCGTTAGTGCTCTTTTAGATTACAGTAATGTAGTCATTGCATGCATTTTTGGCCTGTTTCATCGTGCATAGGTTCACTTAGTGTTTGTCTGAATTCTTCATATTTATCATTTCTTACAGCACAATGATATTCCATTACATTAACATACCACAATTTGTTCAGCCATTCCCCAATTAATGGACATCCATTATGCTCCTAATTAGAGGGATCAGAGAAGGTTTCATTGAGGAAATAGAACCTGAGTTGAATCTTAAACAAGTAGAAAGGAGGAGGGAATGTATTCTAATGTAGGTGACAGTCTGACAAAGTAGAGGTGGGAGATGACAGGATAAACTCATAGTAGTCTGGTTCAACTAGAATGTAAAGAGCGTGAAGAACGATGTGAAATAAGCTAATGTGGAACTAGTTTGTGGAGGGTCTTGAATGTCAGGCTAAGCTCCTTATCCTACCTAAGAATTTATGGGTGATGAAACTGAAAGGTATACTTTACCCACTGGGTGAAAGAATCAGGATCCAAAAAGATTGTGAGATACTAGATTATTGGGCTGAATCTAATCAGATGAAATTTAATAGAGACAAACATAAAATCCTACACCTGCATTGAAAAATATCAATTGTCTAAATATAGGGTGATGGAGATGTGGCTGGTTAACTGTTCCAAAGATCTGGGGGTTTTAGGGGACCGCAGGCTCAATAAAGCTGTCAGTGTGATGCGGTAACTAAAGAAGCTAGGGTAAACTTAGGGTGCATTTGTCCAGAACAAGGGAGATGACAGTCCTGTTGTCCATAGCCCTGTGTGGTATCTAGAATATTGTGTTCAGTTCTAGGCACCACATTTTTGGAAGGCAGTGAGTGAGTAGAAGGTAACCATCAAGGGCAGCTAGGATAGTAAAGGGACTAGAAGATATGTGACGTGAGGATGGGTGGAGGGAACCATGGTTTTGAGATCTTTCTAGCCTTTTCTTTTGCTGCTCCTCTTTATCCATCTTGTATTCTAGCCAAACTCACCTACTCTTCGTTCTCTCCATCCAAACTCACCTTGTTCTTTCCTGCCTTTGATTATTTCTGGAATACTTCCCATCCTACCCCCTGCTGAAATTTTACCCAGGCCTAGCTCAAATGCCATATAGGAAGAATCCCTGTTTCCCCAAAGCTACAGGTGTAGTTTCTCTCCTTTACATTCCCAGAGTACTTTATGCCCGCATCATGAAATTCATCATATTCTGCCTTGTAATTTAATTATTTGCTCACTCTCTGATCTGCTCTGTTTGATTATAAGCTACTTGAGGGAATGGAGTTTTGTCTTAAGGGGCCCCCATTCATTTTTCAATACTCCACTGGGGCCAAGATAGTGTCCGGATACAGTCAGTGCTTAATAAATGTTTGCTGAATGCCTGGATATATTAGAGACCATCTAGAGAATACATTTCTAGAATAATTCAGTTCATTTGCTTCCGCCTTCACCCCTCAGCTTTAGCTTATTCTCCAGGAGTCAGGAAAACAGCCTGAGGCTTAGATCTGCAAGCAATCTGTAGACTCAGGACAAGTTTCAAATTTTCCTTTAGATTCCTTTAAAAATAAATAAATAAGATCCTCCTTTCCTGATCTGTAACTTCAACTTTGGGTAAAGTTGAAAAGGATAGGAGTTCAGGAGACCTATTGAAATATAAAATGTGAGTTGGAAACCAAGACACAAATTAGATTAAGATGAAAAATTGTTACCAGAAGGATAGAGAAAAACCTGGTTATGCCATTAGATACAGGATTAGGAAGACTATCTTGGGAAAGAAGGTAAATATAATAGTATAGCTTTCAGCTGGGTCTCCATAGCAGAAATACAAATTGAAGTCGGCTACCATCAAAGGAATTTAGATGGGGTAGACCTGCCAAACTGGCTACAAGACCCACTGATTATTGCTTAGTTACTCTAAACATGAGTTCTCCAAGGCTCTATCCTGTGCCCTTCTCTCTCTATATCCTTTGTTTCTAAGAGCTCACCAACCCCCCATGGGTTCAATTATCCTCTTTAAACAAATGACTCCCAGATTTATGTATCTAATCCAGGGGTGGGGAACCTGTGGCCTTGAGGCCTCATGTGGCCCTCTAGGTCCTCAAGTGTGGTTCTTTGACTGAATCCAGACTTCACAAAACAAATTCCCTTAATAAAAGGATTTGTTCTGTAAAACTTGGACTCAATCAAAAGACCATACCCAAGGACCTAGAAGGTCACATGTTGCCTCAAGAATGTAGGTTCCCCATCCCTGATCTAACTCTAATCTCTCCTAAACTCCAGCCCTACATCACTAATAACAGGAGTGACATTTCCACCTAGATCTCCCTTAGGTACCAAACTCAGTATGTCTAAAACCAAACTTATTGTCTTCCCCAAAGTTCACTACCTGAAGCCTTCCTCTAAACTCCCTTGTTTTGGTTCAAAGCCCACCTATTCTTACATTTAAACTAGGTTCACAGTCTCAGAGTTATTCTTAGCTCTTCCCTCTCTCTCACCCCCGTGTCCAGTCAATTGCCAGGTTTTGTTGATTCTGTTCCCCAGGATCTCTTACATCTATCCCTTCTCTGAACTTCTGTAGCTTATACCTCGCCTAGCTCAAGCTGTCACAATTTCTCATCTGAACTTTTTCAATAGGCTCCTAATTGGGTTTCCTGGTTCTGGTGTCTCTTGTCTCCAATTATTCTTCTTCTATAATAATCTTCGTAAAGCACAAGATTGACACAATGCCTCTAGTATGAGAAGCAAATTCCTCAGTTTTGCATTTAATGTCCTTTATAGTCAGGCTCCAGCCCTCATTCCTAAATATTTCACATTATTCCCTTTTATGTACTCTGTGCTTTGGCTAACATGGCATACGAGCTGTTCTATATATTTGGAATTACATCTTCTACCTCTATGTTTTTTTGACAGGCTGTCCTCAATCCCTATGTAGCACCTGGAAACATCCCCATAATTCTATGGTGGGTCCCGTAGAAAAGGCTAAGCCAAATTCAAAGTACTTTGTATGCTTGTACCCACTCAGAACTTTTTCTATTCAGGTCAAAGCAAAGGTATTTAATAAAATAATAATAGGGGTCCAATGGGGTGTTCAGGGAAGACTAGCACCTCTGGTGTAAGGGTTTGAAGGACCCTTTTCAGGGTCTGTTCACCCAACTCTCAGCTGTGGCTCCAAAATGCTGTAGTATGTGCAGCAGGCACACACCAGTAAAACCTTCTTGGCAGGTTAGACCAGGTTGAGGGCAACTGACAGGCCTCAGACCTGTCAGTGAGTTAGGGGGATGTCTACCCCAAGCATGTGAAGACTTCCCCTGGCAGAATGGGTGGACAAGAACAAGAGGGCAGTTGATACAGGTGCTGTGGAGCACTTAGAACTTGGTCAGATAATGAACATGCCAAGGTCATCCATACACCCCTGGTTATCCCCAGTCATCTTGAATTTTGTCTTGCCACTGGACTTTGATGACTCTGTAAGAGAGAGTGAGGCTGACAACTTTGTGCAACTCTGCCTCATTTAAATCCGATTCATGTGCAAGTCAAGACATCACTCTATGATGTCATCATTTCTCTTTGAAAATGAAGGATGTCAAATCTGACCTCAGACACTTAACACAAAAACCTAGCTGTGTGATCTTGGGCAAGTCACTTAACCCCAATTACCCTGCCCTCCCCCTCCAAAAAAAAAAAAAGAAAATGAAGGATAAACAACAATGAAATAACATGATAAGAAGAGTAGCACTAAAGCAATTGCCCCATAAACTTGGGTCACATTATCCCATAGTTACATACCATCGATGGGAAGAGGAGACATATAGTAAACAATATAGTCAGGGGGCATATCTTTCTTGATATCTTTAAAACCTTTCTAGCCTTTTCACACCTTTGTTCACTTTCTCCTGAATACTCTTTCCTCTCTGGATTTTCTTAACACTGCTCTACTTTTGTTCTCTTCTTGCCTGACTGTTCCTTTTCAATCTCTTTTGCTGGATCTTCTTCCTTATCATATTCCCTAACATGCTCCCTAAGGCTCTGTCCTAGGCCCTCTTCTATTTTTTTTCTCTATACGATTTCATCTGGTGATTTCATCAGCTCCCATTGATTTTATTGTCATCTCTGTGCAGCTTATCAGATCTGTAATATCAGTCTTGCTCTTTCTTTTGAGCTCTAGTTTCTAGCCACATATCTAACTACATATCTGACATTTCATAGTAGGCATCTCAAAATCAACATGTCCAAAACAGAGCTCATTCTCCCTTGTCAACTCCAGCCAATCCTTCTCTCTTCTTTCCTGACACTGTTGAGGGCACCACCATCCTCCCAGTCATGTAGAGTTGAAACTTTTGTGTTATCCACCCCTTTTCCTCATTTACCCAACGAATCCAAGAAATAGCTAAATCTGGCCATTTCTACCTTTGTGATACCTCTCATATATTTCCCTTTATCTCCATTCATATAGCCACTCCTTGTGGCTTGTGCAAGACCTTATCACCTCTCACCTGGATTATTTCAATAGACTTCTAATTGACATCCCTGCCTCAATTCTCTCTTCACTCCAATCTATCCTCCATATCACATAGCAACCAATGTGATATTCCTATAGCATGAGTCTGATCATGTCACTCCTTTTCTCAATAAATTCCAATATGTTACCTTCATGATCATTGGAATCTGAGGCTCTTCACAGCCTGCCTTCTGCCTTTCCAGTCTTCTCACACTTCGTTGTTGTTAAATCATTTTAGTCATGTTCAACTCTTTATGACCCCAATTGGGATTTTCTTTGCAAAGAAACTGGAGTGGTTTGCCATTTTCTTTTCCAGCTCATTTCAACAGAAAACTGAGACAAAAAGGGTGAAGTGAGTTGCCCAAGGTCACCCAACTACTCTCTTTGGCCATGTTTGCACTCAGGAAGATAAGTCTTCCTGACTCCAGGCCAGGTACTCTAATTATCCCACACTTTGTTCCCCTCCTTCCACTCTAAAATACTAACTTACTTCATGTCCTTTTTACATGACACATCATTCCCATCTGCGAAATCCTTTGTCTTAGCTCCCATGCCTGCAATGCCTTCTCTCCTCATTTCCACTTTTCTTAAGGCTCAGCTAAAATGACATGGGCTGAAGGAAGCCTTCCTGAACTTCCCATCCACCTTTATGATTCTCTCTAAGGTTGCCTTCCTTTTCTTCTGAGTACTTTGTATATGCCTATTTATTTACATGTTGTCTCTATTAGTGTGCAAATTCCTTGAGGGCAGGGCCCATTTTTGTGTTCTTGCCTATCTTTGTACTGTCATTGTTTAGAACAGTGCCTGGAATGTAAGTGCTTAATAAATACTTATTGATTGATAGTAGTACATAGATACTAGTACATAGATAACAAATTTTCAAGGACATGTATGTGGAGTTGCTCATGAGTATGCAAGATACACAGCCAGTACAAATACATGAAAAGGCAGCTTACATCTGTGATCCTGCAGAGGTGCTGCTACTTTGGAGGTTGAATAGATAGGGTACGATAACCACTTAGATGTGGGGGAGAGAGCCGAGTCAAGAATACCATGTGGTTTTGAGCCCAGGGGCCTAGAAGACTAGTGGAGACTTCAGTAGAAATGGGGAAGGTGAGATGAAGGGTAGACTTAGGAGGGAAGACTGCATAATCAGAGACTCTTCTTTTTGGATGGGGTCTGAAGACTTTGCCCTCTCTCCTTCTCTTCAGGTATTCTGTGAATGCAGCAAGAATGACCTCCTTGATGCTTCTTGCACACAATGTGCGATCTCCTGACTCTGAGCATTTTCATTGTCTATGCCCCTCCTCATCTCCACCTCTTAGCTTCCCTGGCCTCTTTCATGACTCAGTGAAAATCTCACTTTCTGTCAGAAGCCTTTCCTAGACCTTCTTCATCTTAGTGGTAGCTAGGTAGTACAGTGGATAGAGCATTGGCCCTGGAGTCAGGAAGGCCCCAGTTCAAATCCAGTCTCAGACATTTACTAGCTGTGTGACCCTAGGCAAATTGCTTAACCCTGTTTGCCTCAGTTTCCTCATCTGTAAAATGAGTTGGAGAAGGAAATGGCAAAGAACTTAAGTATCTTTGTCAAGAATCCCCCAAATGGGAGTCACAAAATATTGGACATGACTGAACAGCAAAGGTTTTGCCCTCTAGCCTTTGCTTGAAGACCTCCACTATCTCCTGAAGTAGATCCATCCCACTTTAGGATAGCTTGAAGGAGTTTTTCCTTACATCAAACCTAAATTTGCTTCTTATCAACTTCTATCCATTGTTCCTACTTCTTCTCTTTGGTCCACGCAGACTACTTGAAGGCAGCAGGTATGAAATCATATCAACTCTTCTCTGCCCTAGGCTAACCATTCCCAGATTGTTCAACCAGTCCTTACGTAGCAAGGTCCCAAGGCTTTTCACTATACCATTTGCCTTTCTCTGGACACTTTCTAGCTTACCAATTGAATATTCAGTTCTTATCAGACCACAGCAGAGTAAAGTAGAACTCCTTAGTCCTGAGTAGCATTATTCTCTTAATGAAGCCTAATATTTGCCTGACTTTTTTTTGTTTTCCATATTATACTAATGAATCATATTGAGCCTGTAGTTTACTAGGACCCCTAGATCTTTTTAGCATCAATTGCTATTTCTTTCATATCTACCTCTAATTTGGTTTCTTGAACACAGAGTAAGACTTTACATTTATTAGATATATGTTTTACATTTCATCTTATTACATTTGGCTCAATGCTCTAGTTTGCTGAGATCTTTTTGGATTCTATTATCCAACAAATGAGGTATTGCATCTAGCTTTGTGTTATTTGTAAATGACAAGCATGCTGTATATGCCTTTTTTTCATAAAATCGTTAACAGCACAGGGTCAAAGTCTTACATTGTAGACTGCACTGAAAGTACCCTAAAAACATTAGTAAGCATTATCATGTAGTACAGACCACATCTCTCTAATGAATAGAGATGAATATTCATCCTTATGAATAGCATGAGACTTTGTCAAATTTTTATTGAAATCTAGGTAATAATAATAATAGCTCATATTTATGTAATGCCATAAGGTTTGTAGAACGTGTTAGAGACAATGTCTCATTAGATTCTCAGAATGACTGTGAGGTAAATATTCAGATAAGTTTAGTGACTTGCCCAAGGTCATATGACCATTATGTATCTGAGGCAGGATTTGAACCCAGATCTTCCTGATTCCAAGACCAGTGTGCTGTTCCTATCTCAAAATATTCCTTTGCTATAGCAGTCTGGCAACCTAGGAAATGAGCTTCTTCTGGCATGTTTGGATTTTTAAAACATTGATATATTTTGATTGAATATGAGGTATTTCTCCCCCCATCTTGCCAAACATCACTCTGAAAAAAGCATAGTCCTTGGAAATGGTATTGCAAGACTTCCAGTACATGCCACTTTGCACATTTGTAGCTTATCCATTGTTAGCAGAAAGGTAGGATGTGTGTTTTGGCTTTGACCATGTGGTACCAACATAGTCTATTGGATTTGACCCGAATTTTGTGGCTTTCAGTATAGCATGACTGATTCCCGAAGCCTTTGTGACCTTTCTTTTCTGGAAGTTCACTAACCATCCCTTTAATAAAACAGTTTCATCAGGAGTCAAGGTTGAGTTTATGTGTTACAGTTTGCAGACTCCATTTTCTTGTTTGTTTTTTTTTTTTTTGAAAATTGCGATCACATTTGCCCTTGTTCAATACTGTGGTACCTTTCCTATTTTCCAGTCTTTTAAAATTTTTAAAATTTATGGAATAAAACAAGCATTTCCATAACATTGTATAATGAAAAAAGATGATTGTACATGAAACAAAATCTATTATATCCAACTTGCTATCCCTTTAAATATGTAATAAAGTTATCATGTAAATTTTTTTCCTTTCCTCCTGCCTTAAAGATGGCTACCATTAGACATAAATACATTTATGTAAAATTATTCTGTACATACTTCTATTTATCAATCTTTTCTCTGGATGCGATAGCATCTTCTTTCATAGGACCTTTAGAGTTAACTTAGCTATTTATAATAGTCAAAATGCTCAAAGTTGTTCTGAAGACAATATTGTTATTTCAGTGTACAAACACTCCCTTGGGTCTTCTCATTTTGCTCTTCATTATTTTGTGCAAGTCTATCTATGTTTTTCTAAGATCACTGAGCTCATCATTTCTTATATCCCTACTATTGTATCCCCTAGTTCGTTTACATGTTCATCCATTTTGTTTTGCTGTACTCATGGGGGACTTGTGCAAAAAACAAAAAAAAAGAAGGAAGAAAAACACAAAAAACCCAGTTTATGCTTCAACATCTAATTCAGGGGGTAAAGAGTTAGAGAAATCCTATGAAGAATTTAACAAAATCCTCCCTATCAAGCCAATATAAACATTGATACTCAGTGACTTTAATGCAGAGGTAGGGATTGGGAGGGGCGGGGTAGCAACAAATGAATTGGGAAATATGCTTCAGGATTAGGAAATGAAGAGGTCAAAGTTTTGCAGACTATTCACAAGCCTTATACGTACTTTCTTCAAGAAATGAACTAGAGGCCTCTAGGAATGGCGAGTATTGGAAAACAATACAAAAAAAAAGAAATTTAATGTATTTAATAGACAGGAAATGACTGGTTACTGATGTGGGTGTCATTTCCAGATCAACTGTGTGCAGATCATGGGTGTAGCCCAAAGGTCAACATCAATAGTGAATGAGAAGACGGGATAAAGGTGAGATGACAACTTGTAATTATTAAGGGCTCCAACCTGATCTATTCAAAGAAGCTATTAATGCTGAAAAATAAGAAATGGATACTGAAAAAGATGGTAACACAGATTGTCACTACTTTTGATCAAAGTAAAGCAAATACCACACCCAGGAATCCAAAGGAGCTCAGAGACCCCCCCAGCCAGAGAATACTTGATTTTATGCTGAACAATGAAACTTGGCAGTGAAGGGCAACACTGATTTAGAATCTAAACTCTTTTGCAAAATATTATAGAGAAGAATGGTGGGAGATAATGAGCAAGTGTCGTCTAATAAAAGAAAGAAGGAAGAATGTATGGTTTAAATAGATATATGCGAAAGAAACAGGAAGACTTTTGTAGACGATTTTCTTCTGTATTTCATCTTCGTGACTACACACTTGTTTATAAGACACAGGGAATACAAATTCCTTTGTTTTTTTTTTTATCATTATTGGAGAGGAGATTCCAGTTATGTATAGCTTAGATTAGATGCTGTGATTCATAGAACAAAATGCAGTCTTAAAGGCTCATCTCTCCTTAGACTAAGGGTTTTGTGTGAATTTATCCAATCAAAAACTCAGTCCAGAGCCCTAATCAATAAGGACAATTCTTTTGTCCTGTCTCAGCTGCATATCAATTGAAGTCATATGCAATAGTACAAACTGTATACAGTTCTTTAATCATACCATTATAAATGAATGAAGCCAAATGCATCAAAGCAACCAGCGAAGTTTGGAAGCCCACAAATCCTTTGCAGGCCCTGCAGCTCCAAGCCTTTGCAAGCAAGCCAAAACCCCAAGAGCTCAGTTGTCCTCCTCCAGCTGTTCCTACAGGGAGCTAGCAGGCATCCTCTCAACAAAGAAGAAAGAAAGAAGAAGGGAGAGGAAGGGAGAGAAAGAGAGAGCGAGAGCGAGGGAGAGGGACAGAGTGAGAGAGAAACCTTAAAGGGTCAATGTCCATCTCACAAAAGTGACTTGGGAACTCAGTGTGCCCCATGATTTCTGTCTCATTCTTGAGGGTGACATGGGTTGAGTAGGAAGTATGAGGATCATACTTCCATGTGTGTCCTGGATCAACTCCTTGTGTATTAATTCAGTTGTGCTTGTGCTATAATTTGCTCCAGTAAGTATGAGGGGAAGGAATTGTATAAGGGAAAAAAATAGCCCAGATTTCTCAGTGTGTTCAGTGAGAAGAGGAGAAGATGGAAGGCATAGGGGCTCTTAGGTGCCATTTTCCTAAATTTCCCTCTTCACGTTCACTCCAGTCCCTCTAGTGCTGTTTCTCTAGACTAGTTTAAGTTTTCCCTTGGGTTATATAATACCAACCATTCCAGGTCAAAATCATGTAATGTTTTTTCAACATTTTCTGGGCTAGGAAAAAGAGTAAAACCCCCCAGTTCCAGAGAAGGCCCCTCACAAAGGCGAAGACTACTTCATCTGCCTATGGGAGAAGAATCCAGGCAAACATCTGATACATTCACATATGTTCATATCTATATATAAGGTATGATTACAAATAAAACAATTGCTGTTGTCCAGTTGCTTCAGTTATGTCTGACTCTTTGTGGCTCCTTTTGGGGTTTTCCTGGCAAAGATATTGGAGTAGTATTCCCTTTTCTTCTCCAGCTCATTTTACAGATGAGGAAACTGAGGCGAACAGGGTCAAGTGACTTGCCCAGGGTCACACAGCTAGTAAGTGTCTGAAATCAGATTTGAACTCATGAAGATGAGTCTTCCTGACTCCAGGCCCAGCACCCTTTGTATTGTACTACTTAGCTGCTCTGAATAAAATAATAATTCCTCACAAAAGTCCTAGCCCTACAACTCCCCAAACTCATTATCTTTCCCCCCTAACTTGCTCCTCACTCTGATATCAACCAATTTACCAGTCACTCAACAAAATTTTATTAAGGCCCTACAATATGTCAAGCATCATAATAGGTGATGGGAACACAATGAGAAAAATTCAAGTCCCTGTCCTCAAAGGATTTTATTTCATTGCTTGAGGCACCTTTATTTCTACTAATAAAGCAGTTCTACCTGCTAGTCTCCCATGCTCAAACCTTAGAGACATCTCTAATTCCTTTGATGAGTCCTGTCTTCCAATGTAATGATGTAATGGTAATGAAATTTGAAGATCCCTTTATATTGGCAAGTAAACAGGTACTTAGCACTTAGTTTCAAGTTAAGTATTAAGACCCAGAACTTGTGAATCCCACAGTGGGATGGACTTGTTGACCTAACAGGAAGGGGCAGAATAGAGAGGAGCTAATACATATATAAGGAAAAGCACAAGCTGAAGAGTCAGTGCTTATTTTGTTGAATCATAGGCCTTAAAGCAACTTTGGAGGTCATCTAGTCTGACAAAAGTCACACAGATTTTTTCACAAGAGTCAGGATTTGAACCTAGGTCTTTGACTCCAAATCCAGGCTCTTTCCATTATATGAAGCTGCTTTTCTTATAATATACTACATGAATGTACTAATATTATTTTTGGTTTCTGATATATATTTACTGATATGACTTGGTGATATCATTTGTCTCATGTCCCTTTTGGGAAGACAATTGTTCTTGAAATGTTCTGGTTCTATCCTGTCCGTGCTGATATCCAAACAGAATAGTATGTAGTGATGGCAAAAGTTTAGGACTATGCAAAAGATTTGTATTCCAGTTCCATTGCTGTCACTGGCTAGTGGTGTGGCCCTATACAGGCCATGTCTTATCTTTCCATTCAACAGAAGTGGAGAGAGCTGGGTAAGATGGTCAGTTACGCCTGGGGAACTGTGAGCCTGTGATTTAGTGAACTAAAATCAATTATATGAATAAACTTGAGAAAACTTTGAAATGATAGATGAATGTATTATTAGTGAGAATGATCTTTTTTACATAAATTTGGTATGATCAGCTAAGTTCAGCTCTAACATCAGAGGAATATGACACCTTTTCAACTTAGCAGGGAGTGGGTTTCTTTTTGTATTTTTAAGAAACAAATTCCAAGGGGTGGAGTCAAGATGGCGGCATAGAAGCAGGAGAACTCCACAGCTCCCCCCATAACCACCTTAAATACCTATAAAATATGACTCTAAACAAATTTTAGAGCTCCAGAACCCACAAAATTACACAAAAAACACATCTCCCACTGAAGGCAGTCTGGCAGGTGGGAGGAGAAGGGCTCATCACAGTGTGCTGGGAGCTGAGACCAGTTGTGGCTTCAGCCCCTGGGCATCCAGGACAAGTCGGGGCTGGAGCATTTGGGAGAGTGGATCACCAGCAGCTGTGGCAGTTTCCAGAATTATCAACCCATAAGAAACAAGGACAAAGTGAAAGGTCAGTAGAACTCAGCTAAATTTGGGGGAAAGAAGCAGGTCTGGCCATCTGCCCCCAGGGCAAGAAAACAGCAGAAGCGGTAGCCCTCTCCACGTTGCTGCTTTCAGAGCTCATGGCCTGCAGACTGCAGGCGGGCCAAATGATCATTCAGAGGCTAAGTGCTCTTGCATTAACCTGCCTGGATTGAGATTGTGGTCTTGGGTGGTGGTCCTGAGGTGTGTGACCAGTGAGCCAAAGAAGGTGGGGGCTGCAGAGACAGAGGCCTCCTAATGGCTCTGTCAGCTGCAAAAACCTCAGTGATTTGGGATAAAGCTCTCACTCCCTTCCCCTCCCTCCCCCCAGAAGCAGAGATTTACTGTGGCTCAAAAATCAAGTTAATTGACTGGCAGCATGAGCAGGCAAAGGACAAAAGGGGTCAATGCATGGAACAGGAAGAAGACAATAAAGTTAGATCTCCCACACCAAAAGCTTCCAAGAAAAATGTAAGCTGGTTACAAGCCATAGAGGAGCTTAAGAAGGATTTTGAAAACCAAATAAGAGAAGTAGAGGAAAAATTGGGAAGAGAAATGAGAATGATACAAGAAAATCATGATTAGAGAGTCAACAACCTGACTGAAGAAAATGACACCTTAAAAAATAGATTAATTCAAATGGCAAAAGAGGCCCAAAAAGCCAATGAGGAGAAGAATACCTTAAAAAGTCAAATTTGCCAGATGGAAAAAGAATCTCAAAAGCTCGCTGAAGAGAATAATTCCTTCAGAATTAGAGTGGAGCAACTGAAAACTAATGACTTTATGAGAAATCAAGACACTATTAAACAGATCCAAACAAATGAAAAATAAAAGGCAAAGAAACAAATTCCAGGAGACCCTGGCTCAGGGCCAGACTTGGTCTCTGCTTCTAGAAGCCCTGCTTCTAACACATGCAGATTTTGCTACCCTGGGCAACTAACGTAACTTCATTTACCTTTTTGCTAGGAAATATTCAGATTATGTTATATTTAAAGTGAGCTTCTGTGGAAAGAATTTCCACACTTAGAGTTCTACATACCAATGAAATCAAGACATTGAACCAAAACAAATCAATATTCCAATATTGCAATTTACAAGGTAGGCCTTTTAGAAAAAGTTTACATATTACATTTTCATGGAAATGCACATTATTGGCACATCATATAACAAAAGTCATGTCAACTGAACTTAAATTACTACTTAAGGTTTTTTTTTTTAATTATAAAACCCCATTTTGTCTCTTAAATGTTTGCCCAGGGAAAATTAAAGAATGGGCTACAAATGGACAGGTTGATTATTATTAATTATGAAAGTACATTCTAATTTGTGTACCCTATCTTTGTCCCTATATTTCATATTCTATGGCTCATTACCCTACTTGGTTTCAGTTAGCTGTTCTTGAAACCAAGGTTAGTGCATTCTTTGATGTGCCTAGTACCTTTGCTTGGTTCCAGACTTAGACTATACCGCTAATCTCAGTCAGGCATCCCATTTATGAGCCATTAGAAGGACTCAGTGAATACATGAATGAATCAGTTCAAATCTATCCCTGCTACTTGAACCTCAGCCTGAAATAGGGCTATGCAAAGTAGACAGCCCCCGAGTTACAATACATTAGAGGAATATAATAAATATTTAAAAATATTACTTAAAAATAAGTGTATGTATTTTGAATGCTAGAAAATTCTACTCCTAATAGCAATAAGGTATTAATAGGTGATAAATGAAGTAACATGTTACAAAGAATAAAAAATTTTGGTAGACAGTAAGGGAGGGGGGCAATTTTCAAGCAAAAGAGGCCATAATTTCATGGTTTGCTTAGTTCAGAGAGACACCATTCTTGAGGATAAGTGGTATTTTTAATTTTGCCTTCATACCCTTAGCACTAAGCACAAAGTGTTGTACATAGTTGATGCTTAATAAATGTTTCTTGGATTGGGTTAGAATAAACTGGCGGGTGCATAAATGCCTTATTCTAGCCCTGTTTGGAAAAGTAGCTAAGTGTGAATGGCCTGAGATGGCGGACTTGTAAACTTATCTTAAGCTGCAGGGCCTGGTATAGAGCAAATGCTTACCAAGCACTTTTTGACTGATCAAAGAATCACTATTTCTAAAGTGGTTTAGGATTTATGGAAGCATATACCTCACAACCTCCTTCTGATGAAGAAACCGGGACTCTGATTTTGTCCAGAGTCACAGAGCTGGCACCAAATACAAATCCAGGTCTCCTGACTTTAAGCCCAGAGCACTTTTCACAATACCTTGTCCACATGGGCCTGGTCCTTACTCCATGACCCTGGTAACTCAGTGTCTATGTCTTGTGAAATAATCTTGTTCCTTCTTAGTTTGGATGATGTTATAACTCAGTGGCCTCCACTAAACATTGCTCTGTGGTAGCCAGTGACTGACCTTTAGTATCCATCCTCTTTCATAGAAGAACACAACTAAATTCTCAAATGAACCCAACTCTAGTTCCACTTTTTGAAGAGGAAAATGGAGGTGTGGCACAGACCAAAGACTGGAAAAAGATCATCTCAGGCAGAATTCTCAGGAAGGGCTAAGCAGAAGAGAAATGGAGCCAGGGGCCCCCTTCTGTTTCACTAATCCTGACCTTATCTCAGCTGAGCTAAATAGAGAAAGGTTTGTCCACACCTCAGATAAGGGAAGCTAGGGAACTAGAACCTCTGGAGTAAGGGTCTTTAAGTTTTTTGTTTCATGAGCCTCTCTAACCATCTGGTAAAGCCTGTGACCCCACCGCCCCTCCTTCTAGCCTCAGAATTTTTTTTTTTAACTCAAGGTTGTAAGAAATGATAAATTTCATTTAGAGGATAGCTTATTTTTATCCCCATCCAAGTTCACAGAACCTCTGAAATCTATCCACAGTTTGGGTGTTCATATTCAGAACTCTTGCCCAAGAGGCTAATACAGATGTGGGGAGTCAGGGCTGTTGGAGACTTGAAACATCCTAGAGAGAAGCAGGAACAACCTCTGCCTTGGTTCCACTCAAACTGTCTAGACTCTAGACTCTAACAGAATCATGGGATTCAGAGTTGGAAAGAACTATAAGGATCATTTAGTTTAAGTCACTCATTTTATGGATGAAGAAACCTAGGCACAAAGACTTTAAATGATTCACACAAGGTTAACACAGATAGTAAGCATTAGAATGGAATTTGAACCTAGATTCTCTGACTTTGCATGTAGTGTTCATTCTTTCTTAGATCTAGGCTTCCTCATTTGGGGGAGTGGTGTTTGTCTATGTTTTGGGACTTTTGTGTCACCTTTATTTAATTCAACTCCTTTCATCTATTTGCTTATTTATTTTAAGCAAGAAAGGCCCTGCCAAGGGAGACACAAGAGCAGGAATTTAAAATACAGGCCCTGAAGGACTCTTGTGTCCCACCTCACCTAGGGTATAAGACACCAGAGAGAAAAGCAGGTACAGATAGAGGAGGAAGTCAATAGTAATGAAATTGAGGATGAGTCAATAATACTGAGTGAGAAATAGGAAAGTTTTTGTGACAGTACCTTCAAGCTGGGCACTTTTCTCTTGACAGATTTCCCGTTTCCACTTCTCATATCATCCCTTGTCTAATAGTTATTTTGATATAATTGTCTTTCCCACCAGATTATATCAGATATATTCTTGAAAGAATGGTCTTCGTTGCATCTGTCCTTGCATCCCCAACACCAGGAATAAAACCCTTAGCATAGTAGGCTTGTTGACCAGAAATGGTTGATCCTATCTTCCCATCATCTATCCTTACTTAGCCTGGAATTTAAGGGCCTGCCCCAGTTTGGTTCCCACCTAACATTCTAGCTTTAACTCATCCTACTCTCCTTGATGAGTTTTAAATTCAATTCAAACTAAACCCTGAACTCAAGAGTCAATCTCCAGCCTCCAAGCATTGGCACAAACTGTTCCCCTAAAAAATATATTCCCTCTACATCTCCACCTCCCCACATCTTTACCTACCTCCAATGCTCAGGGAGCCTTCTCCCATCCTTCCTCTTATCAGTGCTTGCTTTCCACAATTTTCCTTGAATTGTACTTATTTGCACACCTATTGTACTCCCTCTTCCCAGCAGAATGTTAGTTCCTTGAGGACAGAAACTATCATCTTTGCCTTTTGTGCTCCCAGAGCCTAACACAACATCTGAAGCAGGTACTTAATGAATTAAGTTGAATTAGACAGGTGGTTTATGTCTTCCTGCAGGCAGCAGCCATGCTGGGAGGGTCTTGGGGTTCCCTACTAGTGGTCTGGGATGTTCAGGTCCTGACATCAGCTTCCTCTTGCTCCCAGAGGCATCCTGAGAAGCCCAGCCCAGAATCTACATTTTACCAGAAAGACTGGGTGGGGAAAACAGTACGATCATCTTGAAAGCTGAAATGCATCCTGCTTCTTTTTCTAGGACATGGAAGCCCCCCTCTACTCCTGATAGACTCTGGGGTTCAGACACACAGACCTGGAATGCTCCAGTCTCAACTAAATTGCTACGCGGAAATAAACAGGTGCAGTGGGTTAAACTTACTGGAAAAGTCCTTTAGAGAAATCACTGTGGATGCAGCGCCGCCTTGTGCTCCAAATGGTGCAGTGACATCTTGGAGACAAAGCTTGAAAGTGGCCACTTTTTACAAGTTACTGATTTTTCTGCACTCTAACCATGGGCTTGCTCTCCAGCTAACCTGAGGTTTTGGGCTTTCACAATCTCTCCATCTCCCCCTCCCAACACCCCTTCTCTTATCATACGATGGGGTGTGTGTGTGTGTGTGTGTGTGTGTGTGTGTGTGTGTGTGTGTGTGTGTGTGTGTGTGTGTGTGTGTGTGTGTGTGTGTGTGTGTGTGTGTGTGTGTGTGTGTGTGTGTGAATATCCTTGGAACAGATGTCCTAATCAAGTAATCAAACATCAGGGAAAATCGGGAGAGAGGCCAAGTCGACATTTTTCTTTTGCAAGATTGGATTGCCTTGCTTAGTCTTGGTATTAGTGAAGGGGCTCAGATCTCAGAAAATAGTCTCAGCTTTTACATATTTTCTTTGCTTAGGTCTCCTGCATGGGTCAGTTTGAATTAGATGTTTTTCAATTTATATTTCGTTAGCTCCAAAATGATTTAGTCATGGTCATCCATGATTCTATAGTATTATAACACAATAAAACATATATAAAGTGCTCTGAAAAAGCCACCTGCTAATTATTTTTCCATTCCTGATTAAACCACAATTTTGTCCCTGCTCCAGGAAGATTTTTTTTTCTCAAATTGGATGCGAAGCTGTGTGAACTTGGTTAAGTCTCTTAACCTTTCTAGTTCCCAGTTTGATTTGTAAAACAAGGCGATGGACCTACCTACAAGGTCTCTTTCCGTTGGAAGGTTAGCTGCTACATGTAGAGCTCCCATTTTCCTTCAGAAGTTTAAGATACAAGAGAAAAGGGAAGGAGGCACTTTCTAGAAATGGGAAAATAAATAGGTTGTGGTTCTAGGCTCCAGGGATACAAAGACAAAAACCAAACAGTCCCTGCCTTCAAGTAGCTTACATTCTGCTGGCACCAGAAAGAAAAAGGCCATATTGAAAAAAAATGAACAAAACAACCCAGCCCACAAAATCATAGGCAGATTTTCTCCATGATATTGTGGGAGGGAGGAGAGGGAGAAAAGAAATGGGAAGAGGAGAGAAAATAAAAAGCCTAATGAAGTACAGCATCCTCTGATGAAGTAGGTTTTCCATATATGTGGGAACTTTTATTTGCCCACAGCCTTTGCTAGTACATCTGGCTGGGGAGAGTTATTGCCATCATTAACAGGCTCCCAGAGACATGGGGTACTTCAGAGAAGTCGTAAGAAGAAGGTACATAAGGAGACCTGTTAAATGGAGGTAATTCCCATGGTTTGGACTCAGAGAAATCTCTACTGATAAGAGTATTAGTGAAAAAAATTGAAGCTCATAAATTTCAGTTTTAGCTTGGATAATCAGTGACACAGGAAACAGAGTTCTGGAATCAAAACCAAGAGGTTGTATGTGAAGAATGCTTGAGGATGGGTTTTTTTGCTGTATTTTCTCTGATGCACTTTCATTAGAATCTGCATTTTCCTGTCTATACTTCAGCACTCATCTTTTCCATAATAGGGACTCACCAAGATGTTAGGCAGCAACATCTGCAGACATGAGGGAGTAAAGGCATCAAGAAGACCTAGAAATTATAAGTAATTCTATGCCCTCTTAGCAGCAGAGGTTGCCATTTTGTGGGGAAAAACCCCCAACACTTTATTAAAAGTTCCTTCAGCCTAAAAGGACTTGTAGCTCTTAAGTATATTGGGGGGAAAATATGGTTCACCTCAGATGAAGTACTCAGTTTTCAACGAAGTCCCATTTTTTTCTAATGCTTTCCAGCTGGGTTGACTTTAGGCATAAAGAGGTCAAGTGACTTACT
This sequence comes from Pseudochirops cupreus, assembly GCA_028627135.1. Taxonomy (NCBI): domain Eukaryota; kingdom Metazoa; phylum Chordata; class Mammalia; order Diprotodontia; family Pseudocheiridae; genus Pseudochirops; species Pseudochirops cupreus. The sequence goes on along the minus strand of CM053584.1, from coordinate 307,787,558 downwards.
GAAGCTCACAATGAAACAAATCAGCTGGGATTTGAACTCAAGGACTTCTCGGTTCTCAGCTCTTTGCTGTAATCTATCAACCACATTGCTTCCTGGTTTTATCCTACTCTCTATTTAGTTGCATCACACAACCAGTGTTCTGTCTGGCACAACCTACTCCTCCAGGCTGTCTCTGCTTTGGGAGACTCATGATTAGAATAAGAGGCATATTCCAGGTCAGGCTTGAGATGTTTTGGCAGAACAATGTGGGGGAGATTGCTCAATGCCTGCCCACAGAATACAGTGCAAGATGAAAGACATAACGGTTTCTTTCCTAGATTTGAGACTGTTCAATTCAAGCACCAAGTTTTAGAAAATAAAAATCTAGGCCATATTTTTCCCATTATATGGTGTGTGTTTGTATGTGTTTATCTGTATATTTTAAGGGAATCCCTTTGTTTATAAGTTGGAACCCACAAGACACAAGTGACCAGTTGTCATTCCATGAGCAGTGACCTACTGTGGTATTGGGTGATACTTGGGAGTTGCATCACTAGGCAAGCCTGCTACATGTAGAAAGGAATTCCTAAGTGACATAGAGTCTGGAAGGAGTTCAGAACATGCTACAAACATTCATGTCTTTTAAAAGGTCTGCATTCTTCTCTCATCTACTCCTAAGGGCCACATTTTAATTGTACTTTGCAAATTTAGAATTAGATAAATTTCCAAATTTAGATTTAGTTAGATCTAAAATGACTTAACCATTGTCATCCATGATTCTGTAACATTCCTTTAAAAAATAACGCACTGAGACATGAAGATATGGCCAGCATAGAATTCCATTGACAAATTTATAGCAACATTTTTATCACTCTTTTCTGTATAGTAACATTTTTTGAATGAACCGTCTCAAACAGTATCCTATAAGGGACTTAACTGCTTTAAAAGAGGTCTCATGGATCCCAGGAATAACTTAAACAAGATTCCAGTGTATTGTGTTTTGCTAGAAATGCTTAAATACAACCTATATATTTCCATTCTAGAATCCTTTGCAGGATTATCATTTGGCTCTAGAAATGTACCTAACAATTGCAGCTAGGCATATGCAGAAAAAAATTCTCCCTGCTCTGTCATGCTCCTACTCAAGAAGTGTTCAAGGTTTCCTATTTCCTTTAAGCCATGGTAAAAATTGTTACTTGTCATTTAAAACTCTTCACAATTTGGTTCCAGCTTATCTTTGGGGGCTCATTACTTGTTACTCTCTCTTCCTCATTCTACTCCAGCCTCAGCCATACTAACCTACTTGTGGTTCCCGATGGCTGGCATATCATCTTCTACTACCATTCCTTTGTCATATTCTTGCAATGCTCTCCTTTGTCACCTCCACCTATCAGAAACCATAGTGTTTTTTAAGACTCAGCTTAATATTCTTCAAGGGTTCTTTCCTGATTCTCCATTTGCTAGTACTGAGACTTATTACTGAATATTCTGTGTATAACTGGATGGGACTGATGCATTCCTCATGAGGAAAAGCCTGGAAAATTTGCTCCCAGGAAGGCATGATGCTAGGCAAAGGATGGGCCCCACTCCCAGAGTTGGAGAGGCATAGACAATCTATGACTGATTTCAATCTTCTAGACAATGCTGTAAAAGAAGTCTTAGGTCTTCCTTCTTCCAGCCTGTCATGAGGCCCATGAATATAGGCTTCCTTTCTTTGCCTCTTTGCATTTATTCTTTTCTGTTTTTGGCAAAAGAAATTAGAAGTGGTTCTAACCTTATAAGATTCAAAGAGCAAGACAGCAAGCCATCAGAATCCAAGACCTAGAGTCTATGCTGGGAATTTTCCTGAACACAGACAGTGAGGGGTAAGGCCCCTAGTGAACTGGCCATGTCAGTCTAGTAACAGCAAAGATGTAGACTCATCCACCCATTGACCATGTTGCATTTGGAAGTGAACTCATTTGGATGAATCCTGTGTAGAAACTGGATGAGGCTTGAGCCCGATGTCTAAAGGGGCCAAGGTGTTGGGGGTATGTGTGTTTATATTGCTGTCCTCATATCTTTTCAGTAAATGTCTTTTTGTAAAGAGTATTGGTGTTAATTAGGTCAATGGAAGTGGGACACATCACTGATGGCCGACAGTGGGGAATAGACTGGACTAGAGGACAGAGCTGAGAGCAATAGAGAAAATTCACCCTCAACACCTCAGGGAATATCCTAAGAACCTTGGAGGGGGGATATAGAGACAGCCTCATTCTAAAAGAGTCCAGAGTATTGTTATATATAATATGAAATAGCACATATAGTATGTGTAATATGAAATATATATGTAACAAATATAACAACACATATATGTGTTTGTGTATATGTGTATATGTATGTGTGTGTGTGTGTGTATATATATATATATATATATATATATATATATATATATATATATATATATATATATTCACAGATAAGTAAATGCAGGTTACATACATACTACACACTACACACACGAACATTATGTATTCCCCTTAGTAGAATGTAAGCTGTTGAGGTTGGAAAGTTTTGCTTTTGTCTTTGAATCCTCGACATGTTGTACAGTGACTGACATGTAATAGGTGCCTAATACATTCTCATTAATTGATCGATCAGTTGAAGTTTAGGGAGATCTTTAGTGAAGAAGAAGAGCTAGTTCTGTATTTTGTATTTTTGTGATCACAAGCAAGTCATTTAACTTTTTTGGTCCTCAATTTCTTCATCTTCAAAAGAAGGGACTGGGTGTTTTCCTTCTCTATGATGTTTCCAAGATCTAAAATCTAAGATCCTATCATTGCAGATTTACTTTCCTTGCTGCTGTGTTTAATTCTTCCACTTTATGAGTTTTCTATTTTAATCTATGTCAGACCACAGTGACTCTGTTTTACCCTGAAAGTATTTTTGATGGGCTTTTTCTCATTGCTTTTTAATGTTTGTTTTGGTCCCAAATAGGTTCCTCTTTGGAAGGCGATATATGAAATGTCTCTCCAAGTATCAGAAAAAGAAAGTGGTTTTTTATAGAATTGACCTATAATTCCCCCTCCCTTTATTCTTCTGAATGGTCACAAATGTTCATCCCGTTTAATTTCTTCCTGTTGTCACTTACCACATAGTATAGCAAAATCAGAGTAATTCATCTCCAAGGAATCCCCCAGAAAAAGCTCTGCCACGCAATGAAGACATAATGGACATCAAAGTTGTTTTCCTAAAGTTCAAGTCTGACCATATCACTTACCTCATCCCCACTCAGTAAATTCCATTGGCTCCCTATTATCTATAGGATCAAATAAACTTCTGTGTTTGGCACTTGAAGATCTTCACAGCGGGGCCCCATCCTGCCTTTCCCACCTTCTGATACATTGCTTTCTTCCATTTCCTCTCTGGTTCTGCTATACTGGCCCACTTACTTTTCCTCACATAAGACTATCTCTCGAGTCCTTGACTTTGCACTGACCATCTCTCATTCCCAAAATGTTCTCTCTCTTTACCCTTATCTCCTTATCTTGGAATTCCCAGTTTTCTTCAAGACTTAAATTATGTGAAATCTTTCTTGATTTCCCCAGCTGCTAGGATCTTCCCCTTCTAGTTTACCCTTGAGTTGAGTTATATATAATCCATATCTATATCTATATCAATACATCTCTGTCTCTTTCTCTATCTCTATACATACATGGTAAACAGAGAGCAGGTCTTGAAGTGAGGAAGACCTGAGTTCACATCCTTCCTCTGATACATCCTGGTTGAAAACACTCTTAATTGAGGAAAAAGTCTTGATACGCTTTCATAGAAGGAATTTCCTTATCATGAAGTTTTCTACGCAGCAAAGTCAAAGGCCCAGTCCCTATCCCTAAATTTGTATATGCTGTCTCCCCAATTAGAATTCAATCTCCTCAAGGGCAAGACCTGTATCCCCAGTACTTGTAGCACAGTACCTGACACTAGTTATTTAACAAATGCTGGCTTGATTGATTACAAAGCCCACAGACAAATCACACCATTGCCCACATAGCCCTCATTTCAAGCACCCTGAGTTTCTTTCACTGCAGTTACTGCTTGTTGGTTTGTTCCATTGCTTTTTTTTTTCTGCTGCATTTAATTATTTTTAAATTTTTTTTTTGGTCAGTGTCATCTTTTATTTATTTATTTTTAGAGTTTGCTCCATTGTTAAGGAGTCCATTGAAAGTCCCCCCAGGTCCTTATGTTATTGTCCTGGGCCACAGAACAACATTCAACAGCAAGAAAAGGCCACTACTTAATACTCATCAATAGAGACTCAACTAATTTATTTTCTCTCATCACAAAGCATTCTTTGATGAACAATAACTTATTCTTGCAGTTAGTATCAATGTATGGTAGACTGTTTCCCTGGGAAGAAGTGGACATTACATTGCTCAAATAACATGTCACTGAACTGTCATGTCTACAGTGCCTAGGAAGCATGTGGAGCCATTTTATTTTTTGTGAAAAGTTCCAATAGATCTTAGAGAAACCTCTGAGGTTCTGTCCCTCTAAAGCAGTGGTTCTCAACCTTCCTAATGCCGCGACCCCTTTAATACTCATATGTGGGCATATCTGCATGTGGCCGGACCCGCCTGGAGATGGATAGAGGAGCAGTGTCTCGGTTCCTAAGACCATTGGAAATATGTGTTTTCCAATGGTCTTAGGCGACCCCTGTGAAAGGGTTGTTCGACCCCCAAAGGGATCATGACCGACAGGTTGAGAACCGCTGCTCTAAAGGGAAAGGTTTGAGGTGGTCAATTCCAGGTTTATCACACTGTGGCTTATATGTATAGGCTTGGAAGTTATTCACCTGATGGGCATAAAATATTGTGATTTAGGCCGAGGCTTCCTTGACACTGGAATGATCTGCTGATTCAGTTAAAATAGCAATTAAACCAATTGTTCCAATAGACAAAAAAAACCAGGTGTTCAATCAACTCTTTCTGCATCTGTGTGAAAACTAAGTAGGGTCTCATTTTAATATCACATTAGGAGAAGGAAAACCTGGCCAACCAAGGAAGCTGAAGGGCTGTGTGTGTGTGGAATTGCAAGGTTTTATTTTCAGCTATCAACAGACTGGAAAAAAAGGTTAAGTTATTTATATTCCTTTACCCTTAATGTGGGTACTGAATAAGTTAAAGAACATTTCATCCCAAACACAGATTGCTTTCATTTCAGTTAAGCTAATGTTTTGGTTTCTTATATATTTTCTTATTTTCATTAATGTCAAACACCAAACTTTTTTTTCTTCTTCTTAAAAAAAAAGATTTACAAGCACTTACACGGCACTCAACACAAAGTAGGCTAAAGGCTCATAATAGTGACTTTTGCTTTTTAAAAAACATCCAGCAGACTAAAATAAAATCATTTTAATTAACTCCTTCCTGAGTAACTAAAACCTTGGAATGTGCTGAAAAGTTATAATAAATAAGGCAGTCAAAGATTAACCAGCTTAACATGTATTTTCTTTTAAATTAAACTATGTAAAATGTACAATATATTTCACAATGTACAAACCGTGTGTGGGCCCAGAGCCAGAAAGACTTTTCCTTAAGTGCCAAATAAATTTACCGAGTACCTTGCCTTTGAGGGAGGAACAGGCAAAACTTAGAGGCAGTTTGTTAGGTAAAAATAACATTAAGGCCCAGCAAGTAAATCAGTCAACAGTTTTTGCTTTTTTTGTCTAAAGTGGTCAAGATAGAAATGCCTTTGAATCGATAGGAGAAGCCGACTAACAGATTGGAATTAAACTCCAAGCAAGTGCCAAAAAGGGGCCAAATGAATTTGATGACCCACTACTCTACTGCTCTGACTATGGCATGATTTAAAATACCTTTGCTCATGTTAAAGGTGAGGATACAGTTTTTCTCATTTGATTACAAGGTTCCACAGTGTGTAAACTAATTCTTCTTTACATGTAATTTCATAGAAACCACTTAAAGTCCACAAGGCAGCAGATTCTCATTTTGCATCCCGACACTGGCTGATAGCCAGGCCACTTACTGTTAGGGTACCTTAATGGTAGTGCATAAATCCCTCAAATGAGTATGAAGGACATTTCTCTTTTAGGAACATTTCTTCCAAATGTTTATCTTACTTGAACACTACAGCTCTTCTTAACTACACCCCTCTTTGGATGGAAAACACACCCGCAAGGATGCCAAGTACCGCTCACACAGTTGGTCTGGTCCAAGGCCAAGCTGATTTCCTGTGGGTGTGGGGATTTCTTAATACATCTCATGATAAAGTAGCTTTGGGGAGGACTTGCCTATTGTCAAATGACTTGTTTTAGATCTTGACTACTGTCCAATATAAGGGGGGGTGAGGGGACCATGAACGATTTATATATGTTTGAAGAAGTTCAAACTATGTGGTTTGTAAAAAGCCCAAAGTATGATTTAGTGTAAACTGGACCCCACTAATACGCTGCTGCTGCCACCTGCAGGCCTGCTTGTAAGTCAAACTGTGGAGTCCACAAAGTTGGTTAGCTCACTCCCTTCTTCTACCTTCTTCCTTGTTTTTAAGTAATATTCATTAAGATTTAACCTTTTCTAGGGGTATTTGCATTTTAATCCAAAGGAATACATCTCACATTGTGTAATATTGGAAGTCAAGTCAGTAGGAAAAAAATATTTCAGCACTGGGGTCTCAAACAGTACCACAGAAATCATGCCTACTTATAATGGCAGCCTTCTGTTGGTGAAGCCTGGTTTGGGGAGGTGATCGATACTAAGTTGCTCTTTTGGCGGGGGCAGGGTTGTGGTGCTACCGTTACCTGCACTGACTCCATCACCCTTGTCTATAAAAGGAACTGCTTACTGAGGAAATAAAGACAAAAACATAATTAGTATTGAGGTGGAGTGGAAAGTTCTGGATTTGGGGCTAGAACACCTGAGTTGGAATTCTTACTCCGCCACTTTAATTCTGGGTCAGTCTTTCAGCCTCAGCTTTCTCATCTGTAAAATGAAAGCACTGGATTAGATCAGGGGTCCTTAAGCTGAGGTCTATGGAACTTTAAAAAAAATACTTTTGTATCTGTATTTCAATATAATTGATTTCCTATGTATTTCATTTTATGCATTTAAAATTAATACTCTGAGAAGGGGGCCACTGACTTCACTAGGCTGCCAAAGGGGTTCATAACACATCAAGGCTTAAGAGCCCCTGAATTAGATAGACCTTTAAGGCCCTTTCTAGCTCTGCTTATGTATTCCTATGATGTTAAGTCTGTTCAAGAGTGTCTCATGGGATTTGTAACCCTTTCATCTTTTAAAGAAGTCTCACCCTCTATTGCTTGCCTTTTATTAGCTGAATTAGATAATGGTCACCATGACTAGACTTTGTCCTTACTGGGAGGATTTCTTCAGAAAACCTGAAGTGTGGTCCCTAAGGTGATGACTTAGGATTTCATCTTAAAGCAATACTAAGTGTAAGGATGCTTATAGTGGCTAGAAATGGTTCAAGATTATGGCCATTTCCTAATGAACACTGAAGCCCTAAAACCTCATTACTGAGTCTTTCTCCTTACTGTTCATACTGACTCCAGATGTTCAGATGGATCCATCAGGGACTTCTTTTCTCATCCATATGACTCTATCACCCATGAGTAATACTTAAGAATTAGCTATCTCAATGGAGCTTGGAATGCACTTTGAACTTTCAAAGTAGTGCAAAACATGAAATTGGTTGGTTGTTCAGCACAAATAGCCCATAGAGAATTATGCTGATGCTATTGTTCAGTGCTCACTCCCAAGAGCAAAGGTACTGACAAGACAACTTAATTCCATTTGCCAATTGAAATTCTTGAGGCTTCCAAGGCAAAAGTTCCTCCATACTAATGGGCCTGATTCACTCTGAGAAATGCTTCCTATTTTTAAGCTATTGTGACTTAAGCTGGCTGTCCTATTTCCTTTGTGACCTGGACTATTATATAATTCTTAAATTCCCCTGGACTTTGTCAAAACTGACTTGCACTTTTGTTGGGATGGACAAAGATGTCTCTATTACCATGGAGGCAGCTAATGTTTTGCACAAATTATTTTGCAAATGGCAGGCTGTTTGAAGGTAGAGTGTCCTTCCCAAACACACTGAGGAAAGCTATTTTATGATGAGATGTTTTGAGTTGGAGCCAACTAGGGTGTCCTAGAAAGGATCCTAGGGAGCCAAGAAAAACATACAATAAAATTAAACAAATAAAACCCGCAAAACCGGGTATCTCCCATTCACCCCATCATGTGGGAATGTTTTTTTTTTTAATGCAACTGTGCATTAATTTAGTCCCTTAAGGATTCTTTTTGAAACAAACAAAAAAGCTCTCAAGAAAGAGGGATGAGTCCATTGGAGGTTGGTATGGTGCTTGCATCACCTCTTGTAGATGTCTTCCAACCACTTTTCATCATCTTGTTCCTCATCATCTATTGGTTCCTCAGTTTCCAGTGGAGTAGGAATAAAGAACTGTGGCCTCACAGGTGGCTTGCTGACATGAGACTTGAGTCCAAATTTGCGCTTGAGCAGGTGGAACTGCTCTTTGACAAAGTAGTAGAATTCATACTCATATCTCATGCGTTGGTAGAGAATTTGAATGGCCTCAGGAGAAGGGACGGTCTTTTTTACTGTCACAGTCATGTTCCCAAGTTTCCTATGTTCTGAAAAAGAAAGAAACCAGACTCAGATATCATATCATATATACAACATACATATACACATATACATATACATATATGGTGCAGTGGATAGAGTAGAGTACTGGACCTGAGACAGAAAGATTCATTTTTGTGAGTTCAAATCTAGCTTCAGACACTTACTAGTTGTGTCACTGAGAAAGTCACTGAATCATTTGTCTCGGTCCCTCATTTGTAAAACGAGCTGGAGAAGGAAATAGCAAATCACTCTAGTATCTTTAGCCTTAATTGGCATCACGAAGAGTTGTATTTGACTGAAATGACTAAACAAAAATATATACATACATACACATATGTGTACATACATATATATGGGTGTATGTATTGCCCAAACTCATTAATCAATTTTGTCTGGATAAGAGAATCTAGAATTCTATGTTATTAATGGTAACCGAAACAAGCAGCTATGAGACAAAGAAACAGGAGGGAAAGGTTTGCTCTTCACATGACCTAGAAAATACTGATATTGGTCTCATAGCTGATATTGACAATAGCCAGTTAAACATACCAGGTATAAAATACATTCTAAATGTCCGTTTTTAATTATAACACATGATATTCAGTACTTTTCCATTTAAGAACATGTTTTTTGATAAATATATAAAATCAGCAGTTTTGAAATTCTTGAAATATTTTATTTTAGATGATCTTGTCAGCCAAAGAAAACAAGAAGAAATGTGGTATTTTATGTCTTATAACAGTTAAATAGTCTTAGCCAAAATAGTAGGTACTTTGAAGACCCTGTGCATGAAAGAAAAGGACCCTCTTTTTAAGAAGAATATTCAACTGGTATTGCTGTTTCATAGTGAGGAATGGACTATCACAGACCCCAAAGAATTAAAAAAAAAAAGAATATTATACAGACAGCAATGTAGAAGTTCATGGTGGTTGTAAACAGGCCAAACCATAAAACCAATGAGGAATTCTGAACAGATGTCATCAAGGACTTGTATGAAAAGAAAGGAAGGTAGGCAGGTTACAGTGAGGGATGAACAAGCAGGTAGCCAGTATGCTTCACTGGTATCTTTATGGCATAAGGAGAAAGAAAGATATCTAGCATGCTAGGTGGACTGCTGCTGGCTAATAAGAAAATGTTGGCAAGAGCTGCACAAGAGGGGCAGGCATGGATAGGTGGTAATCGGCATCATTGGAGAGAACTCCAAAATAGATGAAGGTACTAGACTTCAAAGTATAATACACAACACATAGTTGCATCATTCCATTCAAACTGACTATTGATTTATGCTTATGTATTGATGAAAGGAATTGGTGGAGGTAACATACATAAGAAACTTTTTTTTGAGGGGGGAAAGCAAGGCAAATGGGGTCAAGTGGCTTGCTTAAGGTCACACAGCTAGATAAGTGTCAAGTGTCTGAGGCTGAATTTGAACTCAGGCCCTCCAGACTTCAGGGCCAATACTCTATCTACTGTGCCACCTAGCTGGGCCTTGTGAGAAACTTTTTGCAACAAGGTCAATGGAAGGTAAATTCATTCCTGAGCCTGTTAAAACCAATGTTCTTCCTTTATTCCTTCTTCCACATTGGGTTCCATATTGACAAATTGAAGAATATGCAGAGATGGGTAACCTAATAGATTGAAGTCTCTAGACCATGCCCCACAAAAATCATCTGAAGGGATGGAAGATGTTTGGCCATGAAGAGAAAAAACAAACCCAACTTCCATATGACAGTTGTCTTTAAGTATTAAAATACTGACATGTGAATGGGGAATTATTATACTTAGGATATTTGCCTCCAGAGAACTGACATAGGAATAGTGGGTGAGGTTGTGGAAAAGTAGATTTAGGTTTAATATAAGGAAAACTTTTTTTTTAAAATAGAGCCAAAGAAAAGTGGAAGAGGTTGCCTGCAGGGAGAGTGAGTTCTTTTTTGCTGAAGGTCTTTAAGGGAAGACTAGATGACCACTTGTCAGAGAAATTATGGAAGGTATTGCTGTTCAAGTATGAATGGAATTAGACAGCTTCTGGGATTCATCTCAACTCTGAGATTGTGTGCGTCTATGCTTCAGCCTTGATTTTAGTCTTAAGGACTACAACATACAGTTTTAAGGACGACTCCTGGGCTAGCTCACCTTTCATTCCCCACCTAGCTGCATACCTTCGGACTGGATCCCATCATGCCTTCAGGAACTTCATCATCAGGAAACACATCATTGAGTGAGGTTGTGTCAACTTTGGTACTCACACCTTCTCAGTACCCTTAGTACCCTCTATCCTTCTGATGGAGGGTAAGACAAAGAACTCCTCCCAAATTCTCCATTACAAAAGGGCTTGTAGGTCAGCTATCTCTTCATTTCCTAGCTGGCTGCATTCCTTTGGACTAGACTCCATCATGCCCCAGTGCTGGGAATCTTCCTTCTCCCTTCCTCCTGTTTTTTAGTTTCCTTGAGAGAGCTCCTTTCTTTTTAATATTGGAATACTCAGTGCTGAACACAGTACTGGGAATATAATGGATGCTTAATAAAATGTTCATTGCCTGACACACAATACACCGGTAGACATGTACCTTCTGACATGTTAATTGGGAATATGGGAATCAATGCATGCAGGTTGAGAAAAAAAATGGAAATGCTTTAATTTTTTTAAAGGGGTGCTTTAAATTTTTTCCTATTCCTGAAATAATTCTAATGCTATTCCTCTTCAGAGCTGATTGATGAACTATATCCCTATATATACCCTCCCCACCCCCACCCCCATATGTTATAGTCATATCCTATTGTGACCTAAAATGGTCTTAACCCAACTGGAAAAAACCACCATCTATCTATCTATCTATCTATCTATCTATCTATCTATCTATCCATCCATCTGTCCATCTATCCATCCGTCCATCTGTCCATCTGTGCTTCTCTCTCTCTCTCTCTCTCTCTCTCTCTCTCTCTCTCTCTCTCTTTCATTGCACTGAGTTGTTTAATAATTGGCATGAAACAAAACCCAAATCTATTTGCAGATAAAGATTAGGCTGGGATGCAATTCATAAAGATTTTTTAAAAATGTTTTTTAAAATATCAGTAGGACTGGTTTAAGCATGTAGACCACTCTGAAGGTTGTCATTCATTGGGATGTGTATATTCTAGTATTTTATTTTGAAAAATCGATCTAAGACTTTATAGTCATCTCAATATGTCATGAATTTGCATTTTACAATCAATATTCAAAAATAGGTTCATTGGCATACGCTTGTGTGATTTCCTTTTAGTTAAATAAAGAGTGGGAGAAAGATAAAACTCAGGAATTTTCAGTCTCTTATCTGAGCTACTCACCATATACTAACCCCTCTCCCTTAAGGTTCTTGCATAATTTAATGGTTTCCCCCTTTACCACAGAAGAATTAAGGGCCAAGGATTTCTAAGAATGCACTGAATCTAAACCAGTTTAATTGTTTCAACCTTGCCAATGTTTTGCAAAGTTAATTCATAAAGAAGTGGACTGCCCTTTCCAGAACAGTTTCGTGGTTTCTGTGTTTTCCACTAGGTAGACACAGAAGCCCAGGACATGTATGGAATGCACACCGCCTTTTCCTTCTTGGGATGGGAGGAAGACTCAACAGGGCAATAGTGATGGAACCTGGGGAATAAGTAATTGTCATCTCTACTCCCTTCAATCAGTCAAGCAACCAATAACCATTTATTAAGGATTTTACTTTGTACCAGGCACTGTGCTAAGTGCTGAGGATACAAAGAGAGGCAAAAGACAGTCCCTGCCCTCAAGGAGCTTACAATCTAATAAAAATACTATTTTGTAGAGGGAGGTCTGTGTGCCAGAGGGGCTTTCCCTTCATAGGCCAGCTTTTTGACTCTCTTTTCATGATTTTCTTGCATCATTCTTATTTCTCTTCCCAATTTTTCTTCCACTTCTCTCATTTGGTTTTCAAAATCTTTCTTCAGTTGATCTCTAGCTTTTTGGCAATCTTCATGTTTCTTGGAAGCTTTTGGGGTGGGAGTTCTGACTGCATTGTCTTCTTCCCTTTCCCTGCTTTGTTCCTTCTTTTCTCAGAAGAAGGAATCTAGTGTTTGGTTGCTATTCTTACTTTGCTTCCTATGCTTATTCATGGTCACCATTCAATGGTTTGTTTTTTTTTGTTGTTTTTGTTTTTAGTTCTGTGGAACTCTGCTTCCTGAGAGACAGCTCTGTCCCAAATTGTTAGGGTTTTCCCAGCTGCCGGGGCTTTTAGGAGGCTGCTGGGTCCCTCTCCAGCTCTGGCTCACTGAAAAAAAAACCTCAGGACCACCACCCAAGACCGTGATCCAGATCTAGGCCGCTCAACCCGAGAGCACTTGGCTTCTGAACAATCGCTTGGCCCCCCTGCTGTCTGCAGGCCGGGAGCTCTGAAGAGGCAATGTGGAGGCGGGTGCAGAACCTCTGCTTTCTGCTTCTTAGCCCTGGAGGCGGCTTGGCCAGACCAGCTTTTCTTCCCCGGTTTTTAGCCAAGTTACACTAACCTGAGTCCTTTTATCTTATGGCTTGAAAATTCTGGATCCTGCCACAGCTGTCGCAGATCCTCTCTCCTGAAGCTCCAGCCACCCCCAGGGCAAAAACCCCTGTTTCAGGCTGGGCTGGTTTCTGCTCTCAGAGTTGAAATGGTAGCTTTGAGCCGAGCTGCCTTCAGCAGGAAACATATCTGTGTGTGTTTTAGAGCCCTAGAATTTGTTTAGAGTCATATTTTTGGGGTATTTGATGTGGCTGTGTTGGAGCTGTGATTTCTTGCTGCTCCTACGCCACCATCTCAACTCCGCTCCCCATAGCCCAGCTTTTTAAAAGGAAATTGGAACGTAGAATTATAGCACATTAGACTACTTTACTCAACACCTTCATTTTCACAATGAGGAATCTGACACTCAGAAAAAACAAGTCACAAAAAAAAGCGAGTCAGGAGCAGATTAAAAATATCCTGATGTAGCGGGTAGCTAGGTGGTGCAGTGGATAGAGCACCAACCCTGGAGTTGGTAGGACCTGAGTTCAAATCTGAGCTCATACACATGACATTTACTAGCTGTGCGACCCTGGGTAAGTCACTTATCCCTGATTGCCTTCCCCAAAATGTGTCCTGATGCAAATTTTTGTCATGAGTTCCAATAATGCAAAGAATTTACATCTTCAATCTCTTTCTTCTTCTTCTTCTTCTTCTTTTTTTTTTCTTCTTCTTTTTACTATGTTCATATTTTTGTTGTTGTTCAGTCATTTTTCAACTATGTCTAATTCTTCATGACCCCATTTGGCATTTTCTTGGCAAAGATACTGGATTGGTTTGCCATTTCATTCTCCAGCTCATTTTATAGATGAGGAAACAGAGGCAAACAGGGTTAACTGACTTGCCCAGGGTCACACAGCAGATAAATGTCAGAGGCTAGATTTGAATTCAGGTCTTCCTGACTCCAGGCCAAGCACTCTATCTACCCTGCCACCTAGTTGGCCAATGGCCTCCATGGTCCCTTCAAACTTTGAGGTTCTGTGATTCTTTGATTCCTACAAAAAGTTTAGACTTAAATATAGCTATGAATTCTGCTCTTCAAATATGCCAGATTTTAGGAATCAGTTTAAATATCTTGTCATATCTACACAATTTCCCTGCACCTGAATTATCAGACTTGCTTATAATAAAATACCATCAGCTCAGTAGAGGAAGCAGCTATTATCAAATGATGCACAATGCAACTTCTTCATATCATAGGCTATTCATACTTTGAAAGTATAGTGATGGGATAAGAACATTATCTAGATAATTTTAGGAAAAAGAATTTTTATTTGGGGCCTGGAATTACATAAATAATTCCCTCAATTATCTGCTTTGTTTCATGTGGACAGACAATGAATCTATATTCTAATTCTTCCTGCATATGAATATTACTGATACTGGGATTGTATAATGAGACTTTAGAAAGACCTACAGGAACATACAAATTTAAGAAGAGAAGACTGCTCCCCCCACCCCTCACTCCTCTTCTACCAAAATAACAGACTGGTGGTGCCATCAATCTGCAACAAACCAGCCAGTGGCAGTTTAAATTGGTTGCTATACAGAGCCAGTGACAGGGGATGGAGGAACACAAGAGAACTTTAGATGGACTTCCTTCCCCCTTCAGTCATCCTTTGTCTGAATAAATATAAGAAGATCCTGGCTAAGAGTCTGAGGATGCAAATTTGTTATGGTACCTTAGTAAAAGGGGAAAAATAATGGACATGGTAGACTCTTTACAACATTGTTCTGTATTTTTCTGTTTATTCTCTCTCTCATCTCTCATCTCTCTCTCTCTCCTTCCTCCTCTTTTCTTTCTCTCTTTCAACTCTCTCTCTGCTTCTCCCTGTCTTCCTCCCCTCTCCCTTCTCCTCTCCTCTCTCTTCCCCCCACCTCTCTCCCCATTGAAAGGCTTTCTTCTAGGTCCTAAGTATTTCCAAATGGGAGAATTCTCTCCTACCCCTTGCATAACCCACTCTGTCTAGCAGTATGCTGTAGGTGACAGAGTGCTAACATGAGTCAGAATGACCTGAAGTTGAATTCTGCCTCTAACATTTGTTAAGTGAGTGACCCTAGGCAAGACAGCACTTAGCACAGTGCCTGGCATAGAGTAGGGGCTTACTAAATGTTTATTGGTTGATTTAACCTTTCTCAGCCTCAGCTTCCTCATCAGTAAAATGGGGATAAAATAGCACATGATGTTCTTTGCAAAGTTTTAAGTACTAGATAAATGCCAGCTATTATTCTTATTAACCATGATTTGCTCTGAAGTAATTTCAGTTTATCAGAAATAAAAGTCAGCTGCTATTGGTGGTGAAAAACAATAGGAAGGAATCAAAAAGGAAAAGGAAGAAAGACAAATGATGAAGGTATGGTGAGGGAGAAAACGGAGAGTCATATATAAATTTTGGGATGGGCAATGGTGAGCAAAGTGCTCTATCAAGGTAAGGCAAAAATATAGTCTTAAAAAGCTTCCAATGGCATAGAAAAGATAAGTAACTTGTCCAGAACCACAAAGCCAGTATGTGTTAAAGGTGAGACTTAAACTCAGGTCCTCCTAGCTTCAAGGCTAACGCTCTATCCTCTAATAAAACAGTGTGCTATTTGAAATGGGTAGAAGGAGTTGGTTAGGTGGTACAGTGGATAGAGCACCAGTGCTGGAGTCAGGAGGATCTTAGTTCAAATCCAACCTCTGACACTTGCTACTTACTAGCTGTGTGACCTAGAGCAAGTCACTTTACCCTGATTGCCTTGCCAAAAAAAAAAAAGAAATAAGTGAGAGAGAGAGAGAATGAGAAAGGGAGAGTGGGAGGGAGGGAAGGAGAGAGGGGAATGGGCAGAAAAACCAAAAGTTTCTATGTAACCATTGCTATTTTTTCCCACTTATGGCTTTCTATAGAGCAGTCATTTTATAGGGTCTAATAAGTAATTCATTGATATTGTCAATATTTTAAATACATATCTCTTATTTGGAAAAAGGAGTATAATTTTCTGGCATCAGAAATTCAGTAGGGGCAGCTAGGTGGCACAGTAAATAGAGCACCAGCTCTGGAATCAGAAGGACCTGAGTTTAAATTCAGCCTTAGACACATGACATACTTACTAGCTGTGTGACCTTGGGCATTTAATCCCAATTGCCTTACCTTCCTCCCTCAAAAAAAAAAAAAAGAAATTCAGTAGAATCCCTGAGCTCCATAAAACACTGTCACTTATATCACTTCTCATTAGCAATATCATTTGGTAAGGGGATAATAAGCAAGACAACATGTTATAGAACATGGTGACCTCTGCTGTCAGGGAGCTTTTCCTCCATGAGAGGCCCAAATACTGATGAAATCACAGGTACTGTTTACCTGTAAACTAAGATTAGAAAGACATCACTGCCTATGGAGCTTATGTAAATCCACATAAAGTCAGTGATTTTTCCATTGACAGGCTGGGAGATGAACTTGTGTACTCAGTATGTCAAAGGATCTTTACTTCACCAACATTGCTATTCCTTCGCCCATATGGTCAGTCTTCCTACTACCTAGCAGATGGTTTTCCCAGTGCTTTTCTGTGGGTGGGAAGGAGCCTGGTAGCTGGCATCCTGTATTGAACTTCTTGATGACACAAAGCTGGGAGAGATAGCTAAGAAGTTGAATGACAAAATTGAGATCTCTCCAAATCATCAAAGGTTAGGCCAATTGGATTCAAACTAATAAGATAAAATGTAATAGGGATAAATATAAAATTCTGCAGCTGGATTTCTTTAAAAAAACCAACCAAACAAAAATCAACTACACAAGCACTGGATTAGGGAGGTGTAGCTAGACAATAATTAATGTGAAAAAGTCCTGGTGGTTCTGGTGAACTAAAACTCAATGAGTCATGCTTAATAAAGAATTCTTTAAAAAAAAAAAACACCAACAAAAAACCAAATCAAACAAACCCAAAACAACACTGCACTAGAAACTTGTCCGTGTATGCCTTCTGTGCTGTCAGTGGGACAGGTGAGTCAGTCCATTGCTATGTACTCCAGATTTTAGGAAAACCCCAGGGTTTCCCTCCAAACATAACATAGATCTGAGTAAGTTACCAGCTTGGTTATTTGAGGCAGGATCCAACTCTGGCCTGAATTCCATAAATGGTTCTAAAGGAAGGTATTAGGGCTTTAGGGTGGAGACTATTCTGGCCAATTCATAAAACAAGCATTCTTTGGGAAATATACTTATTGCTTTTTTTTTTTTTGTGGAGCTGTTAAGAGGAGTGGTGGGATGGGAAGTGGGAATGAAGCACTATTCCTAAATGAAGATGAGCTATTTAAAAGCAAAACCCAAGAAATAAAGAAACTCCAACCCAGTGTGGTTTAGTGGAAAGAGCACTGGTGCTGGAGAGAGGACCTGGGCTGAGATCCCTCTTCTGATGTTTATTATCTCTTACTTGGGGAATGTCATTAACCTCTCTGGGCCTCAGGTTACTTATCTACAAAATGAAAGAGTTGGATTAGACGCCCTTTCAATTCCAAAGCTATAATTTTATGATCTCAGAAGTTTCTTTTAAAGTGTAGAAAGAACTGAGAAATGACTGTAAATAGCCCCATTGTGAACTTGTATCTTGGGACAGAGAAGACATTGTTTAAGTCTTATTGGGGGAGGGTTGGAGATGGAGTTAGTAAAATAAATTATGCCTTTGTAGCATAAAACTTTTTTTTAAATGGCCCATGTCTGTCTCTCATTTATATATAAGCACTAGAATATGTAAGAAAGCTATTTTCTTAAGGATTCTGAAACTTAGTATCATACAGGTTTCCCTATGAATAAACAGCTATTAGGAATCAGTATTAAGGCTTTTGTTATGCCCCGTTCATGTGATCTATGTAGTCCCCAGATACCATGGAAAATCTTTTTTATAGTAATAATATCTGCCTTCCTAATCATTATATGGATAAAATTTCCATTTTTTCTTTAAAAAAAAGTCTGCAGTGTTAATTATTTTAAATGGCACACCCCACTGAGGTTCAAATCTAGTCACAGCAAAGATAATTTTTTCAATAATCACATTTTTATGGCCTTTAAAGATTTGGAAAGAGATTTTCTCCCAACCAGCTTGTGAAGGAAGCAAGGCAGATATTATTATCCTCATTTAATAGATGCAGAAACTAAGAAGTTATCCATGATCACTTAGTAAAGTGTCATATTTGAATCTTCTGTCTCCAGACTTGAAGTTCAAAGTCTACGTAATATGATAGATTTTGAGATTTGCTGTCATTGGGAAGAGTTCAAAGACTATACCATTGATGGTGAAGACAGTTTCAAAAGAGGGTTGCTCAAAATGTTCCAAGAAATAGGTGACAACAGGCTACCTTGATGGAGGGACCACAGCTGATGAATTTGTTTTGTATAGCATGGTGTGCAATTGGTTGCTAGAACATGTGAAAGAGAATTAATGGCTACACCAACTCTCCATTTTTTAAATGATATTATTTGTCTGTAACATGTATAACCCTAAATACCCTCCTTTAGGGCCATGAACATAAGGTACTTGTGGTTTCTGCTTCATAGAGAGACTCAGAGCACACATTTCTGAACGATGCTTGGAGGACATACTGAAATTCACCTTGGGTATGTGCTTCTCATTGTATTATTCAATGGCAAGGACTTTCTGGATACAAAAAGCTTTAAGGGAAAACAGAATGTATATGAGACCCAGTCATTTACTGATGACTTTCCTGGAGGCTACACAGGAAATTGAATGCCTCCCCTTGGCTTTTGACCTAAATATACCTACTGGAAAATTCAATGCTTCCATTGATCCAATGGAATCATTAAGGTGAATTAAAAAAAAATAGAATTGATAATTGTCCTCACACAATGTAGACAAAGTCTTAGAAAGACAGATGGTTTCACTTTGGGATATATTTTCCTAAAAACAAAAACTTTTATAAGTGGCATAAGCACTTTGACTTTATAGCTGGACATACTCTACTCCAACATCTGGGATTTTGTGGCTTCCACTGGTGTCTATACAGTGTATTGCAAAAGGTTTTGTGCAATTTTAAGCTTTAAAAGCTTAAATTAAATTCTTTAGGAAATACACTTATTGCTAAAATATGAGGGGGGGAGCTAACATTAATAGCTATTAAAGCTTAAAACTGCAGTAAGACTTTTGGAACATGATGATTACTCCACACTGGCCATGCTATATCGCTTTAGCTATTTTGTTTTTTTAGCTTCCTTCCCTCCCTCCCTTCCTTCTCCCCCCCGCCCCCAAGTGCATTATGGATAAAGGGAAGCTGTGGCATCATGCAGTTCTCAGGGGCTTCCTTTTACTTTTTACATAAAGGGTCCAATTATTATTATGATTATTCTCATGTGCTCTTAAAAGTCACAAAAATCAGTATAGATTGGGAATTGACATTGAATGGCCTAGAGGAGGAGCTACATGGAAATGCACACTTGTGCTCACTTCACAGCCCTCACAATTATTATTGTTAAAATACTGCGGTATATGTATGGTCATTTTCTCTCCTCTATGGATCTTTGCTTGTGGCTTTGTACTTACAATGGAAAGAAGGCTCCATAAATAAGGATGAACAGTGAAATAGTAGAATCTTAACCTCCATGGCTGAAAATTCACAAAAAGTTATCTCTTTATTGCTCTAACCTTGCTAATAAGTTTTAAAAACATTCCTTTTGTCATTGAACATAACAAAAATAATAATACTAGTACTGGATATGGGGCTGACCTTGGGTTCAGGAAGACCTGGGTTAAATCCCACTTTATTCATGTTGTATGACCTTGGGCAAATCAATTAATCTCACGATACTCCAGGTAAATCTTCAGGACTATGAATTACAGAAAAAGTTCCAAACCTGAATTAGTTGAGGAAATTTCTCACTGGGAGGTCCATGCAAATGTATACTCATACCCACACCCACACAATCTATATATGATCACATTCATATACGTATGTATATGTAAAAAAACATGATTACATTTCCTTCCTTCCTTCCTTCCTTCCTTCCTTCCTTCCTTCCTTCCTTCCTTCCTTCCCTTCCTCCCTCCTTCCTTCCTTCCTTCTCCCTCCCTCCTTTTTTCTTTGGCGGTCAGGGGTAAGTGACTTGTCCAGGGTCACACAGCTAGTAAGTGTCTGAAGTTAGATTTGAATCCAGGCTTTCCTGACTCCAGGGCTGGTTGCACTATCCACTATGCCACCTAGTTACCCCTACATATATTTTCTAATTTTATCTTCATACTTAGCCCTAGGAGACCAGCCAGCAGTTAAGATCAATGATTTAGAAGTGAAAGGAAACTTAAATACTTAATCCAGTTTCTTCATGTTACAAATGGGGAAACCAAGGTACACTCACTGAAGTTAAATGACTTCTCCAGTGTCATACAATGAGTGATGGAGTGGTGGAGCAGGGACTAGGACTGGTTTCAAGGCTAATTCAAAACCACCTACTTTTTTCCCTCACATTATACATTCTGACTTTGAAGTGTACACACTTGTGTTCTTTCTGTCTTGAGACTTGGAGAAACCTTTGGTAAAATTTGGGAAAAGTCTATGGTGACACACACCTGCAATCTCTGTGATTAGGGAGACTGAGGCTGGTGGATTGCTTGAGCTCAGGGGTTCTGAGCTGTAATGGGTTAAGTCAATTGGGTGTCCACACTGTCTTGCACCTGTATGGTGAGTCCCTGAGAGTAGAGGGCCACTATGTTGCCTAAGGAGGGGTGAATTGGCCAGAAGAGTAAAGTCCTGGACCAATCAGCAATGAGATCAGGTCCATGAGTAGCTGCTGTATTTTTAGCCTCTGTGAGATAGGGAGACTCAGGCTAAAAAAAGGAAAAGTCTAGGAAAGACTGGGGAAAAGTTCTATAATTTAGGGAAAAAAAAGTAATTGAAATGCTGGGAGCTTTATTTTTGCCACTTGCATTCTGAGGTTGGATTAATATAAGAATGATTTTGAGTGTGTTATTACCTGCTCAGTTGAGGGTGCTGCCTAGTAAAATTTTCTATTTTGAGAGATCAAGTTCACTTAGTATACATTGTGTGAATAGGCCAGGTTCGTATGGACCCCCTCTGGATGGGCAGAGGTGGAGCACTGTTAATGTCCCTTCACTCCATCTCTAACCTTTTTGAAAAGCACTGCATTATAATGCCAGAAAGCTTAGAGCTACGAATGCTTAATGAAGCTAAGTGGTGCAGTCCAAAGGGTGGTGGACCTGGAATCAAGACGACCTGAGTTCAAGGCTAGCCTCAGACACTTACTAACTGTGTAACACTGGGTAACTCATTTACCCCTCTTTGCCTCAGTTTCCTCATATGAAAGATGAGAAACCACTCTTACTTTCTTTGCCAAGAAAACTCTAACCGGCCACAAAGAGTCGGACGTGACTGAAACAACTGAACAACAGCAACTGATGCTTAGGAAGCAAAGGTGTGATCGAAGATACTACCATCTTCTATGATAACATAAGTATACATTTATAAAAATGTATGTACCTCCTCCAGACAATGACCCCATTCTAGGTGCATATCACTGACTGCATTAATTTAATACAATGCCAATTCTCTTAAAGCAAAAACATCTGTGTGCACAACCAAACACTGTTACAATAATGTGGTTCATTTTCTGAACATTTTGCCCTCATTTTTCAATGCTTTTGAATTCAGTGTTCCCATTAGCAAAAATAAAATGCTTCATTTAGAAAGCAAATATTGACCCAGTGGCAAATGAGCCTGCCATGGTTGTAATTGAAACTATGGATTTTTCACCAGCTGTCAAAACCGAGTGATAATATACATATCTGATTTGAGAGGAAGGCCAGGCTGTTAGCCTTAGACCCAGATGGCTGGTGCCTGAAGTCCCTTTTCCTCAAGGACAACTTTCACTAGCCTGTTTGAATAAGCTTCCAGCTCTGGCCCTGAATTTGCCAATGGAGTGTTTGCCAATGAGTAGATTAACCAGATAGTCAGTGGGCTGTTCATGATGTGGGTGGGGAATTTTGAGGCTGTGTACATGTCACACTAAGCAAATCTTAGAAAGATTTCTTTTGACTGTAACAACTAAAACTATTAATTAGTAACCTGCTTGCCTAAAGCTGGGTAACGATCAGGATTCTACCCTAAATATGGACTTAAGCCAAGGCTATAAGGAAAGTTTGCTTTCTTGCCCAGGACTTGAGCATTTTTGCAAAAGAAATGGTCTTCTCCTAGGCCACAGTGACATTATGTTTGGACTAGTCCATAATCTTCAGTGCTCTTAAAAGGTCTTTTCATGTAAATAAAAAAGGAAATCACAGAACTGCTCCTTGAAGTCACCCTTACCACCTCTCTTCATCTGTCAAACAGGCATAATGGAAAAATGATGTAGGCCTGGCTCTGTGCCAGAGTAAACACTGTGGAAATGCTATGTAAACCCAGCTGTTGCACCAGAGGATGGGGCCCCACTTTTACGACCTTCAAGATGGTTGGCCATATGCAAAATCACAGAACTTTACCACTCACTTTTATGATATTTTTCAAATTCTATGGGTTCTATAATAAGCATTCTTTAATTGCTCCCTAAAGTACATACCTGAAACTGACCAAAATCTATAGGGGAAGACCTCCGTCTTCCTGCATTTCAAGCTTTTCTTAACCTGGTTTGATAGAGATTATTTGTTAAGAATCAATGAGTTTCATAAGTAAGAGCATAATCAAATTTTATTATGGGTAAAGAATAGAAACATCATATCCTAGTGGGGCTGTGAATAGAGGACAGGGATTGGGGTCAGAAAGACTTAAGTTCAAATCTGGCCTCAGATACTTATTATCTGTGTGACCCTGGGCAAATAATGTAATTTCTGTCTGCCTCAGTTTCCCCAACTGTAAAATGAGAATAATATCACCACCTACCTCCCAGGATTATTGCGAGGATCAAATGAGATGATAACTGTAAAGCACTTTTGAGCACAGTGCCTGGCACAAATTAAGCGCTATATAAATATTAGCTATCATCATCATCATCGTCACCATCATCATCATCATCATTGTCACTATTTTCAAATGTAAACTCAGAGGAACAGAAGTGAGAAGCCTCCAAGTACAACTTTTCTATATTGTACTTGTCTAAAAAAGTGTTGCCCAAGCTCTCTATAGGCATATAAAGAAGTGCTCTAAATCACTTTTAATTAAGACAAAGACAAATTAAAACAACTTTGAGCTACTACTTCATACCTATCAAATTGGCTAATATGACAAAAAAGGAAAATGATAAATGTTGGAGAGGACGTGGGAAAATTGGAGCACTAATGCACTGTTGGTGGAGTTGCAAATTGATCCAGGCATTCTGGAGAGCAATTTGGAACTATGCCTAAGGGGCAACCAAACTGTGCTCACCCTTGGATCCATTAATGCCACTACTAGTTCTATATCCCAAAGAGATCATTAAAAAGATAAAAGAACCTACATGTGCAAAAATATTTACAGCAGATCTTTGCGTGGTGGCAAAATATTGGGAATTGAAGGGATGTCCATTAATTGGGGAATGGCTGAACAAGCTGTGGTATATGAATGTGATGGAATGCTATTGTGCAGTAAAAAATGATGAACAGGTAGATTTTCAGAAAAACCTGGAAAGACTTGTATGAACTCATGCAAAGTGAATTGAGCAGAACCAGGAAAAAGTGCACAGTACCAGCAACGTCGTGTGATGGTCAACTATGAATGATTCAGCTCTTCTCAGCAACACAATGATCCAAGACAAGTACAAAGGACTCATGAAGGAAAATGCTGTCCACGTCCAGATAAATAACTAATGGACTCTGAATACAGATTGAAGCATACTGTTTTCAATTTATTCTTTTTTTTTTGTTTTTTGTTTTCCTTTTGATCTGTTTCTTCTTTCACTAATATGGAAATATATTCTATATGATAGCACATGTGTAACCTATATCAAATTGCCTGCCATTTTTCAGAAGACTGTAGAGGAGGGGAGGGATAAAAATTTGTAACTCAAAATCTTGTAAAAATGAATGCTAAAAATTGTATTGATATGTAATCTGGAAAAAATAAAATAATATTTAAAATCAAAATGAAATGAAAACCTGATGTGTTTGGGTCAAACACATTTTAAGCAATCTCCAAGAAAGGGGATAATACTGACTTTTCTCTTTGAAATAGCTGTAATGAAAGTCAAGGTCAGCCTGGCTATAGCTGGAGCGTTTGTGTGATAGAAAGAAAGCAGCGTCCACACACATCTGAAGGCTGGCCAAATGGTTGCTGATCCCATAAAACCCCACACCACGCTGGGCTGTCCTGAAACAGTGTGAACATGATGCTTGTCACAGATTGAGTAAATTCATTTCCTGAATTACAGAGGGAGGCCACACAGTTCAAACCCATGAAATATAGCTACAGTGTGTGCCGACTCCCCTGCAGCTGCATCCAACGGAAGCAAATATGTGTCACTGTGGTTTTCAGTGATGTACGGGTTGAGAAGGGCCCTCTCGTTTGATATGTCACTCAAATGATCGATGGGATGCTAAGCCCATATTTGCAGAGGTACCCCAATTAGAAGGGAGAAGGAACAAAAAGGGCTTCATGGCAGACCCAGTACTGAGGTCTGGTAAAGTAAACAGAAGTTTCTGCAGTCATCTTTGTGGAGCGGAAAAATATAAATAATTGCAAAAATAAATAAGTGAACTTATTGAAAAAATAAATTGGTACTATAGCTCTTTGAATTGCAAAATGAACCTTTTCTTCACCGGTTACTTCTATGTGACATGGAGTAGATTTGTTTTGTTTTGTTTTTTTGCTTGTTTCGGTGCTTGTTAGAATGTTAACTCCTTAAGAATAAGGATTGTCTCATTCTTTGCATCCCCTCTGCATAGCACAGTTTCTGACATAAAAAGTCCTTAATCAATGCTGGTTGACTGATTGCTAGAAAGTGCCTGGGATCTCTTACTAACAGAACATAAGCATTATTCAAGTAGAATATGACTTCCTGGAGGGCGGAATCTGTTTCATTTTCATCTTTGTATACCCAGCACCTAGAACAGTGCCTGACACAGTAGACAATAAGGACTTGTTGGCTTGGATTGAGCTCATAATGACCCTTCTTTGTACAGTCATGTGAAAGGGCACACTAAAAGGAGAGAGGTGTCTGACGGCTATGGGATGGAGTAGTCGACCTGCAGTTCTTGTAATGATTGTAGGTGTTGACACCCTTTAGGAATGTCACCAGGTTGATGAAGTCACATGTTTTCAGAAACATCTGCACACAAGTGTTTCAGGGCATAGTGGGGGAACTGATATTTAGATTAGACTTCCGGGTAGCTTTAATTCTGATTTGTTTCTTCTCAGAAAGCAGTCAAAAAGAGCTCTGAAATAACCACCTCCTTTCCCTCACACTCTCCCTGTAGCAAATTGATAAGAAACATTGACCGAAACTCTGCTGATCAATTCATTCAACTCAATTAAGCATGATCTTTAAGTACACACATCAATGAAAGTACCTAATAAGTGATCCTTTTTGATAAGAGTGATGGCAATGAAAATGTGTTTTGATGTCCTGTATGCAGTGAACTTTTTGTTAATAGACCTCTCTCTCTTATAAGTAGGGGTCAATATTAATGTCATTTGCCAGAACAAGGCGTGTTATTCTTGTGCCTCTTATATTTGTTGAATATGTACTTTATTGCTGAATGAATGGATGGCTGTCAATCGTCAAAACTAATAATCTGCATGCTCTCTATGGAATGCCAAATATGGTAAAATTTTGATAAACTCTTGAGAGGCTTTGGATGAAGTAGCTGTTTATGGAGACCTCGACATGAAGATAAGTAAGATATTTAAACTCTTGTCTAGGCATTAAGGAGTGATATTTAGTGAGAAGTGCTACTCAAAATAACCCATTCCCTAGCAGGGAAAGTGTGAGATGAAGTTCCAAGGATGCTGTCAGTCCTACAGGAAGATTTTCCAATGCAACTTTAAAACAAGACCATATTGTCAAGGTGATCATGCAGAATACTACAAAACTGTTGTGCAAACACTAGATTTCACTTGGTTGAAAGTGAATGCAAGTTTGTCCACTATGAATCCCTCTTCTTCCCCCTATCAGCAATCTAATATAAGCTTTTCAAAGGGATGCTCCAAAACACTTTTTGTGTATTTGAGAGCAAGTTACGGATGCTTTTGCAAAGTGACTTGTAAAAAAGAATAAAGTGAATACGAAACATGCTTGTTTGCATGGGAATATAATCATACAAAGACGGGCCTAGCAATTTGCTTATTTAAAAAAAATTCTACATTTAATTAGATAACGCAAGTGTCATCAAAATGATCTGGAGAAGAAATACCAGGACACTAAACTTCTACCAGAAAGAAAGGTGTTGATGTTTGCTATTAAGACTTGCTAAAGACAGCATGTGTTGGATTTTTAAGTTCATGGAAGTTTAAGCGGTATAAGAGACCCGATTTTTTAAACTGTGGAATATGATAAAAAAGAAAAAAGAGCTTGAAGAATATCTGCCTAGAAACTGTTCTGATATAATTGGAACTGTGTTAAAGAAGGCAAGTCATCAGCATTGAAGTTGCTTGGGAACTGTTGAAACAAGTATAGTCATTGAATTATTTCTGGAAATAGTTGGTGGGGAGGGAAGTGTTTTTTCTCTCTTTTTAAGGGTAGATAAGAAAGTTTCTTCCTTCTGATTAGAAAAAAAGTGAGGACGGGGAGCTTCTAGATCACAGCACCATATGGTACATGGAAAAGAGAAAAAAATGGCAGATTGAAAGCACAGAAACCTGTGGAAAATTACTTTGGTCTCAGACTAGTAAAGAAGAGCAGTCACATGGATGATTCTTTAAGCTGAGTGACAGATTGCCAGCAGCTGTGAGAAGGTGAAAGAATGCTCTGACACCAAGCAATGGGAAGGTTGAGGAAAAGCTATCAGAATGGCTTTGGATGCTAAGCTGGCTTGAAGCTGGAGCTATTAACCCATTCTGAGTGCTTTTTCTCTAAGATAAGGCCAGGGTAAATTATCAAAAAAGCAGTCTAACCAAATTTTGGAAATATGATCAACATTTTATGAAACTGACTGATAACAGGAAGTAGGTTCTTATTTCTTGAAAGAAAAATGATCTTTGAGTCATAAGTATATATGTATATACATACATATGTACATATATATATATATATATATACATATATGTATAATATTGTACTAAACCCTGTTGATAAAGGGACAAAACAAAGCACTACATTTTTCCTAGTCCTTAAAGGGACTATATACTTACTAGGTGGATGCTACATGGATGAGTAAATTTAACTTTATATGCTGTTTCTCTTTATCTATTTTGATAAAGAATTATTTTGGAAAGAGAGAAAGCACTAAAAAAACTTATAGCTCATTCTGGGTATTTTTATCCCCATAGCCTGGCACAGCACCTGGTACTTAGTATGCCATTAATAAATGCTTTGTAACAGCCTACTCATACTGGAGAGAAATTATTTAATAAGAGAGTGACACAATCACGATTCTCCCTCCACCATGGGGAAAAAAAGGACCTTGATTGAACGTACTGAAACTGAAAATCAAAATATAAATAAGATGATAAAGGTTTCATGGTGATTAGAGGATATTTGTTGTTTAACAAAAATTAGAAATATTTAAAAAAAGTATTTACATGAGTGGAACACCAAATGGCGCTGTGGGACCAGGGGTTTAATAGCGAAGAAATGAAAAAATACCTGTTCAATGTCCCTAGAACTTAACACTTTAAAACATGCACACACATATGACATAAGAACATTTATAGAATTGTATTAATAAGTGCAGAGTAATTTAGTGCAGTTGGACTAGCTAAATGCTCAAAAATTGGAGAGAGATCAGAACCATTATGAAGGAATTCAAGTAGAGGGGCCAAAAAAATCAAAGGATATGAGACTACCGAAATGAAACAGCATAATCCATTTCCTATGGGGGACAACAGCTTATATGTCTCCTTTTGCAGAGATCAGAAGAGAGTTCTCTGCACATAATCACAGTTTGGGAATATGAAAGTATCAAAGTAGAATTAAGAAATCTAGTGAAGTGTTGACAAAGGTCTCCCAGAAAAATCTCTAGTAGGGGGAATTGACTACTGAGATCTTTAACTTTACAAATAATTTAATGCTCTGGGGAAGAAGTGGAGAGGAGGAATGAGTATGGGTAAGTAACAGTCATAATCCTATTCAAAATGTGCTCAGAAGACAGACATTCACAGATGTTTGGAAGGGGAAGAAGAAATAAATGATAGCATTAAACTGAAAAGCTCGAGTTTCTCCAAATTTAAGCAAGAGATGAATTTTCATATAAACGTATGCAGATACACACATTGCCACCATATCTTTAAAGCATTTGACTGAGCAAGTCAACTGGCTAAACATCGTGTGATATACAAATATATCTATTTTCGCCAATTTTGAATTATATGAACTAACTACCAAACAGTATTCTGTATTATACAGCATTCTTCTTCAAATATTATAAATATATCAAATGTCTGAGTAATTGATGAATCACTTTTCAGAGACATTACCTTTTCCCTGCATTTCTCACATTTGGGATAGCGTAACTGAATATAAATATGTGCTTTGATTTATGACTTCCTAATAACCTTTGCTCCTCAGGCGCTTTCACCAAATGATTTACTTTCGTCTCTGCTGGGCTGATTTGGTATCTCGACTGTCTGTAGTCATTGCAACTCAGAGAATTAAAGCCTATCTTTATTCATCAATATGTACAGGCCTCTCTGGTTTCACTGAGGGTGGGATTTTTTGATCATGACTCTGGGGAATAATGAATGTTAAATCCCATTTTTCACTGTCTAGCCTTAATTCAATTCAATTCAACAAATAGTTATTGAGCAAAGCACTTTCTCCAATGTGTTATAGTGATTCACTTAACCCTTTGTGACCTAAGCTTAATGTAAAATGGTGACACTTTTTACCATAATTTCAAGGCTTTCTATATAATAATAGTCATCATTGACATGGACTTTTTTTAGGGACTGCCAAGCATACATGTTATCTAATTTGAATCTTATGACTATACTGTGAAGTCACTAGTACAGGTGGCTCTTCAATTTATAAAAAAGGACACAAGGCTCAGAGTCAGTGACTCTTCCAGGATCACACAGCTAGAACTGTGATTCAAACCCAATTGTTTCATGACTTTAGGTCCAATATTCTTTCTGGATTAACAACATGAATTTCTTAAGTGTCTAATGTTTGCTACACACTATACTAGTGACTAGGCATACGAAAACACAAAAATAGTTCCTGACCTCAAAGAACTGACATTCTAATGGGGGAAATGAACATGTACACATGTATTTACAAAGTATGTATGTGCAGGCGTGTGCTGGAACCATCTTGAATTGGCTTGTGAAAGCTGATTGTCAAATTTTCAGTGTGGGCATTTACACCCCAGAAATCACCAAATGTTACAAATCATGGACTGATTTATTGTTCTGTTGATTGGCTAGACTTAAGAAAGTGATGAAGAAAATATTAATAAGGCACAATCTTGAAAGTATATCATGGATACATTTTTTTCCCCTTTTGAAGAGTCAAAATTGCTAAACATTTAGTAGCATATCACTAGGATAGGGATTGGACCTATTTTAGGGACTATGATTTCATTAACATGGGGAACCCTAGTTGAGGAAACTCATTCTTAACATCTTTTCTGCAACTTAAGGTGTTAGAGAGTTGCCTAGAACACCAAGAAGTTAAGTGACTTGCCCAGGGTCACACTGCCAACATGTATCACAGACAGGACTTGAACTCAGGTCTTCCTGGTTCCAAGGCTAGCCCTCTGGTCCATCATGATACCTCTGTTATTTATAACACATATACAAAATATATGGAAGGTAATAGTACACCACTTGTATCCTCATGATCAGGAGAAACTGAGAAAGGTCTTCTGCTTGTAGAGCGGGTCCCCACTCAACTTCTGGGACAAACTAGACAAGAGGGCACAGGGTGGGTAGGCTTGTATGGATTGTGCTGTTCATATGTTAAAGGCAACTAGAGCATAAATGAGATTATAGATCCCTTTGAGTACTGCAGTATTGAATATATAAAATAAATTCTCAAAATATAAGTTTAAGGCAAAAATGAGATATTTGTAAAACACCTGGAACAGTTCCATACTGCCTAGAACAGAATAAATATAAAAGCTTATTCTCTTCCTTTATTCCACTTCTTAATGCTTGTTCCCCTCCCTTCCCTTCTCTAACAGCTGAGGGGAGGACAAGAAAGGTCTCACATTGTAGCCTTTGAAGGAAATGAAGGACTCTACGGGATGAGGCCAGAGGACATTCAAGGCATGGGGGAGAACCTGAGTAATGGCATAGGGTAAGGATGGTATAATCATGTGCCACAGAGCATATATTAGATACATACAATATGGAATCTGAGAAGTTGTAAAGTGATTAGACGCATTTGGGGCATATTTAAAGTATGTGGAAAGATCTACTATTTCATTGGTGTCAGGACTCCATTGACTGATATAGATTACAATCTCTCTCTACGTTGGAAGATGGTCTTTGTGTGAGTTTCTTTCTCCAAAAACATTCATACTTGGTGATCATTCTTCTGATGATGAGCCTTTCCTTGCTTAGCTGCTGTCATCTCAGAGAATGTCAGCTCCTTGAGGGCAGAGTCTTTTATTTTCGCATTTGTCTTTGTATCCCCAGTGCCTTCTACAGAGTTGGTGCTTAATAAATGCTTATTGATTTGAAGTGAACTAAATTAGCTAGACAGTAAATGTGTAGCCTGTGATAGGTCTGTACTTAAACCTTTCCAGATGAACAAATCTTGACTGACCTTGTGTTCTACTATTGGATCTTGTGAGAACCTTGGGTCTTCTTCCTCACAGTCATCTGGCACTGAAAAGAGACTTTGGTGGACACTTTGAGTATGAGTTATAGGAATTAAAGAGTGTCACACAGAAGGAAAGGAAAATTCCCCAAATGAGGATATTCTTACTCAAATTGTTTATACTATTAACAAATGAAGTTATTAAAAGGTATTCTGTTAACTTCATTAAACTTTAACAAAAAAGATTAATTTTATTTCAGACTTAATATATGATACCTACCAACTTAGCCAATTAGACTTCAGACCTATGAAGAATCCCCAATGAAGATTTTCCTGTGATAGAGGTTTAACCTTTTTAAACTCATGCATCACTTGGGTAGTCTGATGAAGTCTGTGGACCCCTTCTCAGAATAATGTTGGTTTTTTTTTTGGAGAGGGGAAGGCAAGGCAATTGGGGTTAAGTGACTTGCCCAATGACAGACAGCAAGTAAGTGTGTCAAGTGTCTGAGTCTGGATTTGAACTCAGGTCCTCCTAATTTCAGGGCTGGTGTTCTATTCACTGCACCACCTAGCTGCCCATCAGAATAATGTTTTAAAATGTGTAATATGGAATGCACAAGATTACAAAAGAAATCAATTTTATTGAATGTAGTTTTATATTTATTTTCCCATCTAACCTAAAAAAATGCAAGAACCCCAAGCCAAGAACCTTTGCTTTAGAAATTTTTTACTAAATGGGAGAATGGTTATTATCTAATCTGTATCAGAAAGTCACACATCCTTCTAGTAATTACAATCACCTTTTGCCCTACTATGTGTATCCTACACAGTAGTCAAATTATACCATTTTCATTATTTTTTTTCTCTCCTACTGCAAAATCTTTGTCCATACTCTTCCTGGAATGACTTCCACCTCCCCCATCTTTGGGACCCCCATGTAGCCTTCCAGAATCCTATCCACCCTTTAAAGTGTATCTTCAATAATCAGATCCTTCATGAACCTTTCCTGATTTCCTTGATTGGGTATTTTTCCTCACTTATCATATTTTGCTTCACATTATAATTTTTTGATTCACCTCTCCCTTACTGTAATGGGAATATGAGCTTCTTGGCAACAGGAACTATATTAATCACCTTCTTATATCACCAAATGCCTAGCACAATACATGTTCATAGGAAGTGTTCCATAAATACATATTGAATCAAAGGTACTAACTAATAGGATAAGTTTGAGATGAGAAGGAATAGCACTGTGATTCTCTTTTGGATCAATTTAATACCTCCAATTTCTAAGCAGCTTCAAATGACACGGGGTTGTTTTTCTTTTCTTTTTTCTTGTTTTTCTCTACAAAGTCCAAAGAATTCATCCATCCTTCCATCCATCCGTCCATGCATCCATCCATCCATCCATCCATCCATCCATCCATCCATCCATGTATTCATTCATCCAATGAATATTATCAAGCTATGTACTGTGTACAAGTCACTGTGCTAGGTGCTGAGGACAGAGGCAAAAATGAAACATCTTTTGCCTTCAAAGAACTTCTATTCTATTGGAAGAATCCACACTGCATGGGTAATTAACTAAAAAGTACTTTAAAAAGGGAGAGAGAATTAACAACTGGGGGTGGGGGAGGATCTGGGAGAACTGTATAAAGGTAGTAGTATCTCCTCAATGCATGGGAAGGAGAGGTGTGTGATCAGGCTAGATGAAGGGAAGTCACAAATAGGTTGAGAACAGGGAATTGCAGGCTCATGATATCATTCCACTCTGCTTTTTGTCCCCCTAAGTCCTCCTGGTGCCTCGAGTTGCCTTAAATAAATCACACACTGATGATTCTTGGAGACTTTTGTTTCTTCCCTCTGTTCATCTAAATAATTCGTATTTTTCACTGCCCTATCGTGCATCATTCCCCTATGTGTTAATAGTTAAATTTAAGCATGTAATTACTTATATAGCCTTAAAGTGGTTATAATGGAATTAGTTCAAAATTAGCATTATATATGAGTACCATTTAGGACAATTATTTAGGATTTGCATAAACAAATAACTACACTTTCTGACTAGAGTAGATGGGTATTGTTGGAATCAGCAAGATTCTAAGTTTACGCTTATGAATAAGTCAGTACATTCAATTATATCATTTCTAGAAGTATGAAAAATTCGAGTTTAAAGTAATTATTTTGGTGAAACTCTTTGTAGATGATGCTGTTTTGCCTTTCCTTTCTGCTTTTCTAACTTTCTCCAAAGTCACTAATGATCCTTAATTGCCAAACTGAACAGACTTTTCTCTCAGTCTTTCTTTTTAACCTCTCTTAAGCCTCTGATGTTGCAGATCACACTCTATTCTCCTTGATTCTCTCTTCTCTCTAGGTTTCCATAACACAACTCTGTGCTGATTCTCTTCTTAACTATTTGACTGCTCCTTTTCAGTTGCCTTTGCTGGATTCTCCTCCAGGCTACACCTTCTAACCAGGGGCATCTCACAGACTGCTGTCGTGGGCCATCTCCTCCTCTCTCTCTACATTATTGCACTTAGTGATCGCATCAGCTTCCATGGATTCAATGATTATCCCTGCACTGATGATTCTCTGATCTGCTTCCCCAGCCTTAACCTTCCTGCTTACTTCCAGTCTCACATCTCCAATTGCCTTTCAGACATCTCAAAGCGGATAGCCTGTAGACATCTCAAACTCAACATGTCAGAATCTGAACCCATTATCTTGCCATTACTGTAGAGGGTACCATTATCCTTCCAGTCCCTCAGGCTTGCAGCCCAGATGCCATTCTCTACTCATCTCTTCCTCCCCACCTCCATTTCCAGTCTGTTGCCAAATACTGTTGATTTTACCTTTGTAATATCTCTCAACGACTACCTCTTCAACCCTCTGATACTATCACTACCCTCATAAAGGCCCTCATCACTTTAGACCTGGACTACTGATTTAACCTACAGGCTCATCTACCTGCCACAAGTCTCTCTTTACTCCAGTCTACCTTCCACAGTCTGTCAAATTGATCTCCCCAAGCATAAGTCTGACCATGTCACCCCCCTACTCAATAAACTTCAGTCACTCCCTATCACCTCAAATAGAAAATCTTCTGTTTGACATTCAAAGCTTTATATAATCTGGTTTCCCTCCATGACCCTTCCAGTCTTATACCTCACACAGTCCTACACACCCTGTTATCTAGAAGTCCTGCTCCCCTTCCTGTTCCTCAAATAAGACACTCTCTCCCAAGTCTGGGCATTGTCACCAGCTGCCCACCATGCCTGCTATGCCCTGTCTCCTCCTCATCTCTAGTTTCTGGTTTCCCTGATTTCCTTCATGTTCCAACTAAAAGCCCTTCTGCAGGAAGCCTTTTCTAAACTCCCCTCATTCCAATTCTTTCCCTCTATGAGATTATCTACAATTTATCATGTAAATTTCCTGTTGTTGCACATTTGTTTGTGTGTTGTTTTCTGCACTAGACTGTAAGCTCTTTGAGAGTAGGGATTATATTTGGCTTTTCTTTATACCCTCAACAATTAGCACAGTGACCCACACATAGTAGGTGCTTAATAAATGTTTATTGACTGACTTAGAAGATCTACCCCGAAGCCTGAAGTGATTTAAATAACTACTAAAAAGCTTAAAGAGAAGAACATGGAGGACCACGAATGTCTTATGTTGACTTTGGGTTGCTTTAATGAAATACAGAGTTTGCAATAGGAATGCTTATGAATCTGGATCACAGCCCTAGGTTTTGTTGCTGGAGTAGGCTTTAAGTCTCTATGTACATAGAGATGGGGAGGAATTGTGGGAAACAGAGCTAGTTTCAAAAAGAGTGAATCCCTTGTTCTGCATTCCTAGAGTATAACTTCTGGAAGTCAGGTGTGACCTCCTCCAGACAAGAAAAACAGGTGAGTTTTTTTCTTTAGCAATCCAACGAAGATTGAGTCAAAAGAAAAAACCCAAAGGTAGAACAGGAGATCAATGCTGGCTGGAACTTCAGAGAGCAGCTGGGAGCAAATCCTGGAGCTAAGAGCTTGGGGAAGCAGGGAGCAAGGCATGGAGCCATCCTATAGGAACAGGAAGACACTGTGAAGAAAGGCACAGCTTGGGATGACTAGGTGGTGCAGTGAATAGAGCACTGGCCTTGGAGTCAGGAGGAGGAGTTCAAATGTGACCTCATATACATAACACTTACTAGCTGTGTGACCTTGGGCAAGTCACTTAACCCCAATTGCCCTTCCTTCAAAAAAAATAAAGCAAAAAGAGAGAAAGCAAGAGAAAGAGAGAGAGAGAGAGAGACAGAGAGAGAGACAGAGAGTGTGACAAAGAGAGAGACAGAGACAGAGACAGAGAGAGAGAAAGGCACAGCTCAAAGCTACCAAGAGAGAATAGGTGAAGGCCAGATTTATGGAGGGACTCAGACAGAGGAACCTCATCTCCCAACTGCCAGTGCCCTCCCTGCTAAATTAACCTGAATTAACTACTCTTTGTGAGAGAACATACACAACGGTTGACTTTGTGTTTATGCTGTGTGTCTCTTCACAGGAATGTAAACTCAAACAAATACTGTGAGCTCAGTGGGAGTCGGGAGTATTTTATCCTTTGAATGTACACAGTGGTAGTTAATAAATATTTGCTGATTGAATGATTAGGGCTACCCCAAAAGCCCAGGTAAGAGGTGATGAAAGCCTGAATTGGGCTGGTGGCTGTGTGGTGGAAGGGGACAGATGGGAGAGATTTTATGGAGGTGGAAACAAGATGCGGCAACTAATGGGACATGAGGGTAAGAGTGAAGAGTCAAAGATGACAGCTAAATGAACCTGGATGAATCGAAGCATGGCGGTGTGTTGGATAATAATAAGAAAGATGGGTAAAGCTTGGGGGGAAGGGGCAGCTAAGTGGTAGAGTCGTTAGAGTACTGGGCTTGGAGTCAGGATATGAGTTCAAATCCAGCCTCAGAAACTTCCTAGACCTTGGGTAAGGCACTTAACCTCTATTTGTCACTGGAGAAGAAATGGTAAACTATTCCACTATCTTTGCCAAGAAAACTCCATGGACAGTATGGCCCACAGGGTCACAAGCTGAAATGACTGAACAATCACAATGTAATAAGATCTCTGACACAGATTGCAACCCATCTATGCCTACTCACCCTGTGAGACTTACTCTGTCCCACTGAAAGTGAAGAGGTGGGGGTGGGAGGCACTCTTTTTTTTTTTTGGAGGGAGGAAGGTAGGGCTTGTTAAGTGACTTGCCCAAGGTCACACGGCTATTTTTTTGTGTTAAGTGTCTGAGGCCAAATTTGAACTCCTGACTCCAGGGCTGGTGCTCTATTCACTGCGCCACCTAGCCACCCTAAGGTGGGTGACACTCTTACAAATCAGTTACTTTTTTGGTGCGGAGACACAGCAAGGTGGTGTAGAGCTAGCTAAACATTTCTGACGCAGCCATGAAGTAATGTGGGTGGCAGAATATGGGCATGCTAGAGGGGAGTTACTTACCTAATGATTCCCAGAGAGCTGGTCTGGGTGCTTGTGTCAAGGCCAAGCTACAGCCACACTGAGTAGCTTGCAGAGGGGAGGGGTAGAGATGGGGAGTAGAAAGGGAAAAGCTAAGAACTTGCAGAGGCCTGAAAGGAGGTGAAGTGTTGTTCATTAATAAGTTTCCTGCAGTTGTGTTGGAGGTAAGACCCAGGATTGGCTACTGTGGGAAGGGTAGAATATGGCCCATCTTCCCACTCATCCTGCCTCCCAGTTAGGATGACTACATTCCAGATTTGCGGATGGAGAATAGACTCAAGAGAGTACCTCCAAATGATCCTGGGGCTTTTACACTAATATAGTATCTGACATAAGGGGAAAATCTGCAAATTGCCAAAGGTACACAAACACAAAGACTAACAGAAATTGGTCTAGGCCTGGAAGAAATCAGTTAGCAGCAAATAAGAATTTTAATAGACTTAAGAATATGACCCAGAGCACTGATTAGTAGAACTTTTTCAAGGTTCCTGATCTTAACTGTTCTTAGCTTCATCTGTAAATTCCTGTGATGTTAGAATTGTAAGTGAGACTTTCAAGGGCATCATAATAAATGCCATTTACATAGCATTTTACAGTTATAAAAGACTGTACGTGTAATATCTCATCTGATCCTCAGGAACTCAGGGTGGTAAATGTTGTTTGGTTGTTTTAGCTGCGTCCACTTCTTTGTGACCCCATTTGAAGTTTTCTTGGTGAAGATACTGGAGTGTTTTGCCATTTCCTTTTCCAGCTCATTTTGCAGATGAAGAAACTGAGGCAAACAGGGATAAGTGACTTGCTCGGGGTCACACAGCTAGTAAGTGTCTGAGGCCAGATTTGAACTCACGTATTCCTGATTCTAGGCCTGGCACTCTATCTACTGAGTCATTTAGCTGTCCCCTATGTATACTGCTACCTGTTATCAGCACAGAACCTAGAGGTTATGTCTACCCTTCCCTGTTGAATGGTTTACCCACTATACTGAACTATTTCCCAATTCAGTGACTAATTAATAAAAACCTAATGAAAATGTTACCCAGTTAAAAAAATTTTTTTTATATCCTAGCAGAAATTCTGCATTTGTTTAACGTACATTTTTACCATTTGGTGGCTGTGTTTATTTCTAGCACAATTCTTATTTTTATAATAGCTTTTTAAATAAATGTTATTAAGTATCACATTACCTCAATTCTGAAATGGATAGCATGTAAGATATATTTATGTTCCGCTAAGTATGGGACTGCAGTGGTTTATGATGGAATATATTTAAGTGTGGAAACTCAAAAATTTCTGTGGATTTGAGGACTGGGCAACACACCTTACCTACCCCAACATTAAAGGAACTATGATGTGCTTAAAAAAAATTTAAAGAAATGCTTTTAAACAAGTTCTGGTAGCGTAAAATGTAGCTTCTAACACAGAAATTTGTATCCATTGGGCCAGAGAGGGTTCCCGCTTATGCTTCACCATTTTTACTAAAATAAATAATTTCGCTTTAAGTTATTTGCTTTCTTAAATTCCTTCCCTGTCATTCACTAAAATCTTTACGAAACCCAATGTTGTTGACATAACTGAAGCAAAAGGTCTGACTGTTAACCAAACGGAATCTTTTCAAGCACTTTTTAATGAAGAAGCCAATTTCAGTCAACTCAGCTACTGGATTCCATTCTCTCCCTTCTCTATCCCCAGAAAATAAGAGAACAAAGCGACCCACCTACAAGAAATAAAATGAACTCAAAACCACAACTAGAACCAATCACGTTCTTGGACAATCCTAGTCTGTGTGCCCTTTGCAAACCAAAGCTTCACGTAATTTTATGTTTTACTATAATAATAATGATAGGTGACATTTACATAGCATTTTAAGGTTTTCAAAGTCCTTTATATATATGATCTCATTTGAACCTCACAGCAACAATGTAAGGTAGTTATTTTTATTATTCCCATTTTACAGATGGGAAAAACAAGACTTCAAGGGGTTATATGCACAGAGCATCACAGCCAGGAAGTGTTTAAGGCAGGATCTGAATACAAGATTCAGCCCTCTCCTAGGTCCTGGGGCTCCTGGTTTTGTTTTTGGTTCCCTTTAGGTGGCTAAGGGGCACAGTGGATAAGGCTCTGATCTTGGAGTGAAAAAGACCTTAGTTCCAGTCAAATATTCACTAGTTGTGTGACTCTGAGCAAGTCACTTAACTGCTGACTCCATTTCCTCACTTGTAAAATGGAGAAAATAACACCATCTCTCTTCTAGGGTTCTTCTGGGAATAAAATGAGATGATATTTAGTAAATGCTTTGTATATCTTAAAGAGTTATATAAATGCTAGTTATTATTCTTATTTCTTTCAATATAAGATGAGTAAAGCTGGATGCCAAAAAATCGGTACTTATAACTTCCCCAATTGAATGTTTTGCTATATTGAAAGAAAGATAGCCTGGCACTGTGGATATGAACCTGGCTTTATTGCCAAGAAGACCTGCCTCTGACACATATTGACTGTGTGAACCAAGACAAGCCATTTAACTTTAGTTAGATACAGTGCTTTAGGGAGCTCTCTAAGATTGTAATTTGCAGAGAAAGCACTGACCTGCCCTGGTAGAGATTCCTCCCTAGGAAATTCCCAGTACCAGGTCCTGAGCCTACACAGATCATCATCATATCAATAGCTGGGGATTACTGATTCTATCACTCAGTTGTCTACAAGTCCCTAATGCTACTGCCTGATGTTCACAAAAAATATCTCCTTTGCATTAGCAAAATATAGACCAAAAGCCAAGTTGCAATATAGATGAAGTGAAAAGACATGTGCTAATAACACATTTCTATGTTCCACCTTTGATTTGTAGATAGATAAGCTCTCAGGATCCATAGATGGCTACTAAAAACTCTGCAGTTTTATCTACTATGATGCTATACAGAATCTCTGCGTGTATATACACGTGTGTATGTATGGGGGGAATAGTAAGAAATAAATGTTCACTGGAGGAAAGAATCTCTCACGTCCCTTCAAACTTTAACATTCTGTGGTGGTGATGATGATTATGCTTATTATATATTTAGTAAAAAAAAATCCTTTATTTCTTATTTTCATACCTTAATTCTAAAGGAAATTTTACCAGGAAGAAATCAGCAAAGTCTAATATCCACCATTTTATGACACTTGCGCTAGGTAATGCTTTCTTCCTTCTCTTCTACTTTGTTCCAGTCCCTCTGTCTCCTCTCTCTCTGTCTCTTCTCTCCCTCTTCCCCCTCCTCTTCCTTCTCCCCCTTCTCTCCATCTCCACATCTCTCTCCCTTCTTCTTCCTCTCCTCTCTCTCCCCCTTCTTTCTCTTTGTCATTTTCTGTCTGTATCTACTGTCTTTCTCCTCTCTCTTTTCTGTCTCTCCTCCCTCTCTTCTCTTTCTTCCCCCTCTTCCTCTCTCATCTTGTTTAATATTTCATCTTGTGCTACCTACAAACATGCCCAATGTCACCTATCCTTGAAAAAACCTTCACTTGACTTTGCCACCTGATTTTAGCTATTGTCTTTTCACAGCCAAATGCCTTTGAAAAAACTCTCTTTCCTTTTCCTATTCTTTTCACTTTTCCCTGATTTCTCAAACCCCTGTAATCTGACTTCAGCCCCTATCAACTCTCTAAAAAACGTTCTCTTCAAAGTTTCCATTGATCTCGATTTCCAAATCCAATGATCTTACTTGGCTTCTCCTTACTTGGCTTCTCCTTCTACATCCTTCTTGGCTTCGGAGCAGCATTCAACAATATTGAACACCCCTCTCCAACATCCTTGACAACACTCTCTCATTTTTCTCCTCCTCCCACTCTGACTACTTTCTCTCAGTGTCCTTTGCTATAATATCACCCCATGACCTGTGAATGGATATAGCCCAGGGCTCTATCCTGAACCCTTTTCTCTTCTCTATTA
Organism: Pseudochirops cupreus; assembly: GCA_028627135.1. Lineage (NCBI taxonomy): Eukaryota > Metazoa > Chordata > Mammalia > Diprotodontia > Pseudocheiridae > Pseudochirops > Pseudochirops cupreus. The sequence continues at coordinate 307,747,123 of CM053584.1, read as the reverse complement.
TCTCTGTTCTCACAGCACCTACAGGTTCTATCAGTATCTTTATGCAGATGACATCTGGATCTAAGTATCTGGCCCTTATTTCTCCCCTGAGCTCTTGTTCTGGCCTCCCCCCACCAGCCCTGCCCCTACTAATAAGAGCCTAGTAGAAATCTCTATTTATAGGTATCTCAAACTAAAGAACTCAAAGGGAACTCATTACCTTTCCCCCTAAAACTATGCCTGATCCAAACTTCTCTATTTATGTGGAGGGTTTTATCATCCTTCTAATCACTCAGGTTTACAATATGCTCCACATTCTTCACTCACCCTTCATTTTCCCTCACAACACATATTCAAGCCGTTGACAAATCTTGATTCTATCTTCCCAAAGATTCTTTCATCTGGCACCTTCTCTCCATTGACCTGACTTTTTTCAATCCCTCCTCATCTCTCATCTGTACTATTGCAATGGGCTCCTCCTAATTGTCCTCTCTGCTTCAAATTTCTCCCCTTCACAAAATTATATTCCTGAAACATGTCTTGCTGTTACTTTTCCATAAAAGAAGCTTTGATATCTTCTCATTGCCTCTAGATCAGTGATTCTCAACCTGGGGGTCGTGACCCCTCACATATTTCCGATGGTCTTAGGAAATGAGACACGGCTCTTCTGTCCATCTCCAGGAGCGTCTGTCCACACGCAGATACGCCCACATACGAGTATTAAAGTGTCGTGGCATTAGGAGGGTTGAGAACCACTGCTCTAGATATAATACAAATTCTTTTGTTCAAAAACAATTTCACCGTTCAGCTCCAACCTCTCTTTCCTGACTTATTCACATAACTTCCCTTAATACACTCTAAATTCCAGTCATATTGATATATACTTACTATTTCCCATATATGATATTCCTGTTTTTGTTGTTAACTCATTTCAGTCATGTCTGACTCTGTGACCCATTTGGGGTTTTCTTGGCAAAGATACTGAAGTAGTTTGCCATTTCCTTCTCCAGCTCATTTTTCAGGTGGGAAAACTGAGGCAAACAGGGTTAAGTGACTTGCCCAGGGTCACACAGTAAGTTTCTGAGATCAAATTTGAACTCAGGTCTTCCTGACTCCAGGCCCAGCACTCTATCTACTATATCACCTAGGTGCCCCATAATCTTGCTAACTAGTGTATTTCTTGTATTTTTATCTGTGACCTATACTTATGAAAGAACAAAAACTTTTGGAAACATTTCAATGGACTGAACTATCTGATATCATTCTCAGCTCATTCAATGCACTCTAAATACGATCTAAGAGGGTAACAGAAAGATGGTATGTTATTTGTGCTGTGTAGATTTCAGGAACTCAAGAGGGCTATTATAATGTAAAATGGCAAAACAAATATATTTTTCAACTTTTAAATGCTTTATGGATGATTATGAGAATATATTTAGTTTGACCTTGACTATTAAGACTGTGTTAAAAATTTATTACACTGTTCCACTAAAAAGTTATGTCATGATCACAAGATCATTCTCTCACTTAAAGTTTAAATGTCCATTTAGCATTAATAGCATCTAATAAAATGCACCAAATTATTATGTATCTCTTTTCCCCATGAGATAATTCATAATTGTTCATTGATATGAAAAAAAATCAGGCTTCAATTTGTACCAGGGATGAGGTATGCATGTATATGAGAAACAAATCTGATGAGCAAGTGAGATGTGCCACAGTATGTGGTGTGTAGTACCAACACATATCGTCTATGAACTAAACATTTGCATTAGAAAGGAAGTCTAACCCTGGACTTCAAGGGCTTTTTTTCCAATAAGGATCAAGGAGAATACCTTGTCAGTAACTGCAAACACAAACAACTTCCAAGGAGTCGAGGCTGCCCAGAGCAGGAGGCTCTATATGGGCTATTCCATAACCACGAAACAAGTTGGAGCCAGCAAAGCTCTCATTCCATATACCACTGTGATATTGTGCCAGGGAATTCTGAAACTCAGCATTCAGACAAATAGGCTGTGGAATTATGATGTTGGTCTTGTGTTTGAAACAAAGAGACAGGAGTGGCTGGGGGACAAGAAGCTATTTGTGAAGGGGCATGGATTTTACTTCCTCCATTTCATGGTGACACACAGGATGGCAAAGAGAGGCTGACAAACACCCTACTAAAGCAGAGCCTCAGCCCTTGGCAGGCCCTGAGCTGTCCCATGTCCAGAAGTCTTTCGGGAGATGATACTCACTGGTTTTTATGACTGGCCTGCAGAGGAGTTCTAGTATGACCTGGGCATTCTAGTCTAGGAGACATCCCATGGCTTGTTTTTATGAAACTGCCCGAGTAGTCCTAGATCCAATGTAGTTTCTTAGTGGTTCTTATACATTGGTTAAAAGTGGCAACTAGCCTCCAAAAATTGGGGGAGAGAAGGATTTTATGTACCCCAGGACATTTAAAACATCTAATTTTGGTAAGTGAGCAGTTGTGTGTGGATTTAAGATGCAAGTTACTTATGATTTCACCACTAAGTTTTTCTTGGCTTATGTCTCCTTTATACAAAAACATGGCCTGCTGGGAACAACAGAGGTAGTCACAGAATCCTTGTGTGTGGCAGTCAGGGGGCTGTGCAGTTGGTTAGGGTTTCTCTACCTACCGAGGCAGATTCTCAAGATGCTACCACCATCACCAAGCATTTATCAAAGTGCTTACTCTGTCAGGCATTCTGCTAAATGCTTGGGATGCAAAGGAAGGGAAAAAAAATCCATGGTCCTTGACTTCAGCAAGCCCACAAAACAGAATTTTTTTTTTTAAGGAAAAGGGCTTCCCTAGGACCCTCTGCAACTTTTCCTGTCGTGGAATTCTGCAAGACTCTTGGGAAATGGTGACCTGTCAAGAGACAGGGGAAGTACAATAATAAAGTAATAATAGCTTAGATCTGTATAGCACTTCATGGCTCTCTCATATATACACACACATATAAAAATATACACACACACATATAGTTTCACCTGTTCTCTCAAAGGAGCAGTCTGTTACCTAAAACATATCTATATCTACATTTATGTCCATCTTTTGATTTAATCATTGCAACAACCCTGAAGTAAGCAGTAAAAGAATTTTCTATGTTTTGTAGATGTTGAAACTACTTCTCTGAGAATATAAGTGATTCCCCAAAGTCACACAGCCTGCAAAGGGTGGGTCTTTTGATTCCAAGGCCAAGACTTTTCCCAATGTATACAGCTAGTAGCTGCAGCTACTTCCTCCTTAGTCCTACACACCTAACCAAAATAGTTATTTGGTTAAACGATCTGGGGTCAGCCATGGATCTGAGGCAGGATCAAAGGTCAAGAACTATAGCAGAACCTGAGGCAGAGGCTCATGAGCCAAAGTCAAGAAACAAGGCATCAGGACAGGAAAGAAGACTCATAAACAAATGGAGCTGTGGTGAATCCGTGGTCTGGAGTCAGGGTGGTTGTTCCAAGCCAAGAGTTGGGGCGCTATGCGGTCAAGGTCAAGATTTGGTATCCAAGCTAGGGATCTGAGCCAAAGAATGAGTCCAAGTAAAGCAGAAGTAGTCTCAAAGGATCAATAGGCTAGAACCACCCAAGAGGAGGGATCAAGAAAGGTGCCAACGAGCTATTCCACTGTTATGAAAGGGACTGACTGACTAACGACTAGAGTCTAGAGGAAACCAATTTGGGAGGCAGTTGTGAAATTGCACATATATATACATACACACACACACACACACACACAAACGGAATGTACACCTCTCCTCTAGGGGACTGATTTGTCACCTTAACAACTGGCTCACATCTTATAGTTTTTTGGGAATGGGTAGCGTATGGGAAGAACACTGAACTAGGATTCAGTATACCTAATCCAGTCCAACTGTCTCATTTAATACAACAGACATTTACACATCACATCTAAGGGCACTATGAGACATTGTGGAAACAGGCAAAAATGAAGCTGTTCCTATACTCAAGGAGTTTCTCCCAGAGGTTACAAATGGCTATTAATTTCTACTTCTGTAGGATCAGGAAAGGTTTCCTATAGGAAATGGCTCATGAGCTGGGGCTTGCAGGAAGTCAAAGGATTCCAAGAGTCACAAGTTGAAGGACACTTTCTGCAAAGGCATGGAATTAAGGGATAGAATGCCAAGTTTGGGATATAACGCTGGACTGAGAATCCAACAGCACTAAGCAATTGTTTAAATTTGGACATATCATTTAACCACTTCTGAGCCCTGATTTATAAAGTGAGCCTCAGCTGCAAACTAATAAGGGTTAAATCACATCATGTCTAGAAATCCTTTCCGTGGGTATGCTGTAGTTGACTGTTAAATTTTCAGTATAATCATTTACATCTCAGAAATCAATAAGTGTTATAAATCAGGGCTTGTTTGATTGATTTCTAGTCTTAAGAAAGGGCAACCAGGTAGTACATTGGCTAGAGCAAAGGGCCCGGGGTCAGGAAGATCTGAATTCAAATTTGACCGTAGACACTTACTAGTTGTATGACCTTGGGCAAGTCATTTAACCTTGTTTGCCTCCGTTTCTTCATCTATAAAGTGAACTGGAGAAGGAAACAGCAAACTACTCCAAACCAAATGTGAGGGTCATGTGAGGCCATGAAAATTTGGACACAACCAAACAACAACTCACAAAAAGTTTTAAGAAAGTGATAGACAAAATGTTAATAATGATGATTAAACTTAGAAGCATGTCATGTATTTTCAGAGAGCTGGTTATTAAGTATTTGTTAGCACAATTCCCATTCTTATGTATGGGTCAGGCAAACAGTAACAAATCTAAACACAGTGTTCTTCCAAATTAAAAAAAAAAAAAACTATGACTATAAAACTGAAATAAAGTCTTATTCCACATCTGGAAGAGAAGAAGCTATTGATTGTGGTCATTTCAATCACTCACTCAATCAACATGTATTAAGTACCTACTACCAGGCACCTGTGCTGAGCATTGGGATACAAAAAGGGGCAAAAGACAGTATCTGCCTTCAAGGAGCTTATGATCTAACGGGGTGGATGACATTTCAGTCACCTATATCTACCCAATCATTGAGTGCCATTAATGGTTTACTGAAAACAGTGTTTCCTATTTTTGACTTATACCAATATAGGACTTTAATACTGGGCTCCCTTTTATTATAGTCTTTCCTTCTTTCTTTTTTATAGCCTGTCCTCCTTCCTTCCTTCTTTCCTTCCTTCCTTCCTTCCTTTTTTACTTCCTTCCTTCCTTCCTTCCATTCCTTCCTTCCTTCTTTACTTCCTTCTTTCCTTCCTTCCTTATTTTCTTCTTTCCTTCCTTTTTTCCTTCCTTCCTTATTTTCTTCTTTCCTTCCTTCCTTTCTCCCTCCTTCCTCTCTCAGTATTTCTTTATTTCCATATTTCTTTTTGTAATTGTTTCCTAGTCCAAATGAATCCAGTGCACGTGTAACTGGGAGAGGCTTTGGCTGTTCATCCTGAAAGACTTTAACTATTGGGAGCCTTATTAGCCAAAGCTGAAAATGACTTGGATCTCTTAAAAGAACTCTCCAGATGCTTTACTGACTTACAGCTGGGCCCAGCATTCCTGTCTCTGGTGGTGTTACACTGGAGCCACAGGCATGTAGCAGACTCCATTTCACCACTAAATCCCATGGTTGAATGAGATTTAGATTGTATCAGTCTTGTTTAATATGAAAGTATGCTGATAGATGGAAATATATGAGTACTATCCTCCTTTATCCCAGCTCCTGCTTTGTACTTCCCTCTCTCCCCACCAAAAGAAGTTTTATGAGAGCTCAAGAAACCAAGAGAGGTTGCTGGACCCATAGAAGTGGACTGAGCTCAGATCATCATTGGGACAGTGTTTTTTCCTCTTATTTTGGTATGAAGGAAAAAAGACGGGAGGGTAAAGGAAGAAATATAACCACATATAAAGCCACAAATAAGCTACTGTATGTCAACAGAAATCAGATCCTGACATCAAAATATTTTTTAAGAAAAAGGTTGACATTTTAAAAGGCTCTGCTAATATTTCTTGAAGATGAGGGACTAGGAGACGTTTCAAGCAGAGCAGAGGGAACTGTTTAACAGAGCACTTATGAAAATGATTTCAATTTTTACAAGGAATTAAGTTACAATTTTTGACTCTGCATTGTTAAAGGCAAAGATTCCACCAAAGAATGTATTTGAGATATAACATTCTTTTTTTTTGTGTAAACATGTCTTTAGAAGGATATACTCAAGTAACTTAAAGACCATTAAACTCTATCTTAATGTGATGCAGCCATGTTCAGCTAAGGCAAAATTGAATACCTCATATACTAAGATGAAGTTTAATAGCATATATGGTTAGAATATCTACTCATATATGTTCCAAGGCTTGTGTGGTCTTTTTTTGATGGCCACAGAAGCTGATTCTGGATTTCAGAAAATAAGTTAGTCTTCCAGGTTTGGGGCCTAGAGTTAATTCACATTCACTACTCTTTGTTATAATGTTGTATATAATTTATCTAAATGCTACCCTGAACAGACACAAAGTTACAACTTAATCTGGGCTTAGAAAAGAAAAATCATTTGGCCTTTTTTGAGTGGGTAAGATGTAATATTGTAATATTTTCATGTATGTGTGTGTGTGTGTGTGTGTGTGTGTGTGTTAGGTCATGAAAGATTTCAGTCATACTGATTCTTAGATGAGAAGATGGTTGAGAGCAATCTCATTTCCTCAATGTAAAATCTTTCATGTCGATGGAAATCTCTGTAATTTCCTGCTGTGATTGAATCATAAAACTGAAAATGTTGGGCTTGCTACACACTAGTTGCATGATTTTGGGTAGGTCACTTTAACTCTCCGGGTCTTATGAGAGGGTTGGGGCAGATTTTTTCTAGGTTTAAATCTATAAATCAACGGATTATCAAAGCTCCATTCCAAAAAATCCTCCTAAAAATCAGGCTTTATTGGCTATGCAGTTCCAGTCTCATGGCATGAAGTCAAGAGCATACTTTCATCATTTGTGATTTGAGCCCATACCAAATACTGGCCTTCAGTATAGTTGTCCTTTGATTCTTTGTGGTGGTGGGAAGATGGTCCTGAATTCTCAAAGGCAAGCTAGAGCTCGTTCTATCAAGCTAGAGTGGCTTTGATTATGGTTTTGATGAAGGACTGAGTCTATTGTCTAAGAAGGACCTGCCTAATTCATTTAGGAGAGGGATTACTGTGCTGCCCTTTGGGTGACATTTTTGTGCATGGCTACAAGAGTTTTTCCTCATTGCCTTACATGCATATGGCTTTGTCAAATCACTTAATCTCCCTGGACCTCAGTTTCTTCATCACTAAAATTGCATGTTGGATGAGATGACCTCTGATCTCCCTGTCCACCCTAAATCTGTGATCATATTAGCCTATAATCCACTAAATCTTACAAATTTTGTAATCCGTGTTGGTTGAGGGTGGACTTCCAATAATGAAATCAAAGATCATCAAGGGTTAAAGATGAGATGTCAAGTCCAGATTGGGGATCTCAACCTTTTGTGTGTCATGTAACATCTTTGGTACCAAGGTGAAGCCTATAGATCTCTTCTCAGAATAATGTTTTTACTTTTTTTTTTTTTGCTTTTTGGAGGGCAGTTGGGGTTAAGTGACTTGCCCAAAGTCACAAGGCTAGTTGGTGTGTCAAGTGTCTGAGGCTGCATTTGAACTCAGGTCCTCCTGACTCCAGGCCAGTGCTCTACTCACTGCACCACCTAGCCACCCCAGAATAATGTTTTTAAATGTATAAAATTAAGTACATAGGATGACAAAGAAACTTTATATTAATATATAATTATCAAAATATTTTTAAAAACACAAGTTTATTGATCCCAGGTTAAGAACCCTTGGTTTAGCAAGATATCATTAAATATTTCAGTCATTTTTTTAGTTGTATTTGACTTTTTGTGACCCTATTTGGGGTTTTCTTAGTGAAGATATTGGAATGGCTTTTCATTTCCTTCTCTAGCTCATTTTACAGATGAGGAAGCTGAGGCAATCAGGGTTAAGTGACTTTCTCAGGGTCATACAGCTAGGAATTCTGAAGACAGATTTGAATTCATAAAGATAAGTCTTCCTGACTCCAGGCCTGGTCAGCCCTCTGTCCTCTATGCCACCTACCTGCCCATTGCCACATGTAAAAGTGCCAAATCCCAACAATTTATTTAAGTCTAAAAGAAGAAAAAAATACAGAGGAGGATCAGCTCCCAATCACCTGGAGATGGTTTAGGAGTAGCTCTGCCTAAGGCGCCTTCCAACTTTTTGATTCTATGACCTATGACAACCTATAGTTTGGGGCATAATTTGTGCCTAAAGTATTCAAACCCACCAGTCACATGCTCCCTGCAGAAATATGACCACACTCACGTGTAAGTGCCTGTTTCTCTGGGTTTTTTTGAAAAGGGGTCATTAACTGCTTCACAGCCTTTAGTTTTAGTTTTAATTCATGACATTTGGAGTGGGGGGAGAAGGGAGAGAATGGGGACATGCTTGGCTCTAGAAAAGAAACACACCTCACACATCTGCAATTCAGTGGTTTTTTTGAGCTTATTTTCCCACTGACTTGCTTTCCTTGCAGCCTGGGCTTTAAAAACATTTTTCTGGAGGAGCCCAGGAGATCCCAGTGGACCCAACACCATCGCTCATATGGAATGTATTTAGAGAGGAGAGAAAGCTTGAACTGCGTGGTTATATTATTTTGAACTGGCTTTGTACATAGCATGGCTGGAATTTCAGAGCTGGCTTTTGTTCTCATTCTTCATGAAACATTTGTTATATGAGCTGCTGTTAGAGCAGCAGCTGCCCTAGAGAAACCAGCTCAATGGTTTCTTGTTCCCTGGTCTAGAGAGTTGACGAACAGGGCTTGGGATCCACAGGAAGAATTAACACTCCCTGTCTTTGATGCTATTCTGACTATCTTTGGTGAGGCTGGAAGATATACTCCTCCAAAATTACATGTGATGGGAAAAACTTTTCAGTAATGTCAAATGGTATTTCCTGGGAATGCTGAGTTGTTTTTATCTATCCCTGTGATTCACATTGTTCTCTCTTCAGGAAAGTTGCTTGTGCTCTGATGTCTTTTCGAGGTACACTTTCAAAGAAAGGACTTGGAAATGTTATCATAACATGGTTGATGTTAGAACTGAATTCATTAAGATGCAACTCCATTTGGACTCTGCCCAAGGAATTAATTACTAATTATTAAATTTCATTACTAAAGAACCAAAGGGACTTGAACAAGAAGGCATCATGGCATAGTAGAAGAGTACTGAATTTGGAATTATAGAAACTGTGTTTAAATCCTGGCCTGCTGCTCCCTGCCTGCATGATCTTGGGTAATTCACCTCACCTCTCAGAAACTCAATTTTTTTATCTGTTCAATAATGAAGTTGTACTGATGGCCTCTAAGACCACTTCCAGATCTAGATCTATGATCCTAAGGGATTGACTAATTAATTCACTTATCAAAGAGTATTACGGTGTAGACTCTGAAACCAGTCAGAGTTACAGAGAGGCTGAACTATGGGACAAATATTAGAGCTAATTAATATCATAGATCACAGTGGTCCACAATAAAAGATTCATATAAAAGGAGATGCAGCTATAACACAAAAGACCAAATGTGACTATATATTGTCATTAAAAAAATCCAGTTTGGTTGGTCCCATGATATGATAAGGTTATGAAGGCTACACACAAATTCTCTCACAAGATCACAAGGGTGGGACTTTCAGACAGTGGACGACTGCTCCTATGCAAGCATCTTTCTCTTGTTCTCATCAGTGGCGAATCATGTATTCTACCATGGGATTGTGAATAACAAAATGAGAGTATAAGATATCACATATAAGGAACTGTAAAAAGGATGAAATATAAAGGGCATCGACTTGCAAACATATGTTTCTAGGTCTTTACTGCAACACTGCCTAATTTAACTTAATTTACAGGATATATAGGGTATGTGGGATACGCATGACTAAAATTATGAATAAGATACTAACTTTTTTGTCAATGAAAATCTCTTGAATAACATGTTAAAAATTATCCATGATACAGACCAGAAAAAGGTATATACTTAGGTAGAATTACAGCTGACTAAAAATAGAATTTCCCCCCAATGCAAGCTTGAGACAGAATATGTCCTCTTGCCATAGTCCTAGAATATAACCATGTCATTGGGGTCCAAAGGAGGTTAGAGAGTGTATTGGTTCATGAGATGACAATGACCACTTGGTCTTTATATGAACCAGGAAGTCATTAGAGTTCCCTTACGTTACTGCTTCCATTTGCTTCTTCCATGCTTTAAAAATAGAACAGTTTTGCCACGTTATCGGGAAAGTCAATGAACTGAAATTTGCAATGACTAATTTTGTCCCAGTGTACTTACTTAATGCATAACTTGTGGTCATATTACTGTCAAGCTCAACTAAAAACTCTATGAAATAGGAACTAACTGAATTCAGAAGTAGGAGAAAGTGATCTCCAAACAGAACATATTCTTACTACACCATTCAGGAGGGAAGTATTTTTATGCTAAGTTTTCATTTTGTGGAAATGAATCCCAAAAGAGAAGAAAAGACTCATTGTTTTATAGTACTCTCAAATCTTAGCTATCATATGAGGATACTTCACATTATGAAATGGATATACTCTTTCAGAGTTGGTTGTGGAGTGGATTTCTGCCAAATGAATAATTTTTCCTATTGGAGGGTATTTCCTTACTCAGGAATTCTCTATATCAATGAAGTCACAGACCCAGTCCCAATCCCTATTTGTAAATGCCTGTTCTTAAGTCCATATATCTCTATCCTTATCCCTATATTCCTATCCCTAAATAATGGGCAGCTAGGTGGCATACAGGATAGAGAACTTTCTAGGGCTAGAGATAGCAATACTCATTTCCTGGAGTTCAAATCTGGCCTTGGATACTTACAAGCTGTGTGACCTTAGGCAAGTTTGTCTCAGTTCTTCATCTATAAAATGAGCTAGAGAATAAAATGGTAAAGCTCTTCAGCATTTTCGCCAAGAAAATCTCAAATGGGGTCACGTGACTGTTATGATTGAACAACAACAAAGACACTTGATAAAAATTAACTTATGACTTGATTAAATAGATGTAACATTTTATGGGTTTTTTTTGGTCTAGACATATGATGACTCCTTGTATGGAAATTTCCTCTAGGTATGCAGATTGGCAACATCTTCATAACTTACTGAGTTGCCTTTGGACACTAAGAGGTCAGGTGACTTGGCATACCATACCATAATGTCTCTCATATTCATATTTATAATACATGTAAATAGAATAGGAAAACATTTTATTAAATGAAATATGTTACATATTTCCAGAAGTAAAAAGTTCATCAACAGAATGATACATATGTTAAGCATAACTTTATGACCTAAAAATGGAATGTCTTAAACTGAGAAATGAAGAACCAATGGTTTCGTTTTTTGAACATGAATACCTTCTGTATCCAGAACCTATCTAATCAGTAAAGATTGCACGAAATAAAACTACTCTGACAGTGAGGGACCCATCAACATTAGTAGATGGTAGATATTGATGACATACAACAGGTGAGACCTGTCAAAATCATAAATCAGAGTCTGTTTATACCTTGCTTAGAAAAGGTGACCACTTGCTGCTTAAACAAAGTTGTGTTAGTGCAATAAGAATATATATTCATTCCTTTTTATGGGGAATAGTTATAGAGCTGAGGTTCTGCTGTGTTTCTTAGCTAAATAGAATAGGGAGAAAATAGGAAGGGACGGATATAGTAAAAAGATAGTATTGATTAATTCAAGTTTTGTGAACTCATGATTTTTTTTTTGGTTTTCAAGTTAAAAAAAATTTTTGGAACTGGTGTGAAAACCTAATTTAGTTGCAAAAAACCCAATAAAATGAAAACTCCCCTCAAACATTCTGGGTTGAGTCTGGGTCCTAGAGGTCCTGATGAAGGAATGGAAACTCTGGCAGATCCAAACTGAGTCTCTTGGTATTCAGATTTGTTTTCTTGTGGAAATGAGTTACAAGATACTTGTGTTTGTTCAGACACTGTATATCTGGGCTCTCTATTGCAAATCACTTTCTTACACTCCTGAACAAATGGAGAGATGATGCCACCTTCTGGACGAACTTTATCCATCCATTAACTTCATTTTATGTAATATATGGTACTGTAAAGGAAACCAGTAAAGCTCTTTTTAAAGGACTACAACTGAAAGTTCTTATTTGAAATAAAAGTCTATTAAAACTGCTGGCATCTGGCCAAAATCTACTTATCAGAAACAATAGGAATTTAATAGTCTTCCAGAAAAAAAGAAGTTTAAGAATATCCACTGGGGGCAATTGCTTTTTTAGCAACAACACTTTGAAAGATTTCATTTTAAGATGGCCTTAGATAAATCCTTTATTTTCCATACTCTTAATAAAGTCCAGAGCAAAAATTCCTCTGTCACAAATACAGTTTTTACTTGGATTGTGAATTCTCACCAGTTGTTGAGAATACCATTTTGATAACCTTTCCAGTCAATATCATTTTACTAATGAATAAAAAACATATAAATGGAGACGTGAGAACCTCAGTCCCAATGATCAGTCTATGGTCTTTTCCAGGAGTTGTGGTTGGTTGGTGAAGAGGTCATTGAATAAAAGACAAGTCTAAACCTGACATCATTTGGAAAGAGGGAGGCTTCTATAATTATCCTGAGCATTTGCAGAGATACTCTATTTCACAGGTTTGCAGTTGATGAAATAAGCCTGGGATCAATTTAGCCCTATTAAAGATTTAACAAGTAGTTATATACCAGGTATCGTGCTAAGTGCTTTACAAATATTATCTCATTTGATCCTCACAATAACCCTAGGAGGTAGGTTTTTTAAAAATTTTATTTATTATTATTATAGTTATTATTATCCCCATTTTAGAACTGAGGAAACTGAGATAGACAGAGATTAAGTAACTTGTCCAGTGTCACAGAGCGAGTAAATGTCTAAGGTCAGATTTGAATTCATGTCTTGCTGACTCTAAGTCGAGAGTTATATCAACTATGCAACCTATGTATCTCTCCGACTGGCTAAAGGACTTGTCCTACCTTCTTTTATCCCCCAAAGAAACAAGATATTACTGTCCAGTAGGCAGGGACTATGTCTATTCTGTGATGAAAGTGGATGGGAATGCAGCAGGCTATGCAGAACTGAGAGCACGGGCTGACCAATATGAGAGCAGAGTTGGAGGTGGCCTTATGGGGAGAACCTTGATGTTGAAAAAACGCAAGATCGTTACCAACAGGAGAAAAAAGCTACATTGGGAGATTAGGTTCAGAATTCTGACACTAACCAATAACTTCCCAGACTGAGGGAACAATAACTATGATAGCTTCCCTAGTAAGTAGAAATTATTATGGACCAATTTCAGAATCATCCAATAAATATTTTGAATTCTTTCTTTTCCTTCCTTCTTTCCTTCCTTCCTTCCTTCTTTACTTCCTTCCATCCTTATTCCTTCCTTCCTTCCTTCCATCCTTATTTCCTCCCTCTCTCTTTCCTTCTTTCTTCCTCCTTACCTCTCTCTTTCTGTCTCTCTTAAAATATGCCCCTATTAAAACCATTCTACAAGGTAGAAATGTATTATTATTTTACTATGAATACCCCACATTCTAAACTTTAGAGTTAAGAATGAACATTTACATCCATTATCTCATTTGACCCTTGCAACAATCTTGTGAGGGTGGAAAGACAGATATTACTCCCATTTTAAATATTAGGAAACTGAGTTTCTGATAGGTTGTACAATGTCACATTGATAGCGAGAGAACTGATATTAGGATATCAATATTCTAGATGCTAATTTGGTGCATATTTTTAAAAAATGCAATAGGATAAGCTGGAAAAGATATCAGAGCTCATTTAATCCAACCCCATCATTTTATATCCCAGAAAGCTGAATCTCATAGAGGTTAGTCTTGCCCAATGTGAAACAGTCAGCCTGAGGCAGAATCAGTACCAGCCTGGTTCAGTTCAGCGTTCTCTCCTATACCATACTGCTTCTGAAATGCTGTTCTTCAAAACAATTAAAACACATCACTATTCACTATAAAATATCAGGCTTTAACTTTGTTGTGTATGAAGGAGCTCAATATGACCTTTTTATTGATCACGAAAACTTTAATTTTCCTGCGAGAATTGGATGCTGAAGTTTCTTGTACTGCATATTTGTCACTGTTTTTATAACCTCCAAATTTGTGTATTTTGGCATGCATATGCCCCCGGAAAGTGGATTAATACACTTGTAAATCTGGGGCTCAATTATCATTCCTTCAAAATAAAAAGAAGACAATATTTACACCTGAGTTCTATCATTCTTGTTTCATTAAAATATTTAAAAAGTAATAATCCTTTAAAATTAAGTTCCCATTTTACAGACATGTTTTATCCCAAAGGGTATTTAGGAACAATCATTAGACACCTGTTTGGAATTGGGGATGTTTTCCCACACAATCAGTGTTAAAACTAGTGGTTAACTTCACCGACCAGTCTACAAAATCTATTTTGTACCTACAATGTAGGGACAAAACCTACAATGTAGGTTAAATATCATTCCTTAGCAATGAAAAAAGTTGAAAGATATACTGCCAGAAGTTAAAATAGAGGAAATAATTAGCAAACTATTATTCAATTTAATAATAATAATAAAAACAAGCATTTATGTAGTGCTTTAAGGCTTGCACAGCATTTAATGTGTTATCTCATTTGTACCTCATTACAGCCTTGTGACATTTGTACTATTATTATCCTCATTTATAGATGAGAATATTGAGGCAAAGAGAGGTTATGTGACTTGTCAAACATCTAATAAATGTCTGAGACAGGATTCTAACTTGGCTCTACGTGACTCCAAGTCCCACATTCTATCCACTAAGACAACTGTCTTGATTTGTGGTGAATACTGGTGCTTATGGAGATATAACACACACACCCCCACTCACACACACACACACACACACCCCTATATATCTATATCCATCCATCCATCCATCCATCCGTCCATCCATCCAACCATCAATCCATCTATATATCTTGGGGGCAACTGGGTGGTGTAGTGAATAGAGCACTGGGCTTGAGTCAGGAAGACTCATCTTCAGATGTGATCAGATTCAGATATGATCTCAGACATTTACTAGTGTGGCCCTGGGCAAGTTACTTAACCCTATTTGTTTCAGTTTCCTCATCTGTAAAACAAGCTGGAGAAGGAAGTGGCAAATCACTCCAGTATCTTTGCCAAGAAAACCCCAAATAGGGTCATAAAATGTTAGACGTGACTTAACTGAAAAACATCTATCTACCTATCTACCTATCCATCTATCTACCTATCCATCCATCCATCCATCCATCCATCTATCTCCTTTCCCTTCATCTCCCTCATGATAATTCCTTTCCTTTCTTAGTTCAATGCAGAAAGATATTGGTCTTAGTTTACAGCCACTGTCCGTTTCCTCAACTTACAGATATCCTATCTTCCCACTTAATCTCTTAGTCCTTGGTAGGAAGAGTACTAAATTCATATCCTACAGTCTACACTCCTATGAATCTGATCAGGGTAGCTACGTAGTGCAGTAGATAAGAATGCTGGGCCTGGAGTTGGGAAGACCTGAGTTCAAAGGTGGCCTCAGACACTTACCAGCTGTGTGACCTTGAGCAAATCACTTGACATTGTTTATCTAAGTTTGCTCACATGTAAAATGAACTGGAGAAGGAAGTGGTAAATCACTCCAGTATCTTTACCAAGAGTCAGACATGACAGAAACGACTGAACAACAACACAATGAATTTGATATGTGTTCATTCATTCACCATTTATTAAATACTTACTGTGTACAGAATCCTAATCTTTAGGAGAGATACAAAATATTCAGATAAGACCCAATTTTTGCCTTCAAGTTACTTATAGTCTAAGAGGGGGACAAAATATAAAGTTTGGTGACTATCATTACTTGATAGTGAATGATAAAGGCACTATAGTAATTTGAAACAAAGTAATGTGTTTTTTGGGGAGGGATGGAAGCTCTGAATGAAATTATGATACTGGAAAGACTGATGAAAAAACTGCACAGGATAGGAAGGCATGGAGAGATTTGGATTTGTACTCACGGAGAGCTTACTGACACTGATATGATCCATTCAAGTGATAAGGGAAGTTTTCAGGTCACTGAATGCAAGTGATCAGATTTTGGGGAATTCCATGTTTGGTACAGGAAAGTATTTCACCTCCTAGACCTGTGTTTCCTTGTATGAAAGATGAATATAACAATTCTCAAACTATCTACCTTGCAAAGGGTATTATAAGGACCTAGAAAGATAATGTACCTAAGGCACTTTGTAGCCATAAAGCACCACCTGAAAGTGTGCTGTTGTTATCATTATTACTAATGGCTATCATAATGGCATTATTATTGATAACAGCAAAGGTGTGAACCTTTCCCTCAAGCTTCTCTACTGTTCCATGCCATATTAGCTGAACAATTGAAAACATTTTTATTTGAGGCATGCCAGTTTCCTATCTAGCTAGTGGAAGCATCTAGGTCCTGGGCTCTGCCATCATCTTACTGGTTTCTATTCTGGGGCTGCTGCAGATCACAGATCATAGGGAGATGTGGTTTGTTGAATGACAAGTTGTTACTCTCTCCAGCTGCTGGGAGTCAGAGAGAGCTCATGAATGGTGAATGAGATCAAGGAAAGGCTTTATTGGAAGAGGTGGAATTTAAGTTGGGCTTTGAAGGGTGGGTAGGAATTCTTCTGGGAAAAGGAGCATTCTGGTACACATTTCCATGTCTCATTGAAGAGCTGTGAATTATCTCTTAACATCTTTGGTCTTTAATGGATAATTTTTTAAAGGTTAAGTAAATGATGATCATGGCAGCTAGGTGGCGCAGTGGTTAGAGTGTTGGGCCTGGAGTCAGGAAGACTCACCTTCCTGAGTTCAAACCTGGCTTCAGATGCTTACTAGTTATATGAGCCTGGGTAAGTCACTTAACCCTGTTTGCCTCTGTTTCCTCATCTGTAAAATGAGCTGGAGAAGGAAATAGCAAACCACTCTAGTATCTTTGCCAAGAAAATCCCAAATCATGGTCATGAAGAGTTGGACACAGTTGAAAAATGACTGAATAACAACAAAAAGATGAACATAGTAAAAAAATGAGTAAAAAAGAGATTGAAGTTGTAAATCATTCGCATATATTCAACCAAAGTGCTCTTCTCCATCATTAGCCTGCTTTACTCTGACTCTTAGGTCTAGGTCATAACCCACCATGAGTGACTGAGGCAGGCAAAAATCTACCAAGTCATTCATTCCATGAAATCTGCCTCAATTATTAGCAATATCTATTCTAAGTTGGAAAACAATTAGTAATATTGACTATGAAATTCTCACCTATTTACAAAATGTGTGCCACAATTTCTTACCTTTCTACATTTGCTTAGGCCTTGAATGTTCTCCCCTGCCTCTCAACCTACTTATTTTCTGCCCTGTAAAGTCCAACTTTAATCCCATTTCCTCCAAGAAGCCTGCTAGGATCTTCCTACTTAGTAAAAACCTTTCCTTCCTTAGATATCACATAGCTCTTCGCACTTCTTTTAATTACTTGCTACACATTTTCTATTACTAAAATTATTTGTGTTTGAATCATATCCTATAAGAGAGCATATTCCGTGAGCATAAGGACTATGCCTTATTACCTTGGTATGTCCCTCAATACTCAGTTCATGCTCTATATACATTAGATGTTTAATGAATGTTTATTCATATTATTCATATTTGTTAAAAACACTAAAAGCCATAGATAAAAACATTTCCTGAAAAATATGATACTTGAAATTGTCCTAAAAGAAATTTAGAGATATTGAATTCAAACTTACTAAGGTTTAACAGTTTCCTGTTAGTAGTAGCTCTTTTGCAATATACTGTTGCTATGGCACTCTATTACGTACTTGGGTTAGAAAGATGAAAAATTTTTGTTAATTGTTCTCAAGACATTTGTATTAGGAAATTTCTATGTCCTTTATGGCTTTCTATAGTATGTATGTATACACAAAACTATGCATGTATATATGTATGTAGGTATGTATGTATGTATGTAGATAGGTATGTATGTATATAGGTGTGTATGTATGTAAGTGTATATGTATGTAGGTGTGTATTTTCATAGCCTCGGGCTTACAAAGTACATTCCTCACAGCAACGTGAAGGGCCCAAGTAGATGGAGAACTGAACTTGGAGTCAGGAAGATCTGAGTTCAAATTCAGCCTTAGACACTCATTTGTTATGTGAACATAGGCAAGTCACTTCTGTTCACCTCAGTAAGGTAAAGATGGTAGACACCTACATCCCAGAGTTATGAGGACAAAATGACCTAATATTTGCAAAGCACTTTGCAAGACTTAAAGTGCTATATAAATTATTAGCTATTATCATGACCATAACAAATCCATGAGGTAAGTAAAACATTATTATTATCATTATGCCTATTTAACAGATAAGAAGACTGAGTTTCAGAGAGATTTAGTGATTTGCCCAGGGTCCCGTGGCTGGGATTTAAATGCATGTCTCTTCTGAATTTGGAGCACAGTGTTCTTTACTACATCACATTTCCTTTTCTCTTAGGGTAGACAGCACACACACAGATCAATATACTGCTCTGTTTTTTTTTAAACTAGTTCCTTATTTTCACAAACAGAGATGCTCTTTCTCTCTCCCTCTCTCTCTCTTTTTCTTCCCCTCCTTTCCCTCCTGATCCCTCTCTATCTATATGGATATAGATATGTATACACATACTATGTATGTATATGTTTTCTACACATCCACCCATATATATGTCAGTGCAAAAAGTTTGCTCAGGTGGAAAGAGATTGAAGAGAGTAGGAAAGGCTGCTAGTCTCTTCCTGTGTATGAAAAAGATAATAAAAAAAAACTGATTCTGTAAAGGACAGTTTAATAAGCTTCACAGGCTCTAAAACAGTGGTTCTCAACCTTCCTAATGCCGCCACCCTTTAATACTTGTATGTGGGCGTATCTGGGTGTATCTGCATGTGGGCGGACCTGCCTGGAGATGGATAGAGGGGCGGTGTTTTCTGATGGTCTTAGGCGACCCCTGTGAAAGGGTCATTCAACCGCCAAAGGGGTCACGACCCACATGTTGAGAACCACTGGTCTAGAAGATGCTACAACCTGTTCTCAACAAGCCCTGCCATATTGATCTTATCTGGAAACCACTTAATTTGTCAGCATGGCATTTAACATGTAACTCAACTTCCTTTTTACTTTGCTCTTAGGTCAACAGCAAGGAATGAACACGTCAGGATGTTTCTGACCAACAGAAGGAGGACCAGAAGTAATTGATCACAATGCTAGCTATTATCATGACCATAATGACTCCATGAGCCAAGCAGAAGATTATTATTACCATTATGTCTATTTTACAGATAAGAAAACTGAGTTTCAGAGAGGTTGAGTGATTTGTCCAAGTCCCACAGCAGCTAAGTGTTAGAGCTGGGACTGATCACATGTGAAATGGCTTTTCATTTATGGATTTAAAAGGTCTTAGACACTTATAATGTTAAGGGAATTTGAAGATCTTCCCTGCTCATTAATAGGCACATAGAGCCCTGACCCAGAGCTAATCAGGCTCTGTGCTACAGGGAGTTTCCAATTAAGTTCTGGGGCACAAGGATTTTCAAGCTCCTCAGCATTTCAGTCAATCAGATGCTGAGTCTTTGTTATATATTCTGGGAGGGTGGCATTTTGCTTTGGGGGTTCACTCAAGGGAAGGATCTTTCAATTTCCTGGTTGAGACTCTACGTAGCTGTATGTTCAGAGCCCCTCCAATTGCTTAGATGTCTGTGCTGCCTTGATCCATGATGTATATAAAGTGTATAGCAATATTACTATGTTCAGACAGCTGGAGCCCTGTCTATTGGTCTTTGTGCCAATTTCTCTGCTTGTATTTTCTATACTCACTTCTTTCTCTGTAATTAAAGTAGGATTGTTAACCACATTTAAAACTGTCTTTCCTTTATAAAGCAGATTAATGAACCTGTGCTAGCAGGCCATCCTGGGTGTGCTATGGTGCTTGCTAATATAACACTTTTGTTGATGAACCCCTTCTTCCCATCACCCCTCCTCCAACCCAATATCCTTAAGATGTATGTAAAAATTATATTATTACTCAAGTTCCTTTGACCAATAGGGAAATAGAAACAGAGTTTAAGGTACTACAAGTATCTTACTGTAAGACAGTTAGGGTATCTGAACATGAACCCTGAATTTCATATTCCAGGCATCACTGCTCAAGGTTGAAGAAATTTCTTTTATTAATGGAGCAAACAATTTCTCTTCTTGACCTCAAGTTCTTCTCAATTAGCCTATGTGACCCTTTGCTCCAGAACATTCTCTGAAAACTGCCTGTCGAAAGTGACAACTCATCCAAAGGACTTTACCTGGGTTTTTGTAGATACTGAGCACATCCTTGAAGTAATGAGGTAAAAATCTTTCCAGTAAAAGCAGCACATCTTCCAGCTCTTCAAGGATCCCCACAAGTAGGAAATGTTCATTCACGTTCAGTTTTGCTCTTTCAAGGGCCCATTCACCAGGCTCCCTTTGTGAAGAGAAACATCAAATTTCAGTGAAAAGGTTCTGTCTAGGAATGCAGGAACAACACTCTGAAAATCACTTTCAGTGTTACTTCTGTAAGCATGTAGGTATAACTGTAACATTTTCCTCCCAAATTTCTTTGTTTTCTAATTTTAAAAAATTGTTTTTTGTTGTGTTTGGTTTTTACATCATCTGCATTGTCAATATAGTCCTCCCCCACCCCCTTTCAGAGATACATCCTTATAACAAATAGTGAAAAGGAGGAAGAAGAAATTCAGCAAAACTAAGCAAACATTTTGAAAAAGCCACTCTGTGAAGAAGCAGGGCGGGTGAGTATTTTCTTATATCTCTTCTTTGGCACCCAAATTGGTCATTAGAATTTTACAGTATTCAGTTTCATTGGTATTATTGCTGTTCTTTCCATTGACATCATTAATAGTGCAATTGGTTACCCAATAGTCAGAATGTTTTTTTAAAAAGGGATTTAAGTAACTAGTGGAACTTACTAACAAATAACGCCTGGATTAATGGAAAGTACATCTGGTCAGCTCTGGAAGTCATAATATGATTCTAGAAATGAGAATTCACACTTTTGAGACAGCATGGTATAGTGAAATGGGAGACAGCTCTGGAATGGGAATATCTGGGTTCAAATCCTGCCTCTGACACTATGTGATCGTGGGCAAATCACTTCTCCTGTTTCCTCATCTATTAAATGGAGATCTTGGATTAGATGGCCTGTGAAGTCCTTTTAACTATAAAAATGTAATATGATATTTATCCCAAATCATGGAAAATATATAACTGATATTAAAAGTTATAATAATACAGGGTATCCCAAAAGTCTTGGATCAGTTTTAAGCTACTAAAGTTTGAACTCAGACTCTTGGGATGTCCTTTATGGAATCATAAAAAGACCCAGGAATACAGATCTTCTTAATCTGTTTATTCTAATAGTTTCTCCAGTCCAAGATCCTGCTATTGTGGGGATTACCCTGTGGAATTAATCGGTTACTCAATAAACATTTTAGTCACTACTACGGTACTATGGTACAGTGTTATGTACTAGACACCGTGTTGGGAATTGGAAATGGAAACATAAAATTAGAACAGATTCTGCTCTCCATAAGCTAACGCTGACTACCAAGAAAAAAATGACTCAGCCTTCAAAGAAATCTATGATGAGGTGGAAGATGGTCAGCCACACTCCCATCAGAGACTTCAAAGACTTCAAAGAAGACTTCAGTTAAGAGCAAAAGAAATAGAAAGTAAGAAAGAAGTAAGAAAAGAAATGAAAGCAGGAAGAATGAGAACTTCCCCATGTTCCTGTCGAATGCTGTGTCACAGAGAATCACAGAGTATGAGAATGAAAAGGAACCTCAGAGGCCATCTACTGCAAACCACACCCAGAAGGAATCCCTACTCTAGCCAAAGCTTACCTCTGGGGGAAACTAAATTTCTCAATCAAAAGATTTATTTTCTGCCACAGAAAGAATTCCAGGTTGCTATCATCACTTTTTCTTTGGACTGCAATATTCGTCCCTTCCTCAACAACTGTTCATTCATATTGCAGGGAAGCAGGTTTCTCAGGAAGTTATCAGGAAGAAAGATGGCATGGTAGAGTGGAGAAAGCAATCAGTTAGAGGACCCAGGTTCAAATTCTATTGGTGACCGTGGACCAATCACTTCACTTGTTTGGGATTCAATTTTCTCAACTATAAAACAGGCAGTTTGAACAAGATGGACTATAAGATCTTATCTAGCTCTAAATCTATGATCTGTACATGTGTCTAAGACCTCTTGTGAGCACTCATCTGAAAACACTAGGAATCCCTTTCTTGCAATACACTGATTTGCTAGAATTATGAAACTGCTAATAAAATAATGGGAACATAAAAAACTTGAAGACATACTTTAGACCTGTTTGAACCACTTTGTAAGCAGTGAGGGCAGGCACTTTTTATAAAAAACTGTCTCTTGACTCTATAAGCTATTTTTAGTTGTAGGGAAGGTGTTAAAGTTCAACATACTCCACCCTCCCTGAGTCACTCTCCTCTATTCCCTGCCTTAAACCCAGATTTCTTAATTTTAAAACATGTATTCTACCATACTAGACTTTAAGTGTTGGCTCTGGGCCCCCAAGTGGTAGAATGGATAGGGGAGGGAGTGAGGGGGTCAACATGTAATAAATATTAGAAACAACCTAGGCTGAGAGTGAGAGACCAACAGTTGGGGGACCAACTAGAATATGGTCCAAGTTCAGAACCAACTGGATAAACAGGAAGCAGGGCCAAGATCAGAGTTAGTAAGGGTAACTGCTCCAGAGGGATGGACAGAAAATAATGAACTGAATCTCAGAGCAAAAAGGTTGGAAGTCAAGGGGAGGTTCACAGGGCATAAGGTCAATGAACAACATGGAAAGGGAAGAAAGTGGAACATTGGCAAATGATGGCTTGTTTCAACAAGAGACAGCATTCATTTAAAATAGCAACAGGCCAGTCATGTCTCTTCCTCCCTTAGATGTAGCCTCATTGTTGTGAGTCTAAATATCCTCCCTCCTCGTAGACTCGTTCTCCAGAGTTCAAGGCGTTGTTTGGATGGGAAGACTTCTACCAATACCAGGGCACACAATTTGTATGCCATTTCTTACATTTTCCCTTCAGATCTAGACCTTCCTAATCTGCTATATACTGGAGGAAATCCCATTGTCTGAGTTTTGCTCAATTGAGATTAACCTGTGGAAGAACTGAATGTAGGACCACAGAGTGATAGAGCAGCATACTCTGCGAAAGATCAACTAGAACCCATTACAAGAATAGACAGATCAAGGGCAACTAGGTAGTATAGAAGATAGATAAGTGGCCCTGGAATCAGGAGGACCTGAGTTCAAATCTGACCTCACACAAATACTAGTCATGTAATTTTGGGCCAGACACTTTACCCCGATTTCCTCCCCACCAAAAAAAAGAATAGATGGATCAATGTCTTTGATAAATTGTTTGTCAGGATCCTGGTATCAACTGCAGCACTTATTTTTTTCTGAATGAGGACCTAGCCGACAAAATTTCCAGAGGCCCCTAAGCCTGTCTAAGATGGGGCCCATAATGCCAGCCGGCTAAAAAGTTCAGTCTCAAAGGTTAGATGGACTGCTGAGAGTGCTATTAGCATTTGGTCAGCCTGGGGATGGGGGATGAAGGAAATCTTCTGAAACCTAGTCACTTGTGAAAGTGAATGATAGCTTAGTTCTTTGGTTGTACTCAGGACTATAACAATAGATGAGAGTCATGCTGGGTTTCCCCAAGGTGCACAGACTCTCCAATGTGCCACAAGTAGACAAAGAGGCTTGAAAAGCTATAGAAACCTTGTAACTAGCAAGATACAGAATCCTATGCAGGCCAAATGATTTGCAAATAAGTTGAAAATAAAAGTTTGATTTTGGGGGGGGGGGCGGGGAAGGCAAGGCAATTGGGGTTAAGTGACTTGCCCAAGGTCAAACAACTAGCACGTGTTAAGTGTATGAGGCTGGATTTGAACTCAGGTCCTCCTAACTACAGGGACAGTGCTCTATTCTGCATCACCTTGCTACCCAAAAAAATAAAAGGCTTTTTTTTTTTGAATAGTGCAGTTGGTTGGTGACTTTCTCTACTTATTATTAAATTTTCTAAAAGTTGATCAGTCCAGGCAGGTGTGTCCTACCTCAGCTTCTTGTTAAGGAGCTGGCATCTTCTACCATAGTCTCTTGACCTTCTTGTTTCATTTCTTCACTTCCTGCAAGGCCTTAAGGGCTCCCCAGAGCGTAGCCAGTTCTTTTGTGGTCTGGCCCCACTGTTATTGGAGCTCAGTGTTCTGGACTGCAGTTCCAATGGCTCAAAGACAAGCCAAGAGAGCAGAAAACAGCTCTCTCACTGTCTGAACTATGGGGTGGAGGAGTTATTTTTGTTTTTTGTGTTAAATAAGATTGTTGGTCTTGTCTCCTCTTGAGCTGAAGGCAGTGTGGAAGTGAGGGGTGAGTGTGGTCGATATATGCTGAGATTAACAACAATTAATAGATTTGGAGAATGAAGGAAGACATAGTCCGAGGCTAGAGAAAAGCAAGCAAACAAAGAAGCAGGCTAAGATCAAAGCCAAGAGTTCACAAAAAATAGGTATAGAGTAGTGAATTAAGTTTGAAAATTAAAAAGATCCAAAAGTGAGGGGAGTGGAAGAGGGAAAGTGTGTCTGCAGAGAGGAAGGTCAAGGAAACATCAAAGAGGAAAGGAAATAGAAAACACTGATGATGGACAGTTGGTCTCAAGTAACACATCAGTTGGAAATGGCCTTTTATTGGGTAGCAACATGTGAGGAAATCCCAGTCTCCCCAGCTGCAGCCATGTGCCTATAGCACTGAAAAGTAATATTTCTAAAGGCAAGGAATGAATTTTATTCTTCTCATATATATTCCACAGCTTTTGGCATGATTCCTTACAGTGAGTGACCAATAAATAACTTGTTCTGAGATGGCTTGCTCTGTGTTAAAATAAACAATTAATATTTTGTATTTTCAAACAACAGATCACTTTAAAAATTTAATTGTTTAAATTTAAAAGTTTTAATTTAAAATTTTAAAATGAAAAATGAAAAAATTTAGGCCATTGGATTGGGTGAGAGATGGGATCTCTCAGAAGCAAGTAAATGGGGGAAAAGTTGTGAACCCTAGAAAAGCAGCACGATAAAGTAAAAGGGGGACTGGATTGGGAGTCAGAGGACCTGTATTCAAATTACAGCTTTGCAACTTGTAACCTGTGTGACCTTGGACAAATTAGTTAACCTCTTGGATCTTGGTTTCCTTATCTATAAAATAAGGGAACAGGGCTAGGTACCCTCTAAGATTCCTGACACCCCTAAATTTTATGTTGTATAAATACTTGTGGATTGAAATAACAGATTCAGAGTCTTGTAAAGATATAAAAATGTTAATATGGAAAAAAGCCACTTGACCTGTCTATGATCTAGCTAAAGATTTCAAACTTATGGCAAGTAGGCCAGCCTCCAAATTCCCGAGGTTTGAAGCAGATTAAAATGTAACTTGGAAATACTTAGCAAAATAAGTAAAAATGCAATATAACATAGATAATGTTAATTTGTTGTTTTTAAGTCAACATGTCGACAAGAAGCAATTTCTGTTTGAGTTTGACACCAGTGATCTAGGAAAACTTCTTAAGACTTGAAAATGCATAGTTTGTGCTGATCTGCATTATCAGAGAGAGTTTTTTTTTCATTTGGGAGATCCCCATACGCATGAAATCACAGGTGTTGTACCTATTCTCCAGGCTATCTGTCCTATCTTTGGTGCTTAAACCTTATTATTAATTGAATGCCAGAAATGTCGGGTGCCATGGATGAAACTGCTTAATACAAGGTCTCAGACCAATGTGCTTTCAATACATAATGTTATACTTCAATTTCAATACAATGTTATATTGTCTCATATATGTGTATATATATATATACACATACATACATATATATATATACATACATACATATACATATATGTGTGTGTGTGTGTATATATATATATATATATATAGATAGATAGATAGATAGATAGATACATACATACATACATACATACATACACACATATACATATTGGTCCTTACCTGCATCTTGGATGTTGTCCACAGAAATATGGTATAATGTAAAATAATCTTGGGTTTGAACATTCAGGATAGTTTTCAAGAATGCACTCATTGATATCCTAAGGAAGAAAATATAGCAGATTAAAATCTAACATCTGCATCATGTCATATTCTATATTATTTTAAGTTTAGTAGATACAATTCCAAAAAATTAGGAAAGTTTGCAGAAGGACAACTTAGAGAAGAAACGTGCTTCATAGATTTCACGGAATGATGTTTAATATTCTCTTTTCATCACAACATCTTGTCTGACTGTCTAGGTTCGAGCATATATTTGTTCCTGTACCCCACTCATTCAGCCACTCTGTATGGTACTTGGACATTTGTCATAAGAATAAATTTTGCACATTTCCACAGTGGAGATGGAAAAACAATGTTCTAAGACATTTCTAGATTGTTTGCAATTTGAAGGCAGAAGATATGTTTTATATTTCTTTGTATCACTCTAACAATTTTGTATAGAACTTTGAGAGCAAAAGTTATTGAGTAAATATTTATCAAATGAGTGAATGAAAACATTGGCAAGTGGCTTTGTGCCTACTTTGTGAAGGTAGTCCAATGCTGACCATTGTACACCTCTTGAAGGATTCAGAAATCTGTTAGAATCATATAATTTTCTTTTCTTTTTTTATTTCATTTTTTTATTGTTTATATCATTCATTTGCATGAGATTTTGAGTTACAAATTTTCTCCCCATCTTTCCCCTACCTAACACCTCAGAACAGCCATCCTACTATATAACCCCTCCCCCAATCTGCTCTCTCCTATGTCCTCCCCTATCGCCCCTTTGACTTTCCAGTAGGGCAGGATGGATCTCCCTAGCCCAGTGCCTGTATATCTTAATTCCCAGTTGCATGTAGTTAATAATAATAATAATATATATATGTATATATATATATATACACACATATACATATATACATATATATATATATATATATATATATATATATATATATGTTTTTAACATTTGATTACAGAACTTTAAATTCTAGATTCTTTCCCTTCCTCCCTCATCACCCACCCCCACTGGAAAGACAAGCAATTCAATACAGCCTGTACATATGTAGTTACGCAGAACATTTCCACAATGGACATATTGTGAGAGACTGGTTATATGTCCCTCCTTTCTATCCTGCCTTCCTCTTGTTCTATTCTCTACCCTCTCTTTGTCCCTTTACAGAAATGTGTGCTTCCAGCAACTCTCCCCTCTACCCTGCCCTCCCCTCCATCATCATCATCCACCCTACTCTCCTGTGTGGCAAGATACCCAGTTTAGAGTTTATGTCATTCCTTCCCTAAGTCAAATTCAATGAGAGTAAAGTTGACCCTTTCCCTTTTGCCTTCCTGTTCTTCCCCTCCACTGTAATAGTTATCCCTTGTCTCTTCTATATGAGATGATTAACCCCATTCTGTCTCTCCCTGTCTCCTCTCATTCTATTCCTCTCCCATCTCACAATTTCACCTTTTAAAGTATCATCCCTTCCTATTCAATTGATCCTGTGCCCTCTATGTATACATATATACACATACTCAGATATGTATTCATATGCATATATATATATATACACATATATACACGCCCTCCAAAAAGACATAGGTGTATGTATACATATACATATATACAATTATTGTTTTTCCATGTTGGCATGTAAATAGTTCAACTTTGATAAGTTCCTTATGATTTCTTTTCCATGTTTACCTTCTCATGCTTCTTGTATTTGAGCGTCAAATTTTCTTTTCAGTTCTGGTTTTTTCAGCAAGAATGCTTGAAAGTACTCTACCTCACTGAATGACCATATTTTCCCCTGGAACATTATACT
>CM053584.1:307679544-307718468 GCA_028627135.1 Pseudochirops cupreus | reverse complement strand
ATTTTTTTATTTGTTTGGATCTGTTTAATAGTCTCTTGATTTCTCATAAAGTCATTTGCTTCCATTTGCTCCACTTTAATTGTGAAGGAATTATTCTCTTCAGAAAGCTTTTGATATTCTTTTCCCAGCTGGCAAATTCGACTTTTTAAGGCATTCTTCTCCTCATTGGCTTTTTGGGCCTCTTTTGTCATTTGAGTTAACCTATTTTTTAAGGTGTTATTTTCTTCAGTCAGGTTGTTGACTCTATTTTCATGATTTTCTTGCATCATTCTCATTTCTTTTCCCAATTTTTCCTCCATTTCTCTTATTTGGTTTTCAAAATCCTTCTTAAGCTCCTCTATGGCTTGTAACCAGCTTACATTTTTCTTGGAAGCTTTTGGTGTGGGAGATCTGACTGTGTTGGCTTCTTCCCATTCCATGCTTTGATCCTTTTTGTCCCCCAAAAAGGAATCTAAAGTTGCATTGCTGGGTTTGGTTTGCTTCCTTTGCCTGCTTATGTTGCCAGTCAATTACTTGACTTTTGGAATCAGTAGAACTCTGCTTCCAGAGGGGAAAGCTCTGTCCCAAATTGCTGGGGTTTTTGCAGCTGCCAGGGCTATTAGGAGGCTTCTGCAGCTCCTGCCAGCTTTGGCTCACTGAAAATGCACCCTAGGACCATCCCCCAAGACCACAATCCCAATCCAGGAGGGTTAAGGCAAGAGCACTTAGCCTCTGAATGATCACTTGGCCCCCCTGCAATCTGCTGGCTGGGAGCTTCTGAAGCAGCCACGTGGAAGTGGCTGCAGGGCTGCTGCCTCTTCTGCTGCTTCCTTGCCCTGGAGGCAGTTTGGCTGGACCAGCTTTTCTCCCCCCAATTTAGCTGAGTTCCACTGACCTTTCACTTAGTCCTTGTTTCTTATGGGTTGATAATTCTGGAAATTGCCACAGCTGCCACTGATCCACTCTCCTGAAGGCTCCAGCCGTGGCTTGTCCTGGTGGTCCTGGGGCCAAGCCGCGGTTTCAGGCCGGGCTGGGCTGGGCTCCCAGCACGCTGCAATGAGCCCTTCCTGTCTCGCCTGCCGAGCTGCCTTCAGCAGGAGATGTGTTTTTCTGTAATTTTGTGAGTTCTGGAGCCCTAAAATTTGTTTAGAGTCATATTTTATGGGTATTTGAGGTAGTTGTGGGGGAGCTGCGGAATTTTCCCGCTTCTATGCTGCCATCTTGGCTCTGCCCCCTCCAATGAATCATATAATTTTCATGAAGAATGGAACTTCAAATCATCCAGTTAAAATCTTGCTTCTCAGCATTTTACAAAAGAGGAGATGGAGGCCCAGACAGCTAAATGATATGTTAAGGTCACATAATGGTAGAGTTAGAAGTGGAACCATAATGCTATTTCACTTTATGAACATATAAGGCTGTCTATACAGACCTTGCTATCACAGAACAGAAAGTTATAAGATAGAAGCACAAGAAAAACCACCTTCATCATTCTTTCATATTATTTATTTAAACATTTTTCCACATTAGTCGTGTTGTGAAAGAAGAATCAGAGCAAAAGCGAAAAACCATGAGAAACAAAAAAATAGAGAGAAAATAGTATGCTTCAATTTGCATTCAGATTCGATTGCTCTTTCTTTGAATGCAGATAGCATTTTCCATCATGAGTCTTTTAGAATTATCTTAGATATTGTGGAACTGAATCTTGTAAACTAAAAGTAAATAAACAAATCAATTTAAAAAAAAAGAATTATCTTAGATCACTGAATTGCTGAGAAGAGCTAAGTCTATCAAAATTGGTCATCACACAATGTTGCTGTTATTGTGTACGATGTTCTTTTGGTTCTGCTCACTTCACTTAGCATCAGTTCATATAAGTCTTTCCAGGTTTTTCTGAAGTCTGCCTGTTCATCATTTCTTACAGCACAGTAGCATTCCATTACATTCATATACCACAACTTGTTCAGCCATTCCTCAACTGATGGGTATTACATCAATTTCCAATTTTTTGCTACTACAAAAAGAGCTACTGTAAATATTTTTGTACATGTGGGTCCTTTTCTTTTTTTTTTTTCATGATCTCTTTGGGATACAGACCTAGTAGTGATATTGCGGGATCAAAGGGTATGCACAGTTGTATAGCCCTTTCGTTATAGTTCCAAATTGTTCTCCATAATGTTTGGATCAGTTCACAACTCCACCAACATTGTATCAATGTTCTAATTTTCCCACATTTTCTCTGACATTTATCATTTTCCTTTTTTATCATATTAGCTAATCTAAGAGGGGTGAGGTGGTATCCTCAAGTTGTTGTAATTTGCATTTCTCCAATCAATAGTGATTTAGAGAATTTTTTCACATGAGTATAGATAGCTTTAATTTCTTCATCTGAAAACTGCCTGTTCATATCCTCTGACTATCAATTGGGAATGACTTGTACTCTTAAAAATTTGTCTCAGTTCTCTATATATTTTAGAAATGAGGCCTTTACCAGAGATGCTGGCTATAAAATTGTTTCTCAGTATTCTGATTTCCTTCTAATCTTGGTTGCACTGGCTTTGCACAATAATGTTTAAATTTAATGTAATCAAAATTTTGCATTTTGAATTTCATAATGTCGTTTATCTCTTGTTTGGTCATAAATCCTTCCTTTTTCCATAGCACTGACAGGTAAACTTTTCCTTGCTCTCCTAATTTGCTTATGGTACCACCCTTTATTTCTAAATCATGTACCCTTTTTGTATCATTCATTCTTTTTGAAAAACATTCTTATATCAAATGGGGAATGGCTGATCAAACTCTGGCATGAGAATGTAATAGGATACTATTGTGATGAAAGAAATGAAAAAAAAGTTTCAAAGAGATATGAGACTTGTATGAATTGATTCAAAATGACATGAGGAGAACCAAGAGAACAATTTATGCTGTAGCATCAACATTATAAAAATGAATAGTTCTCAAAGACGTAGGAACTCTGACCAACTAAAAGGTTAACCATGTTTCCAGTAGACTGACTGATAAAGAAGAAAACTGTCCATTTCATGACAGATGATGAGTAATAATCAGAACAAGAAACACATTTTTGAAGGTGACCTATTTAGACATTTTTATTGCTTGACTATGTTTATCTGATGTAGTCTTCCTTCCTTCCTTCCTTCCTTCCTTCCTTCCTTCTTTCCTTCCAAAGTGAAATCTCTGAATCAAAAGGTATAGATATTTTAGTGACTTCTTTAGCATAACCAAACTATAACATCTTTATACTCCCCTCTGCACTCACACCATTGCTTAGCAGACATGCAATAAATGCTTACCAAAGGGACAAGTCAAAGTGATAGTGGAAATGGGAACAATTTATGCCACTTTATTAGAACTTTGAAACAGACTTTCAAGGTCCATTGGAGGAGAAGGCAACATATTAAAATTTCCAAATTAAAAACTGCATTTACATTTTAAAAAATTCCCCCTTTCAACTATATTAGTTACCCATCAAAAGGATGAGTTCAAAGAGTTTCTTTTAAATCTTTGGCCATTGATAAAACTAAAGAATCTTCAACACAATCAATCCTAGATAATGTCATTGCACATAAATAAATGATGATTTAGCTGTAAGATCAAGTTGAAGAAGAAAATATGTTATGAAGACATACTTATTTAGTTACAAATTTCTTGAATATTAACTGACTCCACTCAAAGCTGAAAGATGAGGACACATTAGGGAATTTGCAGAAAGACAAGCACTTTAGGTCATCGACTGATTCAACTCTCACTGGAAAAGTGAAAACCAGTGAGAAACACTAGAGTTTCCCAAATGGGAAAACTCTGATTCCAGATAACTATACAGGTAATCCAAGCCTGTCAGGCTCTTCACTTTCTATTGTTAATGTCCTAGTTTCACCTGATCTGAGTGGTTGAATCTGGTGTTAGTTATTTTATCTTGATAATATATTTCAGATTTTTTTTGTACTTGTCAAGCTATTTCTGTCATTTGACAATTTCTAAAGGGTAATTCATTTTTATCCTTTCCCTGCACAGAACACTTTTGGGTTTAGATTATTTCTTTGCTTTTGTGACAAGTTAAGTTCTTTGAAAACTTCCCTCTTTACATCTTTACTTTCCTCCATGGCTTCTGCTGTTGCAGTCAAACCAATCTATTTACCAGCCACTTCTTATGACTTGCTAATTCTTTCCTTTGGGTCTTGCCTTGTGCCATTTTCAATTCTTTGAAAAATTTTTAACATTTTTGATGGAAATATTCCTAAAATGCATCATCACAAAATTACAGAATTTGAGTGCTGGTAGGGATTCAGTGGCCATTTAATCTAGTCCGCATCCTTATGCAATCCC
This sequence comes from Pseudochirops cupreus, assembly GCA_028627135.1. Lineage (NCBI taxonomy): Eukaryota > Metazoa > Chordata > Mammalia > Diprotodontia > Pseudocheiridae > Pseudochirops > Pseudochirops cupreus. Next base: position 307,714,145 of record CM053584.1, on the reverse strand, counting down.
TATTGTGATATCTGACAAGAATTTAGGCTTTGCTTGGTCTTCAACTGCCTGTTGAAGAAGCCCAACCTACTTTTGAACAACTTAAATCATTAAGACTTTTTTTTTTTACATTGATTCTAAATTTCCTTCTTTGGAATTTTCATCCTTTCCAATTTTGTAGATAAATTACATTGAATATAAATCATTTCCCCCTGATGACTTAGAGTCACCATTATCAACATCAATTTTTGTATTGTATAGTGACATCCTGAAGAAGTACTAAGGTTGGTCTGTTCTTGCCCTTTGTTTTTGAAGAGGACCAAAACGGTATCGCTATGTTGGAGTCAAGGTGTGGTATGTCTGACTGTAACTGATCAAACCAATAAAAGTTCAGATGGCTCTACCACAGGTTGAGCACAAATTGTCCACATGAACATTTGGAGTGGAGATGTCTTGAAATTTGTGTATCTCATATTTCTTTTGAGCTATAGCAATTCTGCTTCCCTCACAGACTTCAGTCCCTTCTTTGATGCAGGCATGCCATGCTGGGTGATCCTTTGCCAGTGTCTCCCATGACATGCAATTGATTCCAAAGTTCAAGGTCCTGAGGTATGGAGGGCAGCTCACTCCTATGCAAAATGCCCCCAGAGTTTGAAGAACTTGACATCAGATACAAGAACTAATCTACTTTTTAGAGTTCTTTTGGTTTCTCCCTTTGCTGTTAAAATCTTAATCTTATCTCATCTTAATCAGTGTGTCTCTTCTGATACTGTCTTTCCTTGCATATATTTGTGTGGGCTATCAGCTGAATTCATTGCAAAAGTACAAGTGATTTGTGACCACTATTTGTTGTTCATGGGTTCTTTTTTCCTTCTCTTCGGTCTTCTCTTGTCCTGTCTTTCTCTTTCCTCTCCTTCCTTCTTTTTTAATTTGTAATTTTTTCCCAACAATACTTTTTTTTCACCATCTTCACTTCTTAATATATCCCTTCTTTCTCCTTTCCCAATTGAGCTATTCTTTGTAATAAAAATTAAAAAAAAATCATCTAAACAAAATGAACGCATCCACTGTGTCTGACAGTATGTCCAGTGTTCAACACCCATAATCCTCCACCTTGGATTTTTTTTAAAATTTGCTTCTGTATTATCAATTTTGTACTGGATGGCTGAAATAGACAGAAGTCTGATTGATGGGCAACTGAATCCTGATACATGTACATTAGAAACACTACTTGAAACTTATCCCAAGATGTTTCATATTTAGTTCTGCACATCTTAATTAGACAATAAGCTCTTTGAGGGAAGGGATCTTTTTTGTTTGTTTGTTTAGTTTTTGTATGCTAATCTTCAGTCCCTAAAACACTTAGTTTGTTGCTCAACCCAGAGTAGGATTTCAACTAATGCTTGCTAATTTCCTTCAATTACTTGCTGGTATTTCTTAGTTTCTATGCAATTCTCATGAATATAGACCTATGGTCTCCCTGTGGTGTTGTGAAGGTTTGGGTTCTTGACAACTATCTCAGTAGAATTTAAGTTTTGCCATGTTCTTCCAAACTAGAAGGACTTTGAGAATGCTCCTGGGCATGGACTTTATATTTGTCACCTGAAAACCAACCTAGCTAAGTAAATTCAGAGAGGTTTATCACCAGATTGGTTAGAGGGTAATAAATATTTTAGCCACCACAACTTTAGAAGATGATCTCCTAACTTGTAGAGAGGTCATAATTTGAATTAATAGAGTGAGTACCCAAATCTCCACTTAAAGTTATCATAATTTCATAGTTAAGTTTTTATATTTGTGGATTTTTCAAATGAATCAGTTGTTTAACTTCTTTTTCTTAAACTTTTCTTGGGAATTTTCTCTAAATAAAGTTGATTGACACAATTATTTCTAATTCTATAACTGTGGGCTAAATTTGAGGAACATAGTATTGTAGGGAGGTAGGGTGGTACAGTGGGAAGCACATTCAGAGTAAAAGAAGATTAGAGTTCAAATTCTGGGTCAGATGACTGCTACCTATGTCACCTTGGGAAGTCACTTATCCTCTTAGACCCCAATTTCCTTATCTGTAAAATTAGGGGTTTGAAGTAAATTGCTTCTAAGGACCCTTTCAGCTCTGTAGTTATGAAAGTTATAGAATGGAAAGGGATCAAAGATATTGACTAGTTTACAACATACTCATCTGAAAGATGAGAAAACTGAGGGCCATTTAGGGTCACAAAAATAACAAGTAGTTAGAGTTAGGAGTGTGCTAGAGTCAGTTAAACCAAACTCAAAGGAGCTAATTGTTAAATTTTCAATGTCAGCATTTGGAAACTGGCAAATGCTACAAATTAGAGTTTGATTTATTGTTTTGTCAGTTGTCTGGTCTTAAGAAAGCAATGGAAAAATGTTAATAATGCAAATTAAAGTTAAAAGTGTGTTATGAGTATATTTCTACCCTCTTCCCCCAGAACTGGTTGTTAAACATTTACCAGCACACCCCTGAGGAAAGCCTCTTCCTTGCATGCCTCTTTTTCCCATTTTATCTCTTCTTTCCTCTTTCTCCCAGTGCATCTTGCTTTCTCACCACTTTAATTTTTTTATATCATCCCGACATAACTGATGCACATTCATGTTCTCTTTCTATGAAGACACTTTCTAATTTCCCCAATAATGATTTTGAGAGTTCCATGTGTCATCTTCCTATATAGGAATGTAAAAAGTTTAACTTTGAGTCCCTCTTTCATGTCCATCTTTTTATGCTGCCCCTGAGTCTTGTGTTTGAATGTCAAATTTTCTATTCAGCTGTTTTATTTTCATTAGAAATATGTGAAAATCCTCTATTTCAGTGGTTCTCAACCTTCCTAATGCCGCAACCCTTTAATACTTGTATGAGGGCGTATTTGCATGTGGGTGGACCCACCTGGAGAGGGATAGAGGAATGGTGTCTTGGTTCCTAAGACCATCGGAAATATGTGTTTTCTGATGGTCTTAGGCGACCCCTGTGAAACGGTCGTTCAACCCCCAAAGGGGTCATGACCCACAGGTTGAGAACTGCTGTTCTATTGCATTAAACATGTATTTTTTTCTCCTGCAGGATTATACTCAGTTTTGATGAGGAAGTTATTCTTGGTTGTAGTCTAACTCCTCTGCCTTCTGGAATATCATATTACAAGTCCCCCACTTCTTTAACATGAAAGTTGCTAAATCTTGTGTAATCTTGACTGTGGCTCCACAATCTCTGAAAATTTTCCCTGTGGCTACTTGCAATACTTTTTCCTTGACATAAGAGTTCTGCAAGTTAACTATAATATTCCTGGGAGTTTTCATTTGGGGATGTCTTTCAGGGGGTGATCAGTAGATTTTTTTTTTTTGGTGAGGGGAAGGTAAGATAATTGGGGTTAAGTGAATTGTCCAAGGTCAAGTGTGCTAGTAAGTGTGTTAAGTGCCTGAGACCAGATTTGAACTCCTGACTCCAGGGCCAGTACGCTATTCACTGTGCCACATAGCTGTCCCTAGTAGATTCTTTAAAGTTCTATTTTTCCTTCTGGTTTTAGGATATCAGGGCAGTTTTCCTTGATAAGTTCTTGAAATATGATATGTAGGCTCTTTTTTTTATCATGACTTTCAGTTGTTCAATAATTCTTAAATGATCTTTTCTTGATCTATTTTCCATTTGAGATGTTTTCCTGATAAGATATTTCATGTTTTTCTTCTTTGTTTTAATTCTTTTGACTCTTGTTTTATTATTTCTTGATGTCTCATGATGTCATCAGTTTCCACTTACCCAATTCCATTTTTTTAATTGATCTGTTTATTTACTTTTAGTTTACAAGACTCAGTTCCACAATCCCTTGAGTTTCAAATTTTCTCCCTTCCCTCTTCCTCTCCACCCATGGCAGCCTACAATCAAATATAGGATCTGCAAATACTTCATACTGGACATACTGGACTGATTGTATAGAAGGGTTGTAACCAATGGAGTGAATGAACAATGGGAAAAAAGAAAGAAAACCAAATATGAAAAAGAACAATAGCGCGTAGATTGCTTCAGTCTCCATTTAAACTCTGTTCTTTCTAGATCTTTCTTGGAATGTAGACATCTCCTTCCATCCTGAGACTTGTAGAGTTGTCTTATAACTGTGCGTTGCTGAGAAGGGTCCAGTTTATCAAAGCTGGTCATCACACATATGACGTGTCTGCGATTGTGTACAAATTTTTCCTGGTTCTGCTCTTCTCACTTAGCATTAGTTTGTATAAGCCTCTCCGGGTGAATATGAAGACCGTCTCCTTCCCATTTCTTATAGCACAACAGTGTTTCATTATATTCATATACCAATTCTATTTTTTAAGGAATTATTTTCTTCAGGGATATTTGTATCTCTTTTCCCAGTTGACCAGTTCTACTTTTTAAGTTCTTTTCTTCACTGAATTTTTGTGCCTCTTTTATCAAACTGTTAATTCTCTTTTCATAAATTTTTTTGGGCATCACTACAATTTATCTTCTCAATTTTTCCTCTACCACTCTTATCTTTCTTTAACTCTTCCAAGGATGCTTGTTGGGCTTGGGTACAATTAGCATTTTTGTTTGAGGCTTTGCTTGTAGTTGTTTTCATATTGCTGTCCTTTTCTGAGACTGTGTCTTGGTCTTCCCTGCCACTACAGTAGCTTTTGTGGTCCAATTCCTTTTTGTTGTTGTTGTTGTTGTATGCTCATTTTTTCAGCCTATTTCTTGACTTTGAACTTTATGTTAAAGTTGAGCTCTGCTCATCTGGGAGTGGAGAGTGTTCCAAGCTTTAGTCTTTTTTGTGCTGCTGTCTTCAGAGCTAGTTGGGGTGGCAGGGGGAGTATGCACATTTTCGGTGTTTCCACAGGGGTGGGAACTGGGGAAAGGTGTGGTTGCTGCTCTTGTGGTCTGTACTCTGGTCTTTACCCAGACCCTGTTCCCTTGCACCCACAAGTGCTAATACATCCTTTTGGCCCTGGAACTGTAACCTGTAACCAGGTCCCCTGCTCTCCTGTAGTTATAAGTACTAGTGTACTTCTTTTCCTTGGAACTGTGACCAGGGCCTCTGCTCCCTTGTGACAGACCACAAGTACTCCTCTCCACCCTATAACTGTGAGCAAGAATTACTGATGGACGATAGAGTTGTCACTCAGTGCCAGCAAAGGTTCCCCCATAATCTCTACTTGTCTGACTCCCTTACCATCTCTGGGCTGAAGGCTCCTGAAGCTGCTGTTTCTGCTTCTTCTAAAGTCCACTACTCTTGCTGCCGCTTTATGTGTGGGTTCTGGACAGACCTACACCCTGAGGTCACAGAGCTCTCCTACTGACCTCCTAAGTTGTCTTAGGCTGGAAAAATGGCTCACTCTGACCTTTTATTGGTTCTGCCACTCCAAATTTGATTTAAGGAGTTATCTTAATATTGTTGGGAGAGGGATGTTTTAAGAGTTTGGTTTGGTTGCTGCCTCTAAGCCACCATTTTGGCTTTGCCCTTACCCCCCGGACTCAACTTATATGGAGTTTGACAGCAATTTGGAGATATTACAACTGTGTGGCTGCTGTGGGACAGAAACTTTGCTGCTTTAGGTTGGAACCCTGGAGTTTATGAGTTACAACCACAGGTTACAAGGGAGTTGCTCCTATAGCCAGAAGCAGCTGTGAAGTCATTGCTATGAAACCCAGCCTGGACGGCTCTCTCATGATGATTATTCTTGACCTGGATGCTTCTCAGTTTTGTCAGGGAATTATCCTCAAAGCAATATCTATCTTCTGCTTATTGAATGGATTGATTGTGGGGTCTAGGAACCACTTTCAAACACAAACTTACTCCATCTAGCATGAGGTCTTATCAGTAGGCACTACTCTGGTAACATGATCAGCTCCAGACTCACTTCCTAATCCTCCTGGCCCCATGGAAGCACATACAGAGCAGCCAGCTGCCACCAGTAAGTCACACTCTCCAAGAAATATAAGGGATAAGATACTGGTCCAGTCAACAAGCATTTACTAAATGCATATTACATGCTAGGTACTGATCTAGGCACTAGAAATACAAAGACAAAAGTAAAACAGCTACCACCATCAAGGAGTTTATATTTTAATGGATAGGAAAGCGTACACACGGATAGGAAATTGTAAAGCAGATACAAAATAAATTTGGGAGGCAAAGTACTAGTAGCGGGGGAACTTGGAAAAGTTTCATGAAGATGGTTACAGTTTAATTGAGTCTTATAGGAAGCCAGGATTCCGAGAGGGAGCAGTGAGGAAGAAGTCAAAAGCATGTGGGACAGCCTGTGCCAAAGGCAGGGAAATGTGAGATGGAGGATCATATGTGAGGAATATCTGGAAGGCCAGTTTGGCAGGACATGAGGGTGTGTGAAGGAGAGTAATGTGTAATAACGTTTGAAAAGTAGGATGTGGATAGATTGTAAAGGATTTTCAAATTCAAACAGTTGATATTTGATTCCAGAGGTAAAGAGAGCTACTAAAGTTTATCAAATGGGGTCAGATCTGTGATTTGGAAAAATCACTTTGGTGGTTATGTGGAGAGCAGTCTATAGTGGGGAGGGACTTGAGGTAGGGAAACCAATTAGGCAGAATAAAGCAAGAACTGATAAGGGCTTGGGCTGGGGGGGAGTAGCTATGTGAGTGGAGGGAAGGGAACAGATATAAGCAATGTTATGGAAGCAGAAATGACAAGTTCTGGCAACTGATCAGATATGAGGGGAGACGAGAGTGAAGTTGGGTGACTGGAAGAAGGATGATACCTGCTACAGAAACAAGGAAAATTCAGAAGAAAGGTGATTCTGAGTGAAAAGTTAGTGAATTCTGTTTTAGACATGTTGAATTTTAGACATCTGTGAGATATTCAGTTCAAAACACCCAATATGCAATTTGTAATATAGGACTGGGGCTTTGGAGAGAGACTAGGGCTACATACCTGCATGTGCACATGCATGCACACACCTACATGTACACATGCAAATGCAAGTGCACGCACATATAAATGCATACATGCACATGTGCATATAAAATATGCAGTGCATACATGCACACGTATACACACATGCATGCATACGTGCTTTATACCTGCATAGACATGCATATACACATGCACCTTCATATGTATGTGCATACACACATGTGCATGCATGTATACACAAATATACACATGTGTGTATATATGTGTGGGAGTCATCATGATAGAGATAATTAAACCCACGGAAGCTACCTAAGAAGAGGGAGGCTATATTCTCATAGGTTCCAGTTCTGTCCTCACACCATTTTAAAAAAGATAACGTACCTAAATAAGAGATCTACGACTTCCTTTCTCTCTACTGATTTCTACTTAAAAGTAGAAATTTATATTCTAGGTCCAGTTAATAGCAATTTAACCAGCAAGACTATTCAGTAGAATGTAAAGTCCTTAAGATCAAGAATTGATTTGTTTTGGACATTATTTCCTCAGCACTCAGTCCATCGCTTTGCATGTAGTAGTTAGTCATCAATAAATATTGAACTGAATTACAGAAGTTAAGTATTTGTATGTTACTATTCAATGAATTTTATCATGATATTAATTCTTTTCTTAAAGTTAATTAAAAAATTTTTTTGGAGAGGGGAAGGCAAGGCAATTGGGGTTAAGTGACTTGCCCAAAGTCACACAGCTAGTAAGTGTGTCAAGTGTCTAAGGCCATATTTGAACTCAGGTCCTCCTGATTCCAGGGTTGGTGCTGTATTCACTACACCACATACCTGCCCCCTTAAAGCTAATTTTTAAAAGCATTATCAGGATGTGTTACTGTTAGTCGCATAAGAAATAATTCTATGCAAGGGGTCTTTATCTCTGACACACAGAATTAGTAGGATTTTTAGGGTCTTTTGGGAAGAGTAGGAAGTAGTATATCTCAAGTTAGGGGAAAGACATTGTACTAGGACACAGGACACCCAAGTTCTAGTCCCAGTTCTGCCATTAAGTAGCCATATAACCTTGGACGAGTCATTTAACCTTTTTGTGCCTATATCCTCTTCGACTGTACTAGATAACCTCTAAACACCTTTCTAGCTTAGATTTTGTTTTATTTTTTATAAATACCTTATAAATACCTATTTTTATAAATTCCTGTCATATAGCTAGTAACAAGAATATCTTGCAAAATTAAGAATTTAGAAAGGTTGTTGCTTTTTCTCTTAATTGATAAATCTGACAGGCCTTTCTAGATAATCTTTAAACTCCCTTCTAGCTTAGATTTTGTTTCATTCTTTTAAAAGTAGATTAGATGGATCTATCATATAGTAGTTCTATCATATGGTACTTCTATCATATAGTTAGTTATAAGTATATTTTGTAAGATTAAGAATTTAGAAAGATTGTGATTTATCCTTTAATTGGTAAGTCTGAGTGGCTTTTCTAAGTCCTCATGCTTCTCAACCTATTGATTGTGTTTGACATTGCTGACTGCCTTCTCTTTCTGGATATTCTCTTCTCTCTGGGCTTTTGTGACACTCTCTGGGTTTTCCTTCTACCATCACCAACACTCCATCTTGGTCTCTTTTGCTCATTTATGATCTAGCTCTTGACCCATAAGTGTGAGTGTCCACCAACGTTCCATCTTAGATGCCTCACAAGTAAGTCTCTCTCTATGCTCTCTCTGCATGACCTCATTAGCTCCTATATGTTTAATTGTTATCTTTATGCCCTTGATTCCCAGATCTATCTATGTATCTATCTATCTATCTATTGATCGATCGATTGATCGATCGATCTATTGATCTAGTGATCTATCGATCTATCACCTCAGTCCCTTATTTGGCTTCAATCCTATATCATCAATTGCCTATTTGATGTTTCAAACTGGTGTACTGGAGACATCTCAAATCCAAAATGTCAAAACTAAAATTCATTATCTTTCCCTTAAAATGTACTTCTCCACACTCTCCCCCAACTTCCCTTTTTCTATCAAAGCCACCACCATTCTTATTGTCTCCCAGGGTCATAGCCTTGGTTTTATCTTCCACTTCTCAATCTCTCTCATCCTGCATATTCAATCATTTACTAAACTTTTCCTCCTCAGCATCTCTTATATCTGACTCCTTTTTACACACAGTTTCCACCTTAATTCAGGCCCTAATTACCCTTTGCCTAGAATGCTTTCCAAAATGAGATGATATTTGTAAAGTGCTCAGCACAATGTCTGGCATGTAGTAGGTGCTTAATAAATGCACATTCCCTTCCCTTCCTTATTGACTCAAACCTCTCTTCTCTTCAGTGCATCCTCCAAACTACCAAAGCAATTTTCTTGGTGCACACAGCTGACCATGTTACTCCCCTACTCAATAAATTCCATTGGTTTCCTATTGCCTTTAGAATTAGAAATAATTTCCTCTGTTTAGCTTTTAAAGTCTTTTGCAACTTTTTTCAATCTATTTTTCCACTTCATTGTACATTACTCTCCTTTTTGCACTCTATAGTTCAAACAAGCTAGCCTTTTTTTCTATTTCACAAAAAAACTCTTATCTCTAGTCTTATGCCTTTGCATTGGCCACTTCCCATCCCTGGAATGCATCCTTCCTTTAAAACGCAGCTCAAGCTTCACCTTCTGTCTTTTCTGATGCCCTCCACAGCGGATGCCCTCCTCAAACTTCTGGGTATATAACCGCCTCATGTCTATTTGTATTTCTTCTGTATATGGATGTATGTTCTTGCTTTCATCTCTACTAGAATACAAGCTCCTTGGGATTATTTCATTTTGTTGTATTTGTGTTTCCAGGGCCTACCACACTGCCTTATCTGAGAGAAGATCTAGGAAACTTGGAACTTTATGCCTACCTGCCTAAAGAATACCACCACCTGATGCAGAACAGGTATTTAATAAATGCTTGTTAAGCTGATTTTAATACCCCAAATTATCAATAAATGTTAATCCCTCATTGCTGATAGACTCATATTCTGCATTTCTTTCCTGAGTCTCTCTTTCGCAACCCAAACCATAGCAAGGTACCTCCTTTCCTGTATCTTGTGTCTGCAACTCATTTTCCTTTAACACGTTTTTGTTAGCATGGTTACTGTCAGCTCTAATGTAGTTTTATAGTAAGGCTCATTACTTCAGTTAAAGCATGAAGGATCTAGGGAAGGAAGAGGAAAGTGGAAATAAAGCACGTGCTAAGAATCTCAAGTTAAGTTGACAGTATAATTTGGTAGAAAAATGAGCAGCATGCAGAAATAGGACAAAAAAACAACCTCTGAGTAGCTACTATGCTCGTGACATAATGCAACACTCTATCGTGAGTTTTTAAAAAGAAATAAATAAGATTTTAAGCTGATTTGGTAACCAATCTTCCTAGTCTAAAAAACACGAGTATTGGGGTGGCTAGGTGGCGCAGTGAATAGAGCACCAGCCCTGGAGTCAGGAGGACCTGAGTTCAAATCCAGCCTCCAACTCTTGACAAAAAACTAGCCGTGTGCCTTGGGCAAGTCACTTAACCCCCACTGCCCTCCAAAATGCAAAAAAAAAAAATTTAAAAAAGACCATGAGTATTAGAAAGCAGTGAAGTGTTAAAGAGGAAGCAATAAAGGGAGAAACTGTCACCTGTTTTGGGTGTCACTATTAAAACTTTCATTCCTATAGTATGTCCATACAATGTGAACACATCAGATGTGGGAGCAGATAATTTTTTAAGTCACCAGAGGTGATATTAACTGTGAAGGAGGAATAAGCCCATATTCCTGTCCTATTAAACTGGGTGGCACAATGGATAAAGCACTGGGCCTAGAGTGAGGAAGACTCATTTTCCTGACTTCAAATCCAGCCTCAGATACTTACTAGCTATGTGACCCTGGGCAAGTCACTTAACCCTGTTTGCCTTAGTTCGTCAACTGTAAAATGAGCTGGAGAAGGCAACGGCAAATCACTCTAGTATTTCTGCCAAGAAAACCCCAAATGGGGTCATAACCAATTGGACATGGCTGAATAACTACTGATCAGTAACAGCAACAGCTGAGGCAGGGGATATTGCTGACATCAGCCAAGCTATCAATATTCTAATCTGGGCTTGGGGGCCACCTAGCAATAAGAACACAGCTTAATTAAAATCCCTTCCCTCTTAACCATAGAATTTTTTTTAACCTTTAAATTTTTAATTAATTTTTTTCAATTAAAAACATTTATTTTTCCTCTCTTCCTCTCTCCCTCCCTACTACTTCTGAGAAAAACAAAAAGAAAAGAAAAACACCATCTTTCCAATGAACCATAGGCTCTTAGGATCATGAATATAAAGGCAGAAGGACGTTTGGAGGTTATCTAGTCCAACACGCTTAGTTCACAGATAAAGAAATGAGGCCTGGAAAAGTGAGGTGAATTTGCCCAAAGTCCCTCCATTAATAAATGGCAGGGTCAGGATCTGAATCTAAGGCCGGGAATTCCAAGTTCATCACTCTTTCTACAATAGAACACTGTCTCTGGATCAGGAACATTCTGGCTTCTTCATCCTCGTTGGGGCTCTGGGAGGAACACTCAGTTTGGGATTCAGAAGACTTCAGCCTGATTCCAGCATTTATTAAATATATGACCTTGGGCAAATCACATACGCTCTCTGAATCTAAGTTTCTTCATCTGGAAAATAGAAGAAGAAATAATTGCACTACCCACCTCACAAGGTTATTATAAACCTTTGCTATATATAAATGAGAACTTTTCATATTGTTATCCACAGTTTTTATCTTAGCTGTAACTCCCTTGTCATTCTGCCTCTTGTACTTTCTTCCCTATCTGGTTCAGTTTTAACCCTGCTGAGGCTCTGTCCTTCTACCACCTCCCTCGCCTGTGGCCTACATATTACTGTTATTTTGTCATTTTGGTTGTATCTGGCCCCATTTGGTGTTTTCTTGACAAAGATACTGGAGTAGTTTGCCATTTCCTTCTCCAGCTCATTTTAAGATGAGGAACTGAAGCAGACAGGTTGAAGTGACTTGCCCAGGATCCCACATCTAGTAAGTGTCTGAGGTCAGATTTGAATTCAGGAAGATGAGTCTTCCTGACTCCAAGGCCACTGTGCCATCTAGCTGTCCTGTCGTCTGTATAGACCTCATCCTATTGTGAACAAAATCTGCTAAATTCTCTGTGCTTTCTACAAGCATACCTCCTGCCTTTTCACTTTGATTGAAACCTGGCTTCCATGTGATATCACCACCTCCCTGACTGCTTTCTTCAGAGGAATCTACTGCCCCTAACTTTTGTGGCAAGCAGAGGACTTGGAGTACCCCTTATTCTCTGACCACTATTCTGCTATCATCTCGCAACAGCCTCTTATCTTCTGATATCCATGTCAACTGCTTATATTACCCTCTTTTCATCTTTAAAACAATCTGGGATAAAGACAGTTTATCAGCTTTCTTCATTATTTAGTACCAGTTTCACTGTCTTCCTCTCAGTTAACCTCATTGCCTTCAACTTTGGCAATAATGATCTTTCCAGAAGGCTGGACTGACAAGTCCTAGAACTTCTCAATTCCAATTTACCAACAACCATTATTTATTAAGTACCTATTATGTGTCAAATTTGGCGTTAGATCTAGAGATACAAAGATAATAGTGAAAACAATTCCTGCCCTTATGGAGTTTACAATCTAGCTGGCAAGACAACACGTACATGCATAGGTTTATACAAAGTTGATTCAAGGTGATATTGAGGAGAAAGCATGAGCAGCTAGGAGAATCAGGAAAGGCTTCACGTAGAAGGTGGTGTTTGATGGAAACCAGAGACCCTGAGGATGGATGGGAAGAGGGAGTGTAGTTCTAGCCAAAGGCGTATCCACTGCAAAGGTATGCAGGTGGGAGAAAAGTGTTGTGCATGATTAACAGCAAGAAAGCTAAATTGGCCAGGACACAGCTTGAAAAAGGGAGAGGAAATGTGGACTAAGGAAGGAAAGTTGGGAGCATTTGAAAGGTTTTAAATGCTGATCAGAGAGTTTACATTCGCTTCTGGAGGTAATTGGGAGCTGTTTATTGAGTAGGGGATTTGTACTACAGGAAAATCAATTTGGTAGCTGTGTGAAGAGCACATTAGAGTGTCCCAAATAGAGAAGCCCCAAAGAACAGATGCATTTAGGTTCCATATTTTGTACAGGTGAGAGAAGAGCACTTGCTAGCTGTGGGCATAATTACAGAAGGCTTTAAAACAATGGGTGGGACTATTTCCTGGTCCAAACACAGTCTGGAGAATGAGCTTCCAGTGCCTGCATTTGCTACTGTAGCAGAAAGAGCTTTGACCAAGCAGATGACGAATCACAAACCTACACAACAGGAACAAGGTAGCTACAAGCTATGGGAATGACTGTTCCTTTACAGTGACATAATAATGTAAAAAATGATGGAGGGACTCAGATTCAATCTAGCTCATCTAGCTGAGATTCTATCTGGCCTGCTTGTCAATACAAGCATCACAAATGCATAGGCTCCTTAAGAGTCGACTCAGTGGTTCTCAACCTTCCTAATGCCGTGACCCTTTAGTACAGTTCCTCATGTTGTGGTGACCCCCAACCAAAAAATTATTTTCATTGCTACTTCATAACTGTAAATTTGCTACTGTTATGAATCCATCTGGTATGCAGGATGTATTTTCCTTGTTACAAAATGAACATAACCCACAGGTTGAGAACCACTGGTCTATCCAATATGGCGAATCATTAAAAAACTTTGCTTTAAAAAAATGGAGGAAGGAATACAAGGCTCAAACATGCATGGTAAGAGCTCAACCATTCATTGAGGATAGATGCATCCTACTAGCAGTAATTAAAGAAAAATCATTTTAGCCTTTAGGGTAATAGGTGAGGGCCCAGTCCTTAGCGCATGCATAATACCCCCTGCTAGGCTCTTATCCAATGCATGGTAGTTTGGTGAACCTGCCTTTGAATATGCATGATAGTATACCTTCCCCCCATTTAAAAGCATTTGCAAGTGTCCTCTTAGTGTTTTTGGTTGGCTGTTTCCTAATCTTTGATGAAGAAGTATCCAGAGATTGAACAGACCAGGTTATGACCTAGTGAGCTTGGAAAGGAAAGATGAATCATCAGAGGTACCCTCAGCTACTAGAGTCTATATAACTTGTAAGCATAGCATCTGAGTTCACTGAGCAGCCAAGCCTCTGGGAATAACCTGCTTGACCCAGGATTGTCAGGCAAAACATTGCGTCCGGAAAGGAGCTAGCCCAGCTGAGTTAGAGAGTGATTCATCAATATGCCATACTTAGAAGAAAACTTGGTTTCTGCTAGGAATGACCATTTTCCCCATGGTTCCAACATGTTCCTACATAAGTCCTTCAGTAACTTTTTGTGTAAAGTGTGAGCCCACTCTCCCCAGGGAACTTATGTGTGTGCAAAAGGGAGAGCTCCCCTATGGGTTGGAGGAGTATTGGGTACCAAACATTTTAAGCTTGAACCCCTTCTCCCCAGGCAAGAGTGTATGCTTAGTTTTTTGGGGGAAGGGTAGCTTTTGTACTTCTCTATTCACTATACTTTATTAGATAAATATTAGATAAAATCTTAGGTAAAGATTCCTTTGAAAAAGTAAATCAATATTGGAAGAAATACATAAGATGGGCAATTATGTACTGGAACCACAACTTCTGTGGTTTTCCCCTAAATTCTAGAGTGGAGTAGTGAGCTACCCTCTGGGGACACAGTGCCAGTAGGGGTAGTGAGACTGGATGAACAGTTGCATAACTTAGCATTAGAGTCTTTTCTGATACTGATGATCTTGAAACTAGTCAAGTCAGCACACATTATTGAATTGACTTGACTAGCCATCTTGCATCTGGACAAGTCAGTGAAAATACAATTATATAAATATCAGTTATTATTATCATCAATTCATTCATATTTTGCAAAAATATTTTGAATTACTACTCTGTATAAAGTACTATTCAATACTTCTGGCAGTCCTCCTTTGGGTTTTACCAACCTGTTTTCTTGTATTAGTCACTTAATTTTGCTACATTTTCATTTCCTCACTTGAAAAAGGAGGAATTTGGACTAGATGACCTTTAAAGTAATTTCTACCTCTAAATCTATGATCTATGTCTTTATAACTGTCAATTTCTAGATTTAATATATTCAACTAAATGAAAATGTGACCTTTAAATAATAATAACAATAAGTAATAACATTAACCAGAACTTATGTAGCACTTTAAAGTATGAAATGTTTCATATATGTTATTTAATTCTTTCAACAACATTGTAAGGTAGGTGCTATTATCATTCCCATTTTACAGATGAGGAAACTGAGAGTGAGAAAAGTTAAGAGACTTGCCCAGAGTCAGACATCTACTAAGTTTTTGAGGGGAAATGTGAACTCACAACTTCTAAATTCAAAAGTCCAGCTATCTATCCATCTCACCATCCAGGTACCTCCAATTCCATTTCATATTTACATGTATATTATTTCATATTTATATGTGTATTATCTGTTTAATTTCCCACTAATTGTGTACGTGTTTGTGTGTGTGTGTATTTTGCTTTTTGGAGGGTAACTGGGGTTAAATGACTTGCCCAAGGTCACACAGCTAGTATGTGTTAAGTGTCTGAGGCCACATTTGAACTCAGGTCCTCCTGATTTCAGGGCTGGTGCTCTATTCACCACTAAGTATAATTTTCACCCAAGCCTGTCTTGCAGAAGTAAGTTTTAAATATCAACCAATCTCCTAAGTGAGGAAAACCATAGCCTCCATATGTAAGCTATTTCAGGTAGTTGAAATATATGTAATCTTTCCATTTCTAATTAAAACTAGTGTTTTTAAGTTCAAATGGCCAACTATTTTTCAAGACCTATATTTAGCAAAGAGAAAAGAATTACAATGATGTCCTCCTTTGGGGCTAAGCCTGAGTGCATTGCAAATTGGCAGGTATATGGATCCTGAGAATGATAAATTGTTCTCTTATAATAAGCTGTAATCAGATACATAGGAGTCGTGACTTCAAATAAACCACAAAGGACCTGGAAAACAGGGAGCTGAATAGAAATAGCTATAACAGAATTCTGATGTGAGTAACTTGGCCAAGAGATGAAGGCTGATTCCCTCGGCTCCCTGAGGACAAGCATCATTGCAAATTTACAGATGAAGACAGTGAGAAAGAGACATGAAATCACTGAAAGTTCATTGGCCAAGTTCTCTGACCTCAGAGGTCCTTATCTAAGATGACTTCATTTCTTTCTGGAGTCTTAAGTTTCTGTCCAAATATTGATTCAACATTTTAATATTTCAAAAAGTTTATAAACATGAATTCTGCTTTCTTTCTTGTGATCTAAATGTCTGTCTTCATGGGGCTTTTCTTTCCCTTTCTTGTACAAATCTGCAACAAACCCACACATGAAAATCTCCTCTCACCAATAAACCAATTCATCAGCCACAGCTCAACACTCAACCTGATCCTGAAGGCCTTTTTGCTCAAACAAATTTATGTTATCTCCTAAAGAAGTCAGGGAGTCAGATCTGAAATGAAGGTCTGTATGTCAGGGTAACATAGGATGCAGTAGACCAAATAAATGATTTTAACTATAAGTATAACTTTAAAAAGGAAAGGAAATAAAATAATGTGGAAAAGCACTATGTGAGCCCAGGTAGCCTTGTTACTCTGGTCGCCATTCCCACAGGGCTGCAGTCAGTGCTGAAGTACAGTACAGCATTTATCACTGACAGCCAAGCAAAATCTCACTGAGCTCAATGGAGAAACCTTGGAACGCCCTCCTGACCACTTTAAACATGGGTTTTAAATACCAGTGGAACGTTTTTAAATGCATCAAATTGGCTGTCACCTTCCGGTAGCAGCCAGACCTCATGAGCTTTCATTCCATTGCCAGAAAGAACCTACTCTTTCTCTAAGGCATGAGATTTAAAACAAGGAAAGACAGCAAAGTATGGAGTCAGAAGACGTGGGTTTGAGTCCTGATTCTGTTATGGATGACCTTGGGCTAAGCTGTTCTTTGAGCCTCACACTCCTAGTCTGTAAAATGTGGTGGCTGGATTATATGATATCTCATTCATTCAACAAGCATTTATTAAGCATTAGGTGCCAGGCACTGTACTACATGGACAAACAAGTCCCAAATCTCACTAAAACAAGCCTTTAAAAGCTTATGTTCTATTAGGGAGTAAATATATACACATATAGATAAACACAAACTATTTTCCAAGAAAATATCAAGTTATCTGGGAGCATACTAGCCACCTGGGGTGAGGGTGAGGGACTTGTATGGAATGACGTACAGGAGGTGACTTTTGAAGAAAGCTAGAGATTTTAAGAGGTGGAGGTGAGGAGGGAGTGCATTTCTGGGAGGTGAGACAGCCTATGAAAAGGCACAGAGGTGAATGGAAGACAGAATACTGTGTGTGAAAAACTGCAAGAGGTCTTTTCTTGACTGAACATAGGATGTACAAAAGAGAGTAATGAGTAAAACATCTGGAAGAATGGATTGATCACTATAGTAAAGGGCTCTAAATATGGAAGGGAAATGTTATAGTGAGCACTGGGAACCAATGGAACTTTTTAGGAGTGAAGCTACAGGATCAGACATTTGATTTAGGAATATCAGATCTAATAGTCTAGAGTTCTATGGTTATAATTCAATTAAACAAATATATATAAAATATGTTATGCGTAAGGCATTGTGTTAGGTAATGAATGGGGCTACATTTTTTTCCTAAAGATGAGTTTCTCTGCCTTCAATGAGCTTAGATTCGACTAGGAGTTACAACATGTTAAAGACATAAGTGAACACAGGATAATTTGAGGCAGACAAAACTGACAGGGGAATCAGAAAGGCTCTGTAGAGGAGATGTCACCTGAGGAACTCTGAAGGAAGCTAAGCATACCAAAGTTGAGGAGTGAGTATATTCTCCAGGCATGAACTTTTAAGTGAGGGGATGTGTCATGTGGTGGACAGACTGGATTTGAAATTAGAAATTCTGGAACTGAGTCATAAATCTGTCTCTTTTTTGCTTTGGGACTAAGTCCCTTAATCTCTATGAGACGAAGTTTTCCTTAGTAACTTTCAAAATCTGAGCTAAAGCACAAAGACGAGAGACAGAATGCTGACAGCATTAGTGAAGGCATGGGACACTTCCTCACCCAGGATGAGCTAGAGATCTTCAACAACAGAGGAAAGGCAGGCTTGCATAACTCTTATTTCACTTAGGCTTTTTTTTTTCTGTCTAGGAGAATGCACAATGATATTAGGAGTGGAAAAGTGAGAAGAAAAATGGCTAATAGAGGGTTAAAAACCAAGATAGTGAAGAGATAATCCAGCTAACCTCAATAGGTTTGGGTCTTTTGGGAGGAAGTGAGGAAGGAAGGAAGGAAGAAAGGAAAGAAGGAAGGAAGGAAGGAAGGAAGGAAGGAAGGAAGGAAGAAAGTGAGGGAGGGAGGGAGGGAGGAAGGAAGGGAGGCAGGGAGGAAAAAAGAAAGAAAGAAAAAGAAAGAAAGAAAGAAGGAAGGAAGAAGGAAGGAAGGAAGGAAGAAAGGAAAGAAGGAAGGAAGGAAGGAAGGAAGAAAGCGAGGGAGGGAGGGAGGAAGGAAAGAAGGGAGGCAGGGAGGAAAAAAGAAAGAAAGAAAAAGAAAGAAAGAAAGAAGGAAGGAAGAAGGAAGGAAGGAAGGAAAGGAGGAAGGCACTGTGCTAAGTGATTAAGTGACTTGCCCAGGGTTACTCAGTTAGTAAGTGCCTGAGGTGTGATTTCAACAGAGCTCTGCTCCAACAATCATAATAGTTAACATTTCTTTAATGTGTTAAGGTTTGCAAGATGCAATATCATTTGATCTCCACAACAGTCCTATGAGGTAAGTGCTATTATTTCCCGCATTTTATAGATGAGGAATAAAGAACACACAATAATTCTCTGAGGCAGAGTTTGAATTCAAACCTGACGCTAGGTCCAACATGCTGTTGCATCTCCTAGCTACCTGTGCTGTACTGACCACATGTGAAGCAGTAGGTTTGAGAAGACATCACCTTCCCAGGAACTAAGTCTTTTCTCTTACCCTTTCAACTCCTTCCTTCAAAAAAGATGGGGATAAGAAAGTTTGGGCTGGTTAGTAAAAGTGAGACTTTCATTGCATAGCTTGTCTGGATTATTTCAACTGTCTTCTAATTGGACCTTACACCTCAATTCTCTCTGTATTTCAAGCCATCCTCCACTTTGTGCCAAAGAAATTTTGCTATTGTGCAGTCCGACTGCATCTCACCCCTCCCTTCCCACACCCAACTCTGTAAACACCAATTTACTTGCTATTTTCTCTAGGAACAAACATAAAGTCCTCTGTTTGGCATTTAAATCTTTTCATATTTAGGCCCTTTCCCATCCTTCCAGTCTTCAATACACATTAATCCTTTTCATGAACTTTTACCATCTTGCCATACTAACTTACTTTTCCTTACATGCAACATTCCATCTCTCACATATGTACCTTTGCACTGGCTGCCCCCATTTCTGGAATGTTCTCTGTTCTTTCCTCTGCATCTTAGAATTCCTATCATCCTTTAAGATTTCCCTTTCCCAGTCCTCCAGGTCTAGTGCCTTCCTTCCCCTCTAAGTCTACCTTCCATCTCTTGGATGTACATATTCATGTACATCTCCTCTAAATAGAATATAAGCTTCTTGAGGGCAGGGATATCCTTCCTTACCCGCCCCCCCCCCCCCACCTTGTCACTGCTTTTTTCTTTGTGTTCCTAGTACTTAACAGGGCCTGGCACATAGTAAACAATTAATGTAATGTTTATTAATTTATTTAAAATGTCATTCCTCCCTTATTGAAAACAAATTATTAGAAGCTTAGAGTTCTACTCTGATGCTTCATTATGGCATGGGGGTACACCTGGTTTTTCACTGGTCAAGTTGACCTGAGGTCTACCAGGTCCTGCCATGTTAGAAAGGCTTTGAGTGTGAACCCAAAGAAAGAAAGAGAAAGAAGGAAGGAATGAAGGAAGTAGGAAGGAAGGAAGGAAGGAAGGAAGGAAGGAAGGAAAGAAAGAATGAAGGAAGGAAGGAAGGAAGGCAGGCAGACAGGCAGGAAGGAAGGAAGGAAGGCAGGAAGAAGGAAGGAAGGAAAGAAGGAAGGAAGGAAGGAAAAAAAGGAAGGAAGGCAGGAAGGTACTGTGACACGCTGTTGTTTTTTTCTTTGAATGTATTTTTTTTTCTAAAAAAGATATTTTATTTTTATTTTATGGAATAAAATAAGCATTTCCACAACATAGTATAATTTTAAAAAGATGACTTACATGTTAGACTGCAAATCTATTATGTACAACTTCCTATTCCTTTTAAATATCAAATAAACTTATTGCATAAATTTCCCCCCCTTTTTTTCTTCCCTTTCCCCACACCCTAGAGATGGCTACAATTAGATACAAACACATATATATATTTGTGTGCAAAATCATTCTATGTGAACTGCTATTTATCAATTCTTTCTCTGGATGAAGATAGCTCTTCCTTCATAAAAGGACTATTTGTAATAGTCAAAATGACTTAGTTGATCAAAGTTATTCTTAAAATAATATTGCTGTTACTGCATACAATGTTTTCTTAATTCTGCTCTTCATTATTTCATGCAGGTCTATCCATGCTTTTCTAAGATCAAGATCATAATTTCTTACAGCACAGTAGCATTCCATCATGATCATATACCACAAATTGTTCAGCCATTCCCCAATTGATGGGCATTCCCTCAATTTCCAGTTCTTTGCAGCCACAAAGAGAGCTGCTATAGACATTTTAAGACATATAGGTTGTTTTCCTTTTTCCCTAAACATCTTTGGAAATAGACCTAGTAGTGGTATTGCTGGGCCAAAGGGCATAGGCAGTTTAATAACTCTTTGGGCATAATTCCAGATTGCTCTACAAAATGGCTGGATCGGTTCACAATTCCACCAACAATGAATTAGTTCCCATCTTTTTTACATTTCCTCCAACACTTGTTGCTTTCCACTTCAATCATTTTAACGCATCTGATAGGTATAAAATGACATCTTAAGGTTGTTTTAATTTTT
Organism: Pseudochirops cupreus; assembly: GCA_028627135.1. Lineage (NCBI taxonomy): Eukaryota > Metazoa > Chordata > Mammalia > Diprotodontia > Pseudocheiridae > Pseudochirops > Pseudochirops cupreus. The sequence goes on along the minus strand of CM053584.1, from coordinate 307,693,144 downwards.
ATTTCTCTAATAAAGAATGATTTAGAGCATCTTTTGTATGACTATAAATTGTTTTGATTTCTTCATCGGAAAACTGCCTGTTCATATCCTTTCACCATTTACCAGTTGAGAATGACTTACATTCTTATACAAAGTTCTTAATATATTTGAGAAATGAGACCTTTGTTTGAGAAACTGTCTATAAATTCCACTCCATTCCCCCAGTTTTCTGCTTTCCTTCTGATCTTGGCTACATTGGTTTTATTTGCAAAAAAATTGTAAATTTATTGTAATCAAAATTATCCATTTTACATGTCACTCTGCCAGTCTCTTACTGTTTGCCTGAGACAATAGTGGTTAAATTCACAGGGATCATCATCAATGTGATCATAGGATGGTAAAATTTTCAACTGAAGAATCTTTCAAAGACAAATAGCAAGCTATAGATGGGTAGTAGTTTCTGTTTGGAGAGAGAGCACATACATCAATCAACATAACAGAGCCTTGAACTATTGAAATAGTTAAAAGTATGCACATTAAGCATACTAGAGTCAAGGAATATGAGGTCTGCCCATTATTTTACTTTCCATTATGCATTTTGGATGAATAGAAGCCTTTTGAAAACCTACAAAAATTTAGGAATACTAATACTGTATTCAGTAAGGTAGGCTGCACACAGGTGGGTTGCTGGGCAAGGTTCTCTAAATCCAGCCCATCTAACCTTTTGAAAGCCAAGCCTACAGTATCCAATACTGTTCCAGTCTCCAGGGCAGGGAGGACTGCCAATTGTGCAGAATTCTGCCAGATTGTGTGGTTATTTTATTAGGTGGATGAATGTCTACTAGAGACTAGAGTGAAAACCACCAGACCTAGCTAGGTTTGGACAAACATTTCTAAGGTGAAAGTTAAATATATTATCATTCACCATTTCTCATAATTATAGTTTTATTGGTTAACCCACCTCAGATTTTCCTACCTCCATAGATAACCTTCTGGAATATTTATACAAAGAGGTTACTTAAGTGGATGAGGTGTGAATGTTTCAGGAGGCTGTCAATAGAGAAGTTACATGTGAAATCTGTTTGGTGGATTTTACTGATTTTAAATGGGATATTTTACCAAGTGGTGTCATGGCAAGCTGACTTAGGCAACTGTTTATTTTTTGGGAGGGGGGCAGGACTGTGATTTCCTTGGCTTGGATAATTCTCAGTGAAGAAACGCCATTTATCAATGTAGATCAAGAATGGTTCTGTAATTTAGCCTGGGAGGCACTGAGAGGTTACGTGATTTGTTAAGGGTCACAAAGCCAAGATGGGTAGGATGTAGAATTTAAACTCATGTTATGAATTCCTAAGTTGTGCTGATATCTTGCTCTTTTGAAATACTTTATTTTTATTAGTTTTTTTTATTCCTATCATATTCATTTCCAAATATCACCCCCCATCCATTTAATAAAGAGAAAATTGGCAGTTAAGCAAAACCAACCAACACATGGATTAAGTCTAACAATGCATGAACTACTCCATATCCATTGTCCCTCATTTCTGTAATGAGTAGAGTGAAATGCATTTTCTCAACTCTTCCCCAGGATAAAGTGTGATCATTTTAATTCCCCAGCTTTCATTCATTCCATTTACATGGCAGTAGTCATTGTACATTTTTCTAATTGAGCTTACTTCATTCTGCATTGATTTATATATCTTCCATGCTTTTCAGAATTCTTCATATTCACATCTTATTGTACGTGAAACAATAGTTACATGTTTATAGTTACATGGTACATTCAGGTACCACAACTTGTTTATCTGTTCCCTAATTGATGAGCATTTACTTTATATACAGTTCCCTGCTACCTACCACAAGAGATACTTCTATGAATATTTTGGTACATTTCTTTTTGTCATTGACTTTCTTGGGGTATGTATCTAGTGCTGAGATAAGGGGATTGATTTTTATAAGTACTTTAAGAAACTGACTTCAAATAAGTTTTTAAAAACTACTCATGATTACATCCCTTTATTATAGTCGATGGAAAGAGATATAAAATAGGGTAAAATTCATTTGTATTCTAATTTTAGCCTTTCAGCTGGATGTAAAGGAGGAATTGTTCTGTTGCATTCTTAGTCCACAGAATTATTATAGAAGCTTTGATAAAGCAAAGGTAATGTTTTTTTCACCTCTATCTCTTAAGACCTCTGACTTCTTTCAAGATTCAGCTCAAGCACTGTTTTTTGTAGAAGACTTTTCCTGGTACCTCCAGACTCACAGTGCCTTCCCAGCCAAGTTTATCTTGTGTCTATTTTAGATGTGTCTTGTATGAGTTTATAAATTATACAAAGTCCTCTCTAATAGAATGTAAGCTCCTTGAGGGCAGGAACTGATTTTTTGAAAAATCTTTGCACATCAGTACAGTGTCTGATAGGCCCTTAATAAATGTCTGTTGATTGCTTGATTAATTTATTCAAAGCAACTGATGAACATGTGCATCCTTAAATTTGTGATTTATAAATTATAGTCATGGGGTGGCTAGGTGGCACAGTGAATAGAGGACTGGTCCTGGAGTCAGGAGGAAATGAGTTCAAATCCGGCCTCAAGACACTTAACATGTACTATTCGTGTGACCTTGGGCAAGTCACTTAAACTCAACTGCCCTGACTTCCCCCCTCCAAAAAGCAAAAAAAAAATTATAGTCATATCTGTATGTAATATAAGTGAATCTTTATATGTGGGGTAGATTCTAAACTTCTAGGAGTCAGACTTTGTGTTGGTAGAGGACATTAGCTTTGGAGTCAGAGGACCTGGGTTCAAATTCCATCTCTCCCACTTACTCTCCATATGACATAATCTCTCTCAGTCTCAGCTCCCTCATCTGTACAATGAAGGGTTTGGATGAGATGGCTTCTGAGGTTCCCTTAAACTTTAGATCTACAATCCTCATTGTGTCCTGTTGCCTAATCCTGAGGCAGTCACTAGATCAGAGCTCTTAGTAGATAATGACATTTTAATTGGTTTTAGGCTTTTTTTATATATGAGGTTCTGGATGATAGCACTCAGTCAAATTACTAACCCCCAGAGTGAAATCCAGAAGTGAAATGTGTATAGATGCAAAATACCATTGATGATTGTGTGGTGTAGTAGAAAAAAATGAATTTAGCAGTAAGGGTTGTGATTTCCAATCTTGGTTTTGTTAGCACTTTTATAACTAACTTCAACAGATCACTACTCCTTGGTGGCCTTCTTCCTCATCTGTTAAAGAGTCTTCAAAGTCCTTTCTAGTTCTAAATGCTAGAGTTTCTATGAATCTGTCTCTGTCTCTGTCTCTTTCTCCTCTTTCTTCACCCTTTCCTCTCTTCTCTTCTCTTCTTTCTTCTCTCTCCCTCTCTTTCTTCTCCCCTCGCCTCTCTCTGTCTCTGCACCTCAAATAGTATCATATATATACATTACACACAAAATAACACACACACACATATATTTCTCTGTATACACACACATATGAGCAGATAGAGCCTAATTTCAACATATAATAGTAGAAAGAGCACTGGAATAAACATCAAGAGGCCTGGGTTCTAATTCTGTCACCACTCCAAATTTGCCTTGTTACAATCTTCTTTTCCTCACCACTGGCTTCATTTTCTTCTTCTGTCACATGAACGGTTGGATTGGATGATCTCTAAGGGCCCTTGTAGCAAAGACAGCCTTACACATTTGACACGTCCTCTACATAGAATTCTCTAACCATCCTGGAAGCTGCAGATAGCATGATTCATAGTAAATCCCACTTTTTACATGTTTGACAGATGTAGCCTCTATTTGCAGAGACTAATGATTCCATTTGCTACTCGACCTCTTAGATTTAAGCTCTTCCAGACCACCTTTGCTCAAGAAGTACCCTGTTTGTGACTGCTCCACACCAGCTGGTCTGCCTGCCACATCTATGTCTCAGCAACCTGCAGCTAGGCCATGGCATTTGAAGCACTGTGCTTTGAAAAAAAGTTTCTTTGCTTCTACCTGGATTGTACTTACTAATGGTATTGTACTGTCCGTCATTTTCCATTATTTGCAGGCCAGTGGAGCTCTGTTTACAACAAGCTTTTCTCCAGGGCTGGTTGACTGAATTTCTGAAGTTCACTATTGGTTTGTTTGTGACTATTTTTCCAGTTAACATTGAATTGGGATCATAAGAGATGTTGATGAGGCTGTTTGAGGAACCTGGATGTGAGGTCCAATGATAGACAAGTCATATGGCCCCAAGGAAAGCTGGACACTGGTACCATTGTGTAGATTTTCAGTTTGGTCTGGAGTTTGATGTGATATGGAGGCCTTGCCAGAGAAGTGGGAGCTTTTGCATTAATTTCTAGCAGGCTTACAATTCTATGACTGTAGGCAGTGTTACAACCTTTGTGCCATCACAGACACAGAAACATGTTTTCTTTTGGACAAACCCTTTGCACAAAACCTGAACAGGAGAAAAGGGCCCTGAGTAAAATATAAGGTGAAGATCAGAAGAGTGGTGGCAGCTACCATGGTTTTCACCAAATAGTGATTTACAGTGTGGAGAGAAATGAGTTATTTACTGAAAATTTTTTCTCTCCACCTGTAAAAAGAATCATGAGAAGTAGACCAGGGTCCTAACATAGCTTTAATATTTCTTGGAAACAGAACTGAGTGGGGAAACACTAATCCAAACAGATCTTCCTGACCAACATGGAACTTTGAGAGTTTAAAAACAGCAGGAATTTGTGGAAAACCATATACCTTCTTTAAGGGTTTTTCCCTATAAAAATTATTTATAACCCCTCTGGGCTCCATGAGGTTGTTAAAGCCACTGAAGATCAGAGAACCCAGGTCCTCTGGCTCACAGAATGCTGATGTATTTCCCTATTCAGCTGAAGAGGTTCATAAACTGCTTTTTCTTTGCTTCTCTAAAGTCCCAAACCCTCAAAACCAACACACTGAAGTCCACCTAAAAGATTCAGGACAAATATTAGAGTGACCATGGTCCCTGACCTAGTTAGACAATCAGGCATCCAAGATTCAACTTGTATGTTTATATGTTTTCCAGAACCCTAATTCCTATGACCTCTTCCTTCTCCTATAAGCTTTCTATTGAGAGAATGCTTCCTATGGTCATATTTATCTTTTGGACATGCAAGTAAAAAAAAATCTATAGAAGAAGTAACTTTCTCTTAGAGGAATTTAAAAAAAATTGAACCTGGTTAAAAGAAGTAAGAGGTTACTATAGTCATTTGCTGTTAAGGTCTATTTCTGAAGATGGTTAGGGGAAAAGGAAAAGAAAGTATCTGTTTGAAAATATTTATAGCATCTCTCTTTGTGTTGGCAAAAAACTGGAAACTGTGGGGATGCCTGTCAGTTGGGGAATGGCTGAACAATCTGTGGGATATAATCATGATAGAATACCACTGTGTTATAAAAAATGATGAGCTCAAGGATCTAAGAAAAAACATGGATAGACTTGCATGAAATGATGAAGAACCAAATGAGCAGAACCAAGGAACATTGTATACAGTAACAGAAATATTGTTTGGAGAACAACTTTGAGCAACTAAGTCATTTTGACTATTCTAAATATCCAAGTTAACTACAAAGGACCCATGAAGGAAGAGGCTATTGTATCGAGAGATAAAACTAATAAATAAAAATATGCATAGAGTGATTTTATACACACACACACACACACACACACACACACACACACACACACACTTGTGTGTAATGGTAGCCAACTCTAGGGTAATGGGGAAAGAAAAAGAAAAAAAAAGAAATTTACACAATAACTTTACTATATATTTAAAAGGAATTGCAAATTGTACGTAATAGATTTGCAGTTTCATGTTCAATCACCTCCCCTCCCCATCCTACTATGTTAAATAAATGTTTGTTTTATTTCTTAAGATCAGAATAAAATAAAAACTTTTTTTTTAAAAAGAGGCAGGAGGGAAATTCTTCCTGCTTACCCTTTTTTTCTATAAACAAACTGTTTATCAAAACGCAAATCTGAGAACTCAGGAGAAACAATCAACCGAACCATATAATCTTTTGGGTTATTCAGAGACAGTATGGCTGTATGAATGAAAAAAGTATTTCTTAATTGCAGGTACTGTGCTAAATGCCCAGAAAACAAACACAAAATTTAGTCAGCCTTTGCCTTCAAGGGTCTTCCATTCTAATAAAAGAGTGACCAGGGAAAAGAAGTCTGACCAAGACAATCACAAGAATGCTGAGTGGAGCCATAGGGTAATCCATCATCATTTTGTTTCCAGAAGCATTGGTTATATTGATTTGATTATTGTAAACAAGAGATGGGAAAAGGAGACATGAAGTCATCTATAAAGTACTAGATTTGAAGCTTGAAAGCCCAGTGTTCAGATCCTGCTGCTGACACTAGCTGGCCTTAGCACATGCCTCCAGTGCATCTATCCCAGGCTTCTTGTCAGCTGCCCTGCTGCAGTGTTGCCTTCTATTGGCTTTCTTAAGATCAAAGAATTAGAACTGGAAAGAATCTTAGCTCCCATTCTACAGTCCATTCCACAGGTTTCCTTTTGGTTAGGAAGAGGTTAAGACAAATTCAGTGCTGTGTAGTGGGAAAAACAATGTGTTGTATTTGGGATCCAGAGAGCCTGGACTTCGAATCCTCCCTTCAGCACATACCAGTTCAACTGTATGACCATGGGCCAAGTCACTTTGCCTTAGGGCTTCAGTTTCCTCATCTTTAAAAAAAAAGCGATGATGATGATTAACATTTCTGCAGTACTTAACTATGCCATGTACTGTTCTAAGTGTTCCAATAAAAATAATAATTTTTTATCTAACACTGTGTGCCAGTCAATGTGCCAAGTGTACTTTAATTATCTCACTTGATCCTCACTACAACCCTGGGAAGTAGGCACTACTATTATCCCCATTTTACAGATGAGGAAACTGAGGCAAGCTGAGGCTTGAGTGGCTTGCCTGGGGTCACACAGCTATTAATTATCTAAGGCTGGATGCCCAAGCACTCTATCCACTGTGCCACCTGGCTGTCCAAAAACAGACTAACACTGATAATATTTAATTTATACTGGATTGTTGTGAGGGTCAAATGAAATAATGCATATAAAGAATTTTGCTAACTTAGAACTAATTTTGCTAACTTATAGCAATGTTAGCACTAAAAAAAAAAGGAAATAATTTCATATTCTGGGAACTTTGACAGTCAATTCTAATTTATCAACAAAGCATTTGATGGCACTCCCCAAGTGCAATTATCCCTCTTAGCTAAATATATTTATTTCTATTTCCAAAAAGCTACCCAGTCCAAGAGATCCAAAAATACTTAACACTGTGGCCAGGTAGAGAAAGATAATTGACCTTCATCTTGTACTCATTTCTTGGATTTGAAGCAAGTCCCATTACTTACTGTCAATTTCACTGTCCATTGTATGTTAAATAGGATATCTCACTCTATTGATATAGATTCTTTTAGTATAGCCTTTATAGTTTAGAGACTCTCCATTACTAACTATGGTGATATTTTGGCTCCCATAAACAAGCAAAAAATGGCAGCACCCCCCCAAAGTAAGATTTAAAATTCCTGAGGACACGATTCTAAGTGCTTAATTGGAAACTATGTCTTCAAATGTGTGCAACCGTTTATTCATGAAAACACACCCATATTAAGTGAGAGTTGCTGTCTACATCATCATTGAATATCTACCCTTGCTTCTTGGACAAATTCAAATAAATAATTTAAAGGCAAAGCGGATCTCAATGACCAGGAAAAAGGCCTAATTTTTTTTTCCGTCATGTGGAAGATATTTTTCTCAAATGAAATTATCCCGATTAATTCAGCCACAACACATGCCAAATGAAATGTTATGCTGAAAGCACAAAATTCACTTAAATTGAACAAATGGATATTTGCTGAGTGTCTACTATGTTCTTGAGAAGAAGCTTGAAATTCCTTTTACTTTATTCTGTGTATTTGCTATGTTTCCAATTATTGGAATGTGAAATTTCTTATTCGCGCCAAGGCCAATGTTTCTTGAATTGGGTTTTTGTTTTGTTAGAGGTTTTAATTTCCAAATGGTGGAGGAGGTGGGGATAGGAGGGAAACAGGGATGAATAAAGGAGATAATGTGAAATCAGTCCAAATATTGGGGAGCTCAGGGAAAAGTTATTCACCAAATTAACTGGAAGCCTCCCACAATCTATTTGGCAAACACAAAGAACAGTATGAAACAAAAAAACTATCACATAAAGATAGGGCCTTTGGCATCTCATATCAGAATAAGAAACTGTTTTTGGGAGCGATGCCAGTTTCTGAACCTTAGAGAAGGAAGAGAAAATAAATATGGGGAACCCTGATTTTTGAGGATGCCCTTTTCTGAATTTACTGTTGTAATTAGGTCTATTTCCAGCTCCCTCTGTGCTATCATTCAGCAATCTGATGGTACTCACTTTCCCCCTTATGTGTTTCTTGTATGTGTTTTAATATTATTGATAGAACAGATGCTCCTGGTAAGGCAATTGAAGTTGTTTTCAGCTCATCAGAACAAGGATAAAGGCCAATCACTTTTGTTTTCCTTTCTTATTTTGGTAACAGTCTCACGGGTGATTTGTGGTTTTAAAAAACTAAAATAAAAATAAAACGCACCAGACATTCATGAGATTTGTCTAGAAGAACTCAATATCCTAATTCATTTAGGAATACAAGGGCTAAAAAACACTGCATTTGGAGCAAAAAAAATCAATTTCTTTTGAGAGGTATCACTTAGCCTCAGTGCCTTCATCCGAATACCCTTTCATTCTAGTGTTTTCCATGATTATCTTTAATTTATCTTCTCTATATCTTGTTTATACATAATTGTTGGCATACTGTCTCTTCCATTGAGAACACGGACTGTTTGGTATGCGTGTGTGTGTGTTTCTCTGAATTCCCAGCATTTAGCACAGTGCCTAGCACATAGTGGTCATTTAATAAATGCTTGTTGATGTTTTGGCTGTAATATGAGGGGTTTGGACTAGATGAATTCTGAGATCCATCTTTAGATCCATCATCTTGAGATATCTAGCCTTCAGTAAGAAGCCCTGATGGTTCCTTTCAGTTCCCAGGTGTTCCTTTTCTTCCCTAGTCTCAACTCCTTTGAACCCTTTTGCTTTCTCTCCAATCCCACTTCCTTCCCCCACCTGCCGCTGACTTTTGGACACCGTGCTTACCGTAGAGATTCTGTAGAATTCAGATTTCTTTGTTTCAAGTCCTTGCAGAATTATAGAGACCTCTAACAGTGACAACTAACATCACTCTGCATTTATAGAAGCTCCCCCCCCCTTTTTTTTTATAGCTCTTCCATATCTATTATCTCATTTTAACACACTGCTGGCCTGATGAAGTTTTCACATTTCCAGGACAGCAAAAGTCCAAATAGCAGATGCAAGCAGTAAAACACGTTGATAGGGCTTACTCATTGCTTTTAAAGGGGAACTCGAAGGTGGACAGGAAATATGTGTTGATTTCACAATAGCTCTAAGCTGTTACTTTAGCTACCAGCTATGCCAATGAACTGATGGAAACAAAGTGATGAATGAGAAGGTATAATAGAAAAATTATAAACATTGATGATGGGCAAGGGTGACTTTCCTAAGGCTTTGGAATGGGAAATGGAACAAAGCCCCAAAGAGATGATGAAACTGATGGGGATCAAGTCACAGGGACAGAAATGACAGGTGCTAAAATAAGCATGAAACAGCAAAGTATTGCTTTTGGTTAGATGCCACGGGACAAATTTCTATCTAATTTCTCTCCATTCTTCCAGAGCACGCTGCTCCGAAGGGTGAAGAATCAGAGCACTGCACACGGAAAACAGATAATCACGAAGCAATTATAAAACTATAGCAACGATTAGTTTTGAGTTTGCAAGGTCATCATTCAGTTGGCTGTTGCTTCCCAGGTACTCTGCCTGCAACCTAAGCATACTGCCATCAGCTGACTGAGAGCACTTTGGTAACGTGCTCATCTTCTGTATTTACAAGGGTGGTCAGTTCTGCAATTTACCAAATGCAGACAGCATTTTCTTTTTTAAAGTAAATTGTATTTTTATTTAATGAAAATCTTCCTTCTCTCTCCCACTGAGAAAGAAAGAAAAACAAAACCCTTGCTGCAAACACGCATAGTCAAATGAAACAAATTCCAGCATCAGCCATGTTTAAAAAAGTGACTTGATCTTGCAATTTCTTTTAAAAATCACAAACTTTTCCCTGAAACAAAAATGTCATCTTTTATACATAGGTATTCTTCTAGAAACGACTTATGACTGTGAACCTTGGAACACCACAATCTCTAACAAATAAAAATTGTGGATGAACTAAAGGATGATGGAGAGCCAAAGAGTGGGTGTGAGTTGCCTATAGCTTCATGATACCTTCCAGTGATGGCTTATACATAATAGATGGCATAAGGGATGTCCTCCAAGGATCATATGATTAGTTAGGTGGATCATATAGGCAAGAGTGAGGGATAACAAAGGAACAACTGATGTGTGGTACTGGTATTCACAAAGTATAAAATAAACAGAGGAAGGCTTTCAGTTTGTGGAGTAGATTCTTTGTGGAGGATTTATGGGAGAACTTGGATAAAGGAGTATAGCATGAGGAAGTGTAAACAGCTTGCTACTTGCATCAATACAGAAAATATCCACCAATTCATATGATCACAGATTCATTGAACTGTTGAAGTGGTTAACTGAGAGAGAATTATGATGTCTTTTTACTTATGGTAGCTTTAAAAAAAATACAGCATTTAATGAGAACCATTTGATATAACAATATTAACTGATAAACCTGTGATTTCATTGTTTTAGGGAACTCCCAGTGATGAAATTCCTTGTATAAGAGTTGATTAGCAACTATTTAACAACCTATGATTGCAGAATATTGCATAGGATACTGAGAAGTTAAGGTGCTTGCCTAGGGCCGTGCGAAAGTGTGTATCATGTATCAGTGACTATTATGTGACAGTAATGGGACTTGAACCTAGGTCTTCATGCTTCTGAATTGGCTGTCAATTATAGCATTCTGTCTCTCACCAAGTATTAATAACAGTTATATTTTTGAGAAAAAAATTCTACTCACAAAGAAAGATTAAAAAAATGCCTAGATACAATTTGACATCCTGCTCACTAACTTTAACCTATTATCTCTTCCTGATCTAACTAAGTCTTCTTTCAGGTCCAAGAAGTTTACTTTAAACTTACCCTGAATTTCTTAAAGCCAAAACCTTCCTGGAGCTGCCAATGGCTTCCTTCCATTATAGTCACAAAATCTATTTACCCTGCTTGGCTAGCATCCTTTATAAAAGGACAATCTCCCTTTGGCTTCTCAACTCTCCTTTACTTGACTTGGTGACAAAACTCTTTGGCATTTTCATGACTTGGCTTGGGGTTTTACTGAGTGCAAAAGGCTCTGTCCTACACAGCTAAATCCTGTTTATGACTACTTTCTGTTCCTCCTAGGTTACCTTCTCAGCATCTCTATCAATTCTTTGAGCAACTAACTCTCTGAACTTTTTTTTTCCACATAGGAATGGTTAAAAAAAAAAAAGAGACCACAGGCATTTATTTCTGAAAAGTATCATGAGGTTATCTTTCTTCCAAATTAGGGATAATTTCTTTTTCTTCTAGATTCAATTCTTGGTCCTTTGATTCTCTGAATACAAACTTTATAGCATTCTAAATTTACATCCTACTGTTGGATTACTCTATTTCTGGTAGCAGACTTTCCTTCTTGCAAGGAAAAGAATGATGAACAGGGAACCCTGTAAACTAGGTTCTAGTTCTATTTTGGCTGCTACTTTGGTCATCTGGAGCAAGGTGACTCTCTGAAGCTGTTTTTCACATAGCCGTTGAACTATAGGATCTCTGAGGGAGCTTCCAGCTGCAAAACCCTATGACTCTATGGCCAGGGAATATATCCATTTACATACACATATGAAGGAATGAGGGGAGAAAACAGTTGTGAAACATTTTTTTAAAGTTGGGGTTGAAGAGAGTCACGATTGTATAGATTATCTGTTGCAATGTTAAAATACTGAAGGGGATGAATTTCTTGGTTGTTTCTTTTTTTCCCCCCAGAGGGCAAATTTTTCATCTGGATGCTTGTTTCCAGGCACACAAGAAAACCTCTGTCCTCTGGAATCTTTGTATTCACTAGTGCATTTTTCAGTAGCTCATGGAGTATAGTTTCTATTAACCCCAGGACCCAGGTCTTGTGACGTCTGTGGATCACTTGGGATGCATCAGTTTTTGTAGATGCTTGGGGCGTTTGGGGCATTTTCTTTCATTCTATCCTGTCTCATGTTGCTCTTCCCAGAGGCTGTATACTCTTATACCCTGGCAAGCAAAATATATTTGGACTGGAATTGCCCCCTCTGAAAAGTCTAGCATACCCAGCAGCTTTCAGTCAATATGCATATTTCATGTCATGGGCACTGCCGAGAGAAAGAGAGGAGTAACTCAGAAATTGGCTTAATGGATGGAGTGGGAAACTGGCAATTAATAGAGGGTTCGGTTTGGGTGAAGGATGTTTTTCAACTCACACTGTCCTAGGAACAAGCAACGGATGTCTTTGCTTATTTAAAAGTTTTCTTTGATGCTAAACCCTTTCCCCTTCTCATTGATTCTAGAGACTTAGAATCACCAGTGACTTCAGAGGGCATCTTGCTGATCCCCTAAAGCCAACTGGGAGTCCACTAAGTCCATCATAAATTTGCTGAGCTCTCAGAAGTAGAGGGCTACCTGGCTGCTAAGGAGAGGTGAAACCGTCCAAGTCAGAAAAATGGAGCAGGTTTGAGCTTTGGGGCTGATCAGTATTGGGATCAAGCCTCTAAGTGGCCACTGCTCCCAGTCTGGGTGAGTATGGTAGTCCCAGGCTCAAAAACCAAAAACATATGGTGCTTGTGAATATAACATTATTAATCAATGGTTTTCAAGTCACTGAGTGAAAGCTTTCATTAGTAGGGGAGTCATTATCCACTAAGGCTATCCATTCAATTTTCTGGGTTTCCTATTGAAAAAATTTATCCACCTAGCTGACCAAGCATTTATTAAACATCTGATATGTTCTAGGTGCTGTGTTAAGCACTGAGCATGCAAAGACAAAAGTGAAACAGTTCCTGCCCTCAAGAAACTTGCAGTCTAACAGAAAAACTAATTTGTAGATACATAAATACATATGCAAAATAAATGCAAAGTAGGGGAAGCTAGGTGGCTCAGTGAATAGAGCACTGTCCTGAAGTCAGGAGGACCTGAGTTCAAAGACAGCCTCAGACTCTTGACAATTATTAACTGTGTGACCTTGGGCAAGTCACTTAACCCCAATTACATTGCCTACCCTCCAAAAATAGAATTATCAAAATATTTATATAAACTAGGTGGTACAGTGAATATAGTACTGGCCTTGGAGTCAGGAAGACCTGAATTCAAATCTGATCACAGGCATTTGCCACTTAACCAGCTGTGTGACTTTGGACAAGTCACACCCCAATTGCCTTGTTTCCCCCTTCCAAAAAAAAATAAAAAGTAGTTTGTGAGTGTATTATCAGAAGAGAAGAGCAGAAAAAGCTTTGAAT
>CM053584.1:307656504-307679044 GCA_028627135.1 Pseudochirops cupreus | reverse complement strand
AAAAAAAATGAAGATGAAGGGGTGAAGCTGAAAATCACTTCAAAGGAATTGACATTATCTGGTAACTAACAGCATTTAATAGAAGAAAAGGGAAGAACTAAAATTGACCCCAAGTTTTTTCCCCCTTAGCTGAAAAATGGTTGATTGGCTGCACAAAAATGCATGAATATGTGAAGGAATGGGGAATTCCTCAGTTTGCCAGGAAACTTCTCTGTGACATTTTAGACAACTCCTACCGAGGTGTCTGAGACATGTAGAGATTAAATGAATTGTTTAGTCATATAGCCAGTAAGGTTTGAACATAGGACTTTGAAACTCTAAGTGCAGTGTTCTATCTTCCATGTCAGATTGCCTCTATACACAAAACTCAAGAAGAAAAAATCTTGTTGGGGAATGACAGGAGCATCATTTTGAATAATGTTATAAATATCCAGAGAGTTCAGGATTACAGAATTGAGAAGACTGACATTTTAACCTTGCTGAAATAGCCAACACAGGGTCTTGTTTACAGCAAGAAGACCAGGAGAATAAGAAGGTATAGGATTGATATTTATTTATTTAGAAGAGTATGAGCAACATGAAATTAGTGGAGGTAGAAATTATTGAAAAATAAAATAATTCATAATTTAATACCTGGGGTTGCATTAAAGATTAGTCAGATTAGTGGGACCCTCTCCCCAAATGCAAAGATAGAAGTCTTAAACGTATATCAAATATAACATTAAAATATCTTCTATTTTCATAATTAAGTTCCTCAAATTAAGGGAATCCTCCCCTAAATTCCCCCCTCCCCCCCAAAGACTAGTTTTCTGGAACTCTTGGTGACCAGGGGAGGAGTAAGAGTAAGGATGGCAGGATGTGGGTATGTCCCTTTGAAGTTTACCCACAATGATTCTTCTTAAGTGTTGAACTTCAAAGAGGAACTTGATTCCTGACCTAACCTCTCCAGTCAACATTTCTTTGAAATATCTTGGATTATTTGCTTTTAAGTTTATATTTAAATAGCCAATTTGAAAAGTTTATATGCTTCAAGTGCAGTTCTTAGGCAAAGGTTCTTTTGCCTTTGTAAAATAATGATCTTACACATTTAGATTTATAACTGGTTCACTTCAAAAGTTTCTCAAGTTCCTCTGCACTATTCCTCCAGGACTTCAAAATTCAAAGAAGGCTTCACAATAGGAGTGGGTGGGGTGGAGAAGGGTGTGTGTGTGTGTATCTTTGGAATGTTGGTGTCAAAGGTGAACCAGTCAACACCAGGATGAATACTCCACAGGAACTTCACATTTCAAGTTATCCTCTTAATTAAAAGCAACCAAGTTTCATATCTTGAAAAGAGAAGCCAGGCTAAAGAAGGAAAGTAGGGACAGAAGAGGAGAAATTGTCATAAAGGATTTACATCTGAAGCATTTACATATTTGAATGTTTACACAGCTCTCTCTGAGCTATGCCATCCTGGATCTCCAGTTGACTTGACTTTTTTCCTCCCTATGCTTAGTAAAACTGAATGCTAAACTACTTGACATTTATTAAAATTTGTTAAATTCTGGCATTTGTGAAAGTGATTGTCAGGAGAGTCAGGCCACTGGGAGCAAAACTAAAATATCATCCTATCTGGAACCCCAACAAAAATGACACCCCCCCCAACACATGCTACAACTAAAAACTGATATTAGGTCCCTTCTCGCTTGCATGTCCAAGATAAATGGCAAATTTACTAAGCAATTAGACTGTGCAATTAATCACTCTTGGTTTTGTGAAATTGTGCTAAACTGATCTTTGAAGTCTAGTCCTTAGTTTTGCTTGTGCCACCAGACAGATTTATATTATTAATATTCATATCATTCCTATTCTTATTAATTTTTATAATCTTGACATTTTACCAACCCCCCCAAACTTTAAATCCAATAACAAAACATTGAAAGTAACAAAAAATGTACAATTGAATGCTTCTTCTTCTTCTTTTTTTTACTGTAGTTGCTTTTCTTCTGCAGTTTTCTGTCTGAAAATAGGACTCTGAAATTGAATAAGCTGTTTTTGAACATTAGCAAGGAGCACCAGGGGTGAGATTGTGAGGTCTTTTGAAAAGACTGGAGAGCTCATATTACACACAGTATGAAAAATATTTTATAACAACTCAGCTCATGACCATTGCTTGGCTTACTGCTTTCCTGGGGAGTGGAGTGGGATGAAGAGAAATACTTGAATTTTATCTGTGTATTAGTATTCATATAGTATACATCTACACACATGTGTGTGTTTACAAACATACACACATGTATGCATGTGTACATACATATGTACATATACATAGACATACACTTACATACCCAAGCATATTTCTTTAAAAGTAAAACTACAGCAACCATCCCACATTCAGTATCTGAAATCCCTAATGAATCACATGACCTTTAAGTCAATAGGAATTTACAGCATCTAGGATGGGAGTGGGGATATATGAGGAACTCAAATACTGTTGACTGATATTGAGTACTACAGTTAGCTGGACATTGTATGAGGTCTATGAGGGTATAAAAGGAATACTGCCATCCCTGCCATCTGAAGAACTGAAATAAAGCCATATAGGATAATAAAAAAAATTTTAAAAAATCTTAGCAGTAAGTGAAAAGCAGAGTATTCACTGAGTACAAAAGTGCATTAGGGGTAAATATTTGAGAAAAGAATTATCACTAGTTAAGATTAAAATTCTTAGCATAGCAAATCACTTAATGACATTCTTTATCTTACAAGGTTAACATTAATGAATGGTCTCAGAGCAAATATTTGGATAACAACAAATATTTATTAAACAGCTGTGTGTGCACTACACAAGATACTGGGGGAGATAGCAAGTCTAGACAAGATGTAATTCCTGCCCTCAAGAAATCTGAAATCTTATTAGAATATGTAACATTGTGTGACAGGTACAAAACAGGAGCCATGAGAGAGATTCAGGAACAAGGGTTATCAACACATGGAGATAGAGATGATTTTTTATGGAGGAAGGAGTATTTGACACAGGCTTGAAAGGATGAAAAAGAAAAGGCATAGGGAGCAGATATAGGGGATAACCTGAATGAAAGAATAAAAAGATAGGAGAGTGCAGGGCTTATTCAGAGGACAGAGAGTTGTAAGAATTCAGGAAGGGGGGAAATATGAGATAAGGTTGGGGTAGTACTGGGCTGTGAAGGGCCTCGAGACTCAGTCCTTTACAGGACTCTTAACTTTACTGGGAGGGAGGCAAAAGGGATCCATTAAAGATTTTGGGGCAGCATAGTGACATGATAGGATATCTGTGTAAGAAATTTTACGCTGGCTGCTATATGAAAGATACATTGAATTGGAGGGAGATGGAACATAATTAGGCATTAAGAGGCTAATACAGTAGTCCAGGCAGGTGGTAAGGAGGGCTTGTCTCAGTGTGGTGTCAGTGGGAATAAAAAGAAGGGGATGGATTCAATATGGATGTGATGGAGATAGATTAGATAGTACCTGATAACTGACTGAGGTTACTAAGGTGAGATCAGAGGAATCAAACACGAGAAGTGAGAAGTGTGATGGTGCCTCCGACTGAAATAGTGAATTCAGAAGAAAAAGTAGCTGAGAGAAAAAGAGAAGGAGTTCAGTTTTCGGTTTGTGGAATTTGATGTGCCAGTGGGACATTCAGGTAGAGATGTGCTAAGGACAGTTGGAGATATGGGAGCTTGGGAGCTAGAGATAAGAGATCATTCAGTAGCTAGCAAACCATTTCATTTTAATTTTTTTCCCTTTGACTTTAATTGTTAATAAGTTTCTTTAAAAGAAAAGTCTGTATTTTCCCCCCACAATTGATGTTACAGTCTAAAGAACAGTTTAATTTGAAAATTCAAGGGAGGCTGTTTTAAAGTCATGCCAAAGTGGGAAAAAGGTTCATTCTTTTCATCATCAAAAGTACGGTAACAGGTTTGTTTTCTTTCAAAGACAAAATAAATACTATAGAAATTTGACTTAATAGTGATCATTTATTTTTTGAAGGAAAATCATGATAAATTCAATTAAGAGTTCCAACATCACAAAATAAAATGTAAAGGAGTTTGTTTTTGACACTCTCTCCCCCCTTTTTAGGCTATGAATTCAGGGAGGTTTTCATGAAAGGTCTGTAGTTCAACTCTGGAAATTTACTTAGACTTAGAACCTGAGAATAAGTTGTTTCTGTTGTTCGGTCATGTCCAAGTCTTCATGACGCCATTTGGAGATTTCTTGGCAAAGATACTGGAGTGTTTTGCCATTTCCTTTTCCAGTTCTTTTTACAGAAGGGAAAACTGAGGTAAATAGTATTAAGTGACTTGTGCAGGGTCACACATCTAGTGTCTGAACCCAGATTTGAACTCATGAAGATGAGTCTTCCTGACTTCAAGTCCAGTGTTCTATCATTTGTGCCACCTGGCTACCCTGAGAATGAGTAGGCCATGCCTAAAGGGAAGTAAAGCTGTTAGAGTCAGGCAGTTGGTAAAGAAATCCTGACTTAGGGTAGTGGCAGTGAGGGGACTAGATAGATAGATATTATTCATGGCCTGGTGCATGAAAATGTCATGTGGTACAGAAACAAGATCCTCCTTAGATTCCAACTGCAGACATAGATATGTGTATAGAGTATTCTGAGGGTGCCCAGCTATACCCTAGTGTCTTAAAGTAATTGGTATTTTTAAATTTTAAAATATTTTAAGGCAAAGTTTAGTTGTTAGTCAAGTGAAGTCAATAAGAAAGCATTTATTAAGTGCTTACTATGACACTGTGCTATAGGATACAAAGAAAGACAAAAGACAGTCCCCATTTTCAAGGAGTTCACATTATAATGGATGAGAAAAGAGGTCAACAACTAAGTCCAATCAAGATACATACAGGATAAATTGAAGATAATCAGCAGAGGAAAAGCACTAATATTAGATTGCTAATTTAAGAAAATTAAGTTTTGGGGCAGCTAAGTGGCTAGGTGAATAGAGCACTGGCCTTGGAGTCAGGAAGACCCGAGTTTGAATCATGCCTCAGACACTTGACATGTGGTACAGAAACAAGATCCTCCCTAGATTCCAACAGCAGACATAGATATGTGTATAGAGTATTTGGAGGTGCCCAGCTATACCCTAATGTCTTGTGTGACCTCAGGCAAGTCACTTAACTCCAATAACCTTGCCTTCCCCCCTCCAAAAAGGTCAAAAAAGAAAAGAAAATTAAGTTTTAATTTCTTTAATTTGTTTGATGAATAAAAATAATGTACTATATATATATATATGTATGTATTCTACAAATGTTCATTTACATTTTAAAAAACCAACAAAATCTCCTCAGTGTACTTTAATGAAATCCCCATTTTAATGAAAATGTGTTCTGCACACCTATGGGCACAAATCAGTCATTTTTACCTTGTCAATAAGGCCTGTGGTCAACATTTGTCCTTCAAATGTTCATTGTGGTTACCAGCTAACAAATTTGATGGATTATTGCAGTATCTTCACAGAGATTAGAATTTAATAACTAATTTCCAAGGTTAGGTCATGTGCAAAGTGGAAAATGCACTGAAATCAGAAGTCCCAGAGTCTGATTTCTATCTCTTCCAACCTCCTGGTCATGTGAATATGGGCAAGGCTCTTAATTGCTTTGTGCCTATATTTCTTTATCTCTTAGATGAGAAAATTAATATTTACACTATTTACCTGACAGGGGTGCTGCAAGGAAAGTACTTTGTAAATTGGCAACTTGTATGTCAATATAAGAAGCATAAGACTTGGCTTTTCAACTGCATTTCATGAAACTGTGCTGAATTTAAGTCTCTATAACCTGGCATATTTCTCTCTGCATACCATAATTCAGTAGAACTGAGTATTCTGTGTATGTCGTGTGGCCCAGTTCCTCCTGCCCCTTGGTCAAATGCTACCTTTTAAAATATGGGCACATTAACACCTGAAACATGAACTATCCTTCTGGAACATGGCCATTCACATACAGACAGATTGTTCCTAATGCTTCTCAATGCTTATATTCTTTTACTTCCTGTCATCCTACTTCTAAGCAAAGAATTTTATTCTCATTCTTAGATTTCAGCCCAAAGAGGACAAGATGGCTACAGCAGTCTTTATGACTTATCTTGGGAAAAATAAGTATTTCCTCTCCCATTACAGATTCTCTCATTTAAATGATGGTTATTTTTAAAATACCAGCTATTTCATGCTAATATTGATATTTTGTAAGCACTAGCATTTAGAATTTCAATTGAGTTTCCAATAAATTATTCAGATGTTTTAGACTCATTTTTTTCATTTAGCTTTTTATCCAGTAAAGTATCCTTGAAAAGCAACTTTCAGGCATGTGTAGAGGTCATTCAGACTTTGAGAACTCTTATGTCTCTGCAAAAAACAGGAGTAGAGGAAAAATATTGCAAATCTCAAAGTATGTACAAGGCAATATTTAGGTTTCTGGAACTGCTTATAATATGTGAGAATCTAAATTCTCAACCAATCAAACAAGCAAGCAAGAGAGTGCTTGTTAATTGCCTACTGTGTGCTGGGCACTGTGCTAGTTTTTTACTTTCTTTGTGTACCTATCACTAAATACATTGCCCAGCCTTTTAGTAAATGTTTGACAAATGTCTGTTGATTGACTGGAAATACAGAGACAAAAATAAAGCAGTTCCTTCTTTACAGAAGCTTACATTCTGTTGGGGGAGAAATGCAAGTCAAAATACAATATATGTAAAATAAACAGATTGTCATTTTTGGGGTGGAGATACACTAGCTACTGGGAGGATGGGAGAAGACCTCAAGTTGCAGATAGCCCTAAAGCTGAAGTCTGAAGGGAGCTATAGATTGTATAAAGCAGTAAGAGAGGAGTAAGCACAGGGAACAGACTATGCAGGCACCCAAGAAACGTTGAGTATAAAGAACAGTAAGTAAAACATTTTGACTGGACCGTACAATGCAAAGAATGGAATGATGTGTAATCAGTCTGGGGAGGGGGACTGAAAAAAGACTATGAAGGATTTTAAATGTCAAATAGAGGAGTTTGTATTTTATAGTAGAGATAATAGGTATTCACTAAAGCTTCTTGAGCATGGAACATGGTCACACTAGTGCTTTAAGAATGGTGCTTTGGCAAATATGTGAAGTATTGACTGGAAAGAGAAGGAAGGAAGGAAGAGAAAGAAAGAAGGAAAGAAATGAAAAAAGGAAGAAGGAATAAAGAAAGATAGAAAGAAAGAAGGAAAGGAAAGAAGGAAGAAAAGAAAAAAGGTAGAAAGGAAAGAAAGGAAGAAAAGAAAGGAAGGAAGAAGGAAGAAAAGAAAGAAGGAAGGAAGAAGGAAAGAAGAATCCTAGGTATGGCATGTGGCCCAGCTCCTCCTGCCCCTTGGTCAAGTGCCACTTTTCAAAATATGGGCACAATAATACCTTCAGGAACATGATCACTGACACACAGACAGAGAACCAAATAAGAGCAGTGTCATGAAATTCCAGAGAAAAGAGAAGCCAGGAAAAGAGGGTGGTCAATAATTCAAATATTGCAGAGAGGTCATGAATGACAAAGATTGAGGAAAGTGTATCTGATTGGTCAATTAAGAGATCACTGGTTACCTTGAAGAGAGCAGTGTCAGCTGTGTAATGAGACTGGCAGTCAAGAATGCAAGGGTTGAACAGTAAGAGGAGAAGAAATAGAAACAAAGAAAGTAGAACTTTTTTTTTCAAGGAGTTTGACAGTAAAAGGTAGGAGAGATAGAATGAGGTCTTCAGCAGCCCGGCCCAGTGAATTTTACTTTTAAAATAAGGGAAACCTGAGCATGTTTGTAGACAAAAAGAAAGGTGTTGGAAGACAGGGAAATAGTGGAGATTGGGGAAGGGAATGCATAGGCAATCTGCCAGAGCAGATGGGATACAGAGTACAAGCAGAAGGGTTGGTTTGGGTGACAGAGTAAGGGAGGAGAAAATGGGGGTGATATTAATAGGTATTGAAACATGGAGCAGAGGAGAAGAAAGAGCTTCTGGTGAATTGCCTATCTCTATTTATTTTTTCCCCCCAATAAAGTGTAAAGGAGGTCCTGCTGAGAGGGTAGGGAAAGAAGGTGGTGTGGTAAGTTGAGAAGAAAAGAAAATGTTTGGAACAACTTCTAAAGGGGAATGACACAGAGAGTCAATTAAGGAAGAGTAAAAGATTTTTTTTAATTTTGTTTTTTTGCCTTGGGGTAGGGAGGGCCCTGATGATATTAGACAACATAAATTTGTACAGTATCAAGTTAGCACGGGCAGCTAAGTGGCACAGTGGGTAGATAACAAGCCCTGGCATCAGGAAGACCTGAGTTCAATCTGGCCCCAGACAATTACTATTTGTGCAACCCTGGGCAAGCCACTTAACCCTGTTTGCATCAGTTTCCTCATCTGTAAAATGAGCTGGAGAAGGAAATGGCAAACTACTCCAGAATCTTTGCCAAGAAAACCCCAGACAGGGTCATGAAAAGTCAGACACAACCGAAATAATTGAACAACAATAATATGTCAGCAGAGTTGGATGGATTTCTCCAGTTCCACCGAGAAGCATATGAGTAGGAAAAGAAAACAAAAAAATTGGATAGAGTTTTCATTTTCCAAAAGGGTTCCCTCCCTATTCTTTAGATAATGAACTCCATAAGTAGAGTTAAAGTATGGTTTAACGTATAAAAATTCAACTTCCTTCATTCCTTTCAGGAATACATCTATTGTGAAAGGGAGTTAAACCTGCAGCCTGTATCCTTGTGAGATAGTGATGTACTTGAATGACATTATTGGACAGATTATTCAAGTACTTGTGAATCAACATGTAAAAAGCATCCTCACTATTATTAGCACACTGAAATGCTGATATCTAGGGAAGACCCAATATCAAATTTCCCCGATAATTCATCCAAACCTGCTTTGGTGGAGCAGCAAGTATTTTAGTGACGAGATGGGCTGTTAGGTACCATCTCTGAAATGTATCATCTTGGAGGGATGACTAGAGCAGTGGTGTCAGTCAAACAGAAATGGGGGGTGGGGTGGGGAGGGCACAAATAAGGCTCCCTATAGGCCATGTATGAACTTGGAAATTTCCATATTAACGTTACCTGTTTTATTGTGTTTTTGTTTATTTTGTTAGGTTTTTTTCTCAGATACATTTTCATCTGATATGGGCAGCACTTAAGAGTATTGTTGATTGCATACTACTAAGGGCTGTGTGTTTGTCACCTTCAGTGACACAGCAAGTTGAAGGGGCTTGCTCAAGGTCACACAGCTAGTATGTGATGGAGAGGAGACATGAACCTAGTTTTTTTTGGCTTTGAGGACGGCCCTCTGTCCTCTATCAGAGGTTCCTGAACTTATTTGGCCTACTTTAAAAAGACTTTATTCACATCCTTTAAAAACAAAACAAACTACTCAGCATCTCCCTGAAAATCTACTTTCTTTAACCATTTAGTGTTTTTTAAAAATTTGCCTCATTTCAAATTACTACCACCCCCTGGATTGTTCCAGTTCCCCCCACCCCAGGGGTGGTATTGCCCACTTTGGGAACCTATGCTAGGCCAATCCACCTCTCTATTTTGATAAAAAGATATTTAAATAATTCAGACCACTCATACTCCTGTCATGAAAATGAATGTAACTGTTGTAACTAAGGGACATTCTTTTTTTCTCCAAAGGACAATGGAATATGGGGATACTTTCTTTGTGAGCATATATGAGACCAGGTCATCTGAACGGAAAAAATAAACTTTCTATGTAATCATTCAAAGTGGAGAATTTTGTGGACTTTTTAGAAAACTATGAGCACTAGCTACACAGCCTTGTGTGAAGAGTTTCTGGGGCTAAGAGGAGACAGCTGCAGACTATTAAGCTAGCTAGCTCATCAGAGAAAGGGGGGGGGGGATAAACTCAATAGCTGAGTTCAGCTGACAGGTGGCCTTAGCCACAGATGCACCTGGCTGAGATTTGGATATGCTGATTGATGCTACTAATGGGACCTTCAAGTAGAAACTTGTAGCAGGAAAACCTGACTATTCAGGCCACAGTAGAAGTACTGTTTCTGTTTCATGGTGACAGCTCAAAAACTGCCTATGACTCATTTTCTCAAGTCCCTGGCTCCAGCCAAACTGATCTCTTCCCAGTCCATACTACTCCCCCTGCTAGCCTGTTTTTCTGTGATTTTGCTTACATCATTACCCCTTCTTAAAAAGCCCTTCCCCATCTCATCTCAGCTTCTAACAACCCTTTTTGTTATTGTTCACTCATGTTTAACTCTTTGCAGTTTTCTTGGCAGAGATGTTGGTATGGTTTGTCATTTTCTTCTCCAGTAGATTAAGGCAAACAGAGGTTAAGTAACTTGCCCAGGTTCATACAGTTAGTAAGGGTCTGAGGAACAATTTTGAACTCAGGTCTTTCTGACTTCAGGCCCAGTGTTTTCCTCACTGAGCCATTTAGCTGCACCATCCTACAAATCCGAACCATCTTTAAAAACCTAGCTCCAAGCCTTCCAAATTTATTCGCTTCTATAGCAAGCTCTCCCTTTTCATAACCACTTTTGTTATTGAGTCATTTCAATTGTATCTGATTTTGCATCACCTTATGTGGGGTTTTCTTGGCAAAAATACTGCAGTGGTTTGCCATTTCCTTCTCCAGCTCATTTTACAGATGAGGAAACTGAGGCAAACAGAGGTTGAGTGACTCACCCAGGGTTATAGAGCTAGTAAGTGTCTAAGGTCAGGTTTGAACTCAAGAAGATGAATCTTTCTGATTCCAAGCCTAGTGCTCCAGCCACTATGCAACCCAGCTGCCTTTCATAACCACTATTGTGCTCATTTTGCAGATAAGGGAATTAAGGTTTAGAAAGTTTAAGTCATTTGTCCCAGATCATACAACTACTGTGTCAAAGGCACAATCTGAACCTATGTGTTTCTCTTTCCAGGCCCCACGCTCTAGTCACACCCTAGCAAACTAAACCATCTCTTGGTATCTTTTTATAATTGTATGGCTATTAAATTTTTTTTTTGCAGGTTTCCAGCTTGTCTTCCCAATTAGCCTATATTGCCTTTGAGAGTGTTGTGATTACTGGTATAGCAACCCAGAAATATTCCCTTTACTTATTGGTAAATATGGAATTTCAAAATGTTATACTTTAGACAGGAGTCTAGGAATTGATAGACTAGGAACCAGTTTTTCTCCTTCATTCCGTTCAACATCCAGTTGTCTCAGCAAGCCCAACAAGTCCTTGACTTGTCTGACCTCTAACAGTATACATAGTCTAGGGAGGTCCATGGGGAATTTCCACTTTCCAGGACACTGGAAACACTTTCTCTAGACCAGTGACAATTTCTCTTGATAAGGGGCAATAAATCTAATTCAAGATACTAGCATAGGACTGTGGTATAATGGGTAGAGACCTGGCTATAAATTTTACCTCAGAATTATAGGCTTAACTTCTCCGCTCTCAGTTTCCTCATCTTTCAAACAGAGGTTTGGATTTGATAGTCTCTAAGGTCAATTTCAGCCTTAAATTTATGATTGTATGAGGGCCAGAAAGCCAGTTGCTAGAGGAGCTGGGTTCTTCAGGGGCTCAATTTCCTACATTTCCCAGCATTCATTGTCCTGGGATGCTGTGAAGCCAGGCTAATTTGAAAGGTAGTAACAAACAATAGGTTGGGCTCCCTCAATGGTTCTCATGTGCAGATGCCTTTTAGAATAGTCAGGGGCCTTACTTCTATACTATACAGTATTTAACAGAAATAGTCTAATTGAGGATAGAATTTTCTCTCCTGATATAAAAAGGCATCTTAATGCCTAAAAGGCTAATAGCACCATGGTCAGCAGCCAGATCTTGTCTATGGTCAGCACCATAATTAGAACCATAATCTTACAGTTGGAAGAACTTTAGAAAGTTCAGTCCAATTCCCTCATTGTAATATATAAGTAAACTACAGCACAAATACTCTGATTATAGCAATTCACAAAGTTGCATATTCAAAGTGTCAAGAAAGAGGAGAGACCAATTGATCTATAAAAGACTGCTTATCGCTGTCAAGATAGGGAGCTCAAATCATCTCTTTCACACGGATCAGCATGCTTCTGTGATCTTGTTGGATCTCTAAGACACCTTAACCTAGTCTGCCAAAATCACCGTTATTCAACCTTGATCCAAATGTAACACATAGGTTTAAAAATGGGGGAAAAAACCCTGAATGAATATGGAGTGCAAGTTGCATGGCTGGACAGTGGCTTGTAAGGAAAAGGTCTAATGATGGCAGGGGAAAGCAGTTTAGTTGACTCCACTTTCAATATAAGTGATCAGTGTGACATGACAGCCAAGAAAACCTAACGTAATTCTGAGCTGCTGTAAGAGAGAGGCATAGCTTCCAGGAATAAGATGCTGAAAATCCAACTGTACTATGCCCTGGTCATAACATATTTGAAATATTGTATTCAGTTCTGGGCACCATATTTTAGGTAGAACATTGGTAAGGTGAGAGCTACAGCATAGCATAGTGAATAGAGAAGTCTCCTGAAAGTTAAAAAAGATCTGAGTTCAAATTCCATCTCTGAAACACACTGGTTGTATGACTCTGGATTAGTCACTTAACCACTAAGTACTCTACATAACTCTGTAAGACTTTAAATTGCAGAAAGGGTATTGACTTTCACTTGGTAGAAGAAATTTTCTCATCTTGTTGTTGTTGAGTTATTTTAGTCATGTCCAACATTCAGGGTGAGTTCCCTCTCTCAATGACACAAATTTAGTCCCTTTCTCCAATTTATAATGTAAAAATCTTGCAGAGAAGCACAACCAGGATGGTTAAAGGTCTTAATATCATATAGCAGGAGGATTAGTTGAAGGAACCTATATAACAGAACACATTTGATGGAGTGTGGTATAATATCTGTCTTTTAGTATTTGAAGGACTGTCACGTAGGAAAGAAATTAGCCTTTATGTAGCTGGCCTCAGAAGGAAGAACTAGTAGGAGTGGGTAGAAGTTTCACAAAGGTAGATTGTAGCTTGACGTCATGAAAAGCTAGTCCTGGACAATTAGAACTATCCAAAGGCAAATGGGCTGTCTCAGGATGAAGTGGTTCCTTGTCTCTGAATTTCTTAAAGCAGAAGTTAAATTATTGCTTCTCAGGGATATCATAGGAGGTATTTTTGTTCATATATAGGTATACTAGGTACCCTTGGAAGTCCTTTATAATTGAGAGGATTGATGATACCCTGTAGAATGGAAATCGTTTCCCCTGATTTATCATATTACCACTTCACTTTTCATTCTTGAACACCTCCTGTATGCCTTTTTTTTTGAAAGGGCCTTCTGGTTGACCACCTTCTTATGTGCCTGGAATATATCTCCCAGGCCACTCTATAAGGGCACTTGTGGCTGATGGTCAGTGGATCAAAGATTCATAAACTTAGAGCTAGTAATGACCTAATCTAGTCTAACACTCTAATTTTATAAGAAACCCAGAGAAGCTAATTGACCATCCATAGTCATACTGGGAGCAAATAACAGTGAGATTCCTCCAAGTCTTTTGACTTGTACTATGGCTCTTTCTATGGTACTATGGAGCTTTTCTTCTAATACTACTTTAGGCATTCCCAATACCATTCACTAATAAATAAGTATTTATTAAGTGCTTATTGTGTCCCAGGCACTGTGTGAGTTTCTAGAGATCCAAAGACACAAATGAAATAATTCCTATTTTCAAAGAACTTACATTTTATCAGTGGAGACAACATGTGTATATGAGTGTGTATATGCATGTATGTATGTATGTATGTATGTATGTATGTATGTATGTATGTATGTACACACATTGTTCCTTGCTAATGATCTGAAAGAAAAAAATGTAGTATCCTACCCCAAGATCCCAAGATGCTATAGTCTGAAGCAATTTGTTTTTGCCAAACAAATTGGAATTGATCCTTTCAGGCTGTATTGACTTAGAAAACCACAAATTACCATCATTATCTATGCCATATTATATTTTTACTTATTTTGTTAAACATATTCCAACTACATTTTAATCTGGTTTGAGTTGAACTAGGGGACCCAATGGTTGGAAGTCTGACACCTCTGGTTGAAATCATCTTTAAAAAAAAATCTCTTTAATACTTCTATGTTATTATTATTACCACAATTAGTTCCCATTTCTTTTGTGATCTAATAATCACCAGCGATAGTATCTGATCAATTTGGACCACGTTATATGTTTCAGGTAGAAACAAACTTGCTTTCACCATCTTTCATCAGAGGACCTCAAGTCACCCTAAAGATACAGTATCATTCTCTTACTAACTCTGAAATTCATTGGTAGAAAAAACCTCAAGTTTCAGGAAACTCAATATATCTAAGCAGAGCCAGAGGAAAACATTTCTGGGGTCCCTTTCAACCCAAGGCCTATGACCCTATGATCTATGACTTTTGACTTTTTCCCAAACCTGAGGTAGACTGAGGCACTGGTGCCTTTGAGTCAGTGGTCAATAGCATTCCACCAATCCCACCAGAGAAAGATATTTTTCTATTTCCTATTTCTGATTTCTCCTCTTATTATTCCATCCCATTTCCTCTTTCCTTCTGCTTCCAGTGACACCCAGAGACATTGTTTTATCCTGAAAGTGGCATGTAGGGCTAAATGGGGTGCTGACCTTCATTCTGGACACACTTCATTCCACAGGGCATTTTAAACACATTTCACAGTGGCTGAATGCTTTAAAAAAAAAAAAAAGCTTTTGAACTCCCAGACTGCTTACATAAGCAAATTTGGGTCCTTGGAGGCATTTTCTTTGAGGATACTCTCTGTTACTTGAAGAGTGAGTGTGTTTGCTTGTATTAGGCTTCAACTCAGAGTCTGGGTTAGTTTGGTTTCCCAAGTAAATAGACACAGGACATACGCCAAAAAGCATGGATCAAAACCTTTCCCTGGCTGTTAGACTGTTAGGCTCACAGAGAAAACTGGTTTCTTCAGGTTCATACCCCCAAGAGAATGGGGTCTAATTAGACAACTTGAGATCTCAACAGACTGGGACCTGGTGGTTTTAGTGCTCTCCTCTTCGTGTCTTGGCCAGCACTAAAACATCATTCCCATTTGCCACAGCAAGTGAGAGTGACTGACTAGTGGGAACTACTTTTACAGAAAAAGTAGTTAGCCAGGGATGGGCTTGTTCCCTGGCAGAGTAGCAGTGGAAAGGACTTCCCTGCACCTGTAAGGACAATGCCAGGCACCAAGCCCTTCAAGGAAGATTTTTGTAAACATGGATATTTACTAAAACACTTTTTAAAAACTACTATTCCAATATTTTTTCTCTTTTTTTTAGTGGCAGTCATTATTATTTTTGGGAGGAGAGGTTCCCAAAGCCTGAGGCATCTTCATTCACAAGAAGATCTCAGCTGGATGGGGCGGAGTGGAAATTTCCACACATTGGTACTTGGTGAGTAAAATCCCAGAGCCAAAGGACTTTCAGAGTTCAGGGCTTGGGGCTAATTAAAATGCATAGCTTTCTGAAGACTCTTGCACATTTTTGGCTAATTTTCATTCTTTCTCTATGATCCAACTGGGCCAACATGATTCATTGGGTTCTTTATGAATTAGGGAGCTATAAATTACAATTTTTCCTTTTAATATTCATTACCTTTCATATTATATAGCTAAGCAGTGGATCATGGAAGAAATTTTCCTGTTGGGTGATTTTCTTTCCCACTTTCCCTTTTTGTTCAGTAGTAAACATGCAGATAACACTTCACAGGAATGTCCTAAGGATTAAGCAGCTCCTTGAAATTCTCTACAAATGGAAAGTATTAAGCATTGTCTAGACTTACTATCCCACCACCATGTTTCTAAGGTCAGCTTTTGGGGAGATAATATGAACAAATAAGCCACATTTCAGAGTATAAAGGGCAAAACAGGACATCCATCTCTGGGAAGTTTAGTGATTTAGAAAGTCTTAGGTTTCATTAGGGACCATATCACCTATTAGCTGTCTGTATCCTTCATGTAGTGTGATGGCCTAGGTAAGTGTACTTGGTTTGCAGTTTGCCTTTGAAAACAAATGGCTCTGACTATACTGGTAAGAAAGAAAAAGAGGTTAACATCTTTGTGTTGATAAAATGTGTTCTCCTTGAAGTCAGGGGCTATTCCATTTTTAGTCTTTGTATAATCAGTGCCTAGCACAGTGCCGGGCACACAGAACGTGATTAGTGAATGTCTGTGGATTGATTGAAACAAAGAAAAGAATGACTTGAAGGTCTTGTTTGGAGAGGCTTAATCTTCTCCTGATCCTCATATGGCAGGACATCAAGGCCTTTTACCATCCCTTGCACAGTCTCTAATTTATCATTAGGTGACAGGATCTAGATCTCGGATTTCACTGGAATAGAGTGCCTGTGACATCCATTATATTCTAAGTCAGGTATTTTAGTGGGAGAAATGCTCATTTTAAACCATGATCCAGGGTATGATTGTACCCTACTCAGATTGGCCTCATATGGGGCTTATTGGATCTGTATATTAAGACTCATATCTTGCATGGTTGTTTTGCAATCATAATTTCCCAGATAAGAAAACTCCCCCAACTACCATAGATCTTCAACTTAAAAATTTACCAGAGTTGCCTAAAACACTAAGGCTTATTCATACAACCAGTATGTGTTGGAAATAGGGCTTGAACCCAAGTCTTTCTGGCTTGGAAGAGAGTTTTCTGTCCACTATAATAGGCTGCTTCTCTTACTCTTATCAATGTTCTACCTAAAATGTGATACCTAGAACTGAACACAGTGCTCCAGATGTATTATGACCAGGGCAGAGGACAGATGAACTATCAGCATTATGTTCCTGTAAGTGATATCTCTCTCTTTTTTTCAGAATGTATTTATTTTTAGTTTTCAACATTCATTTCCACAATATTTTGAGTTCCAAATTTTCTCCCCATCTTTCCCCTACTCCCCACCCCAAAATGGCAAACATACTGATTACTCCTTCCCCTGCTCTGCCTTCTCATATATCCCCTCCATTCCTCCTTTTACCTCCTTCCCCCTTACTTTCTTGTAGGGCAAGATGGATTTCTATACCCCACTGCCTGTGTATCTTATTTCCGGTTGTGATGTCTCTCTCTTAATGCAGCTCAGGATCACATTAGGTTTTGGGTTTGGTTTTTTTTTTGGCTGCCATGTCATAGTGTTGCCTTAAATTGAAATGTAGTCAACCACAAGTTAGGCAACCTTAGTTTTTATCCCGTTGCTGTTTTTATTGATCTATGTTGTGTCAGTCACTTAATCTCTTTAGATAGCTTTTTATAAATTCATAAATTGAGAGATTTGGGTTAGATCATCCTTAAGATTGTTTCTGGTAGCTGGCATAAAAATAAAGGGCCTGTGTGACCAATACTCTCCAATACTATATTTTGCGTAGTTTTCTCACCCAGGAGTTTCCTATACAAATGAAATCACAGGTATGGTCTCAGTTGCCTATCTAAGAAACAATTAAAAACCTATGACTCTTGGCCTTTGAATAATTTCTCAGAATCTCAGCATCACAATAGCAGGATATTTCTGCACCAAGATAGAGCCTGGAGAAAACTTGCCCTCTCAGCTGTATGCTAAACAGTTTCTTTTTAGGCTTAGGACCAGCAACAAGACAAGCTTCATTTTGGTGACTAGCTAAAATCAGTGAGTAGGGAGGCTTGGGCATTGGTATAAACTACTTCATTAGTTTATGAAGCACAAGACATACAAACATATCCATCCATGGGTACCATATGTTGTAGCACAGCTATCCAAAGTATAATTCTAAAGACACTGATTTGATAAGCCCAGAGGAAGCCAGCCTGAGGAAGTTACAGTCACACCCTGTATCATGGTTTAAGTTGAACATTTCTCCCCTAAGAATGCCTGACTTAGTGTACAAGGGATGTTGCTGGCAGCTGTCTTATATCCTGCTGAGAAGCAAACAACCACCCTCTTTTCAGTCAAGCAACTGACCACCCAGGCTTGCCAAAGAGCGAACAAGAGCTGAAAGAGGACAGTTTTATTTTCAAGCATTTAATAGTACTGGAGAGACGAAAGTAAAATTCAGAGCTATTTTCCAAAAGAGCAATTCACTGTCTCCTTTTTAAATAAACAAGCCCCTCTTTGAATAAGAAAAACGAGTTGCCAACAGAGCCAAGCATGGCCAAAATTGCGAAATAGGCAAAGTTTATCTTCAGAGAACCTTTAGTACTTTCTCTATTATCCAACTCTGTCCCCAAACAGGTGTCCATGTTTCCCAAACTGATTTTCTTTCCCCCAGGAAACTGATCTGATGAATTTATTCATATCATATAAGTGACTGAATATATTTTTTTTCCTTTGTAGTTAAAATATTTTCATTTTAAAAATAAGAACCTGGAGGCAGCAATGCTCAGTCCAAAGGAATGGCTCTCTAATGCTGAAAGCTTGGATACTGGTAGGCCTATAGGGAGAGAACCTTTCTGTGCCTCTCAAATCACACTATGTAGAAAGTTGGTTCCCTTGCCTTTAAACACATAGAGTTAGCCTTTATTTTTTCTTTTCTATATGTAATTAGTGTATTTTTTAAATCACAAAAAGTAAATTTTCTTTTTCTCTTATTACGCTCACTAGGGAAAAAAGAAAAAGAAAACCTTTGCAATAAATATGCATACTGAAGCAAAACAAATTCCTACACTAATCATGTCCCCAAACAGACGTCTCAGTCTGTACCCAGAGCCTGTCACCTCTTCGTCAGGGAATAGGCAGCACGCTTCTGAAGACATGCTCGGTCACTTTCATTGACTAGAGTTCGTACATCTTTCCAAGCTGTTTGTCTTTACAGTCTTGTTGCTATTGTATAAATTGATCTCCTGGTTCTGTTCACTTTACTTTTCATCAGTTTATGTAAGTCTCCTCAGGTTTCTCCAAAACTATCCTCTCCATAATTTCTTAGAGCACAACAATATTTCATTACACTCATATATCATACTGTATTCAGCTACTTCTCAGTTGATGGCATTCAATTTCTAAAATTTTATTAGTTTCTGAACACATCTGTATGATTATTTTTTTCTCATACTTATACTTTTTATGTCTGTGTGAATATGCCATTGATCATTAAATAAGCCTGAAAGAAAAAAGCTTGCCATAGTATGAAAAAAATCTAACAATCAATACCCCCCTCCCCCCAAACCTTGGCTTCTATTCACATTTAAAGAAATGTTATTTATAAGACTTATACCCAGATCTTCAGTTTTTATACAGCTACTGTCATGACCTTACTCAAATTTCACATCATACCATGGTTAAATCAGAAATTTAGCAAAACATTTTGATTAAGGAAAGCCTTATGAAAATTGAATGCATTGAAAGTTTTCTTTTAAAGTGTGTGTGTGTGTGTGTGTGTGTGTGTGTGTGTGTGTGTGTGTGTGTGTGTGTTTAACTCAAGGTCCCAAATGTGTCTAAATGGACTTTTTTTTTTCAAAAATAAGCTATGTTGCTCATTACTTGATATAAAAAACAGAAGAGAATAAAACTGAATGTATAACTGAACACCCAGAGACTTAGTGAAATGTATTAGGATACTCATCCCTTCTTAAAAATACCATAGAAAAATTTAGTCTCTTCTTTCTTTTAGACACATTGCACTTCTTTTTAGCTTTACTAAGTTGAGAATGATTTAGTAGGAGGATTGTTACTTTCAGATAAGACAGTTGAGATATAAGCCTAAGATAGTTCTGAGATAAGGCTGCCATGCTGCTTCTTTTACTAACCAGCTTGTACCTTTGGGCAAGTCATGTAACTTTCAAAGTCTGAGTTTTTTAGCCTATAAAATTATGCCTTCAAAGATCCTTGGAGTTCTCACATTGAACAATTCTGATCTTAATACAGAATCACTGAATCACAAAATTTGGGACTTGGACAAATTCCTAATGGCCATCTTGTCCAACCCATAGACAAAAGACCACCCCCTCTGTCCCAGGAAAATGTTGTGAGGATTAGCAGTGTATAAAAGTATTCAGAAAGGTATAAAATATTATACCAATTTCAAGTGGTTTGGATGAATTATCAGGGAAATTTGATATTGTGTCTTCCCTAGATATCAGCATTTCAGTGTGCTAATAATAGTGAGGATGCTTTTTACATGTTGATTCACAAGTACTTGAATAATCTGTCCAATAATGTCATTCAAGTACATCACTATCTCACAAGGATACAGGCTGCAGGTTTAATTCCCTTTCACAATAGATGTATTCCTGAAAGGAATGAAGGAAGTTGAATTTTTATACGTTAAACCATACTTTAACTCTACTTACGGAGTTCATTATCTAAAGAATAGGGAGGGAACCCTTTTGGAAAATGAAAACTCTATCCAATTTTTTTGTTTTCTTTTCCTACTCATATGATTCTCAGTGGAACTGGAGAAATCCATCCAACCCTGCTGACATCTTATTGTTGTTCAATTATTTCGGTTGTGTCTGACTTTTCATGACCCTGTCTGGGGTTTTCTTGGCAAAGATTCTGGAGTAGTTTGCCATTTCCTTCTCCAGCTCATTTTACAGATGAGGAAACTGATGCAAACAGGGTTAAGTGGCTTGCCCAGGGTCACACAAATAGTAATTGTCTGGGGCCAGATTGAACTCAGGTCTTCCTGATGCCAGGGCTTGTTATCTACCCACTGTGCCACTTAGCTGCCCGTGCTAACTTGATACTGTACAAATTTATGTTGTCTAATATCATCAGGGCCCTCCCTACCCCAAGGCAAAAAAACAAAATTAAAAAAAAAAACCTTTTACTCTTCCTTAATTGACTCTCTGTGTCATTCCCCTTTAGAAGTTGTTCCAAACATTTTCTTTTCTTCTCAACTTACCACACCACCTTCTTTCCCTACCCTCTCAGCAGGACCTCCTTTACACTTTATTGGGGGAAAAAACCATCAGTGGGTCTTTCACATGTCATTCACAAAGAACATCTAAAGAATATCACTGTCTGTGGAGACTTTAGTATAGATAGTAAATAAAATGTTTATTTTACTAAAAATAATGTTATTTTCCCATAGGAAAATGATGCATCTTACTGAATTATGATCAGTAGGACACATGCTTTAGCTATTTTTCAGCAATGAGGGTGAATCTGAATTGATAGAGCTACATTCTCTCATTTGATTTTCCTTTTAATCAACAGGCAGGATCTACTGACTGCTGGCCAAGCACAGGAGTGAAATACAAATATTGGACCTGTAATGTTGGTCTCAGTAGGATTATATTCTAATCAACTGAATTAACAAGTTTCATTATCATTGTTTTTACAAACCAATAAAATATAGGAGAGGGAAGACAATGCCTTTCCATTTCATTTCTTTTGTTCAGTCATTTTTTTTTTCAGTTGTATCTGACTCTTTATGATCTCATTTTGGGGTTTTCTTGGCAAAGATACTAAAGTGGTTTGCCATTTTCTTCTCCAGTCATTTCATTCCTATTACTACCTTATTTTAAGACATCCAACTAGTTCTCTTTCTTTTAATTAATGTATCTTTGTAAAGATTAGGGTAAAGGCATATTATAGAAATAGGCACAGACCGTATGGTGCAGCTATGTGCAAAGTCTACATTATAGAAAATCTTTTAGCCTAGAATCTTGAGTCATAAGAAAGTTAGGTTTTCATGAAGACTGCAATCCAGTACCAGGATTTCCTACAGTTGACTTATGTCCTCTTCTGAACCTAAACATCCTGAAGACAAGCCAAGTGAAAAAAACTAAAGCACCTTTTTTTAGAATGTGGTAAATTATGTTCTGGGATAACTGGAACAAACAAGTTTGGCAAGGTATTTTAAATCAGTCAACAATATCTACCACTTACTAAGTGCCTTTAACGTGGAGAAGCAGTTTGACATAGTAGAATGAGTACTGGACTAGCAGAGTTCTGGCTGTGCTTTGTGAATCAGGCAAGTTGTTTAGAGTGTGAGCTACAATTTGCTCACCTATAAAATGGGGAAGATAACACTTAAACTTTCCACCTCACAGGAGTATTACTATATAAATGTGAGTTGTTAGTATTATTATTCCAACATTGTGACTGGTTGTAAAGGAAAGAGATGATAGGGTCCTTACCCTCAATAAGCTTACAGTTTAATGTATAGAATTTATGATGTCATTTTATATGTAAAAGCACTTACTAGATATCGCTCTTCCTGTCTCATGCTTGGTGTACGGATCATATGGTTCTGTTCCCCTCTCCAGTCACCGAATCGACGGAAAAAGTAGTTTGATAAAAATCGGTTGACAGGATCTCTAATGATGTTGATGTACACAGGTTGGTCTCCTCCAAATCTAACAGAAAAAAAACACAAGGATTTCATGAGAAGTTATAGTCACTTCGATGAGAAAAATGAAGTCTGTTCTTGAAAGTGTTTCTCCTTCAGACTTTGATTTACTGCTATAAGATGTTGTAGCCTGTTAATGTCCCCTTGATGGAGACTGAAGCAAACTACATGCTCTCTTTCTTTTCCATGTGTGGTTTTGTTTCCTCTTTCCCATTGTTCATTC
>CM053584.1:307631234-307656004 GCA_028627135.1 Pseudochirops cupreus | reverse complement strand
GTAAATAAACAAATCAATTTTAAAAAAGAAAAAAAAAGAAATCACAGTGAAATTCATAGCACTGGGAGGGGGGGGGGCGAATTACAGCCCCTTGCACATTCAGGGTCCAGTCAACCTTAAAACAAAGTAAGGTGAATGTGTCATGTATTCACCCAGGCTACAAAAGGAAATTACAATTTCAGTGGAGGAATAAAAACAATTCTGGGGATGAAAAATGCAGCACATTTTTCTACAATGTATTTCATTTCATTTCATTGTACTTCAGA
The DNA here is from genome assembly GCA_028627135.1 of Pseudochirops cupreus. Lineage (NCBI taxonomy): Eukaryota > Metazoa > Chordata > Mammalia > Diprotodontia > Pseudocheiridae > Pseudochirops > Pseudochirops cupreus. Next base: position 307,655,738 of record CM053584.1, on the reverse strand, counting down.
GAAAAAAAGGGGGGGATTAGGGCACTGATCCTACCTACCTGAAAGTACTATTATAAAGTTCAAATGAAATAATGGCTTTGAAGGTATTTTGAAAAATATTTATTAATATGAATTAAAGTTTGTGTTGAGAACTTCTGACCTTTGTTGTTTCCTTCTTTCTTGGGGAGCAAACATCCATTAAGCCCTAGGCATGCTCCAATCTACTCTTAGGAGAAAACTGTCACTGATGAGTCACTAATATCTCAATGTATTTTAGTATGATGTGTTACTCTCCTAGAAATAGTCTTATTTTTTAAAAGTGAAAGAAAAGTTATAGATTTCTAATGTTGGTCCTCCAAATAGGAGAACTCTGCCTAAAGCCAAGAACTGATATTCTATTTTAAGAGCTGAACTAAATCAATGCTCAGAATCTTTCAATAAATTAAACCAGACAAAAAAAGGGAAGTGGCAGCTTACTAGAAGGATAGTTTATAAGGGCTCTTTGGATAAGCAAAAAAAAAAAAGGAGTTAACATTTGGTTTTCTTGTGCACCTTGACTCAATAAAGAATAGCATTACATAGAACACCTGGCTATCTTGTCTTATACTGATGATGAGAGGAATGGGCAAAGAAGTCATTGAAAATAAGTGTAGCTTATATACCAACATCAGCTATACAGGGTGAAGTAGAAAAGTTATTTGAAGAAGTTGGTCAGATTTTTATAAACCAAGTCAACATATACTTTATACTCAGTGATTTTAATGTGAAAGCAGGACTAATAGAGGTGGTGACAGAGTATTAGACTTCTCAGAAGTTTTATCCTGTATATCATGAATGTATTCTTCAAGAAGAGAATCAGAAGGTGCTAAGCATCATTGCAAAACTGATTTCTAGATTAGCTTGTGTTAAGACTATTATTAAGGGTGGCTAGGTGGCACAGTGAATAGAGTACTGGCCCTGAAGTCAGAAGGACCTGAGTTCAAATATGGCCTCAGACATTTAACACTTACTAGCCATGTGACCCTGGGCAAGTCACTTAACCCCAACTGCCCTCCAAAAAGTGGAAAAAAAGAAAAAAAATCTTAAAAAAAAGACTATTATTTAACAGGTAGGATATGATTAGTTACTGATATGAGAATTGAATAAGAATAAACTATCTGTATGTATAATAGAGATAAAAAGAAACAAAAAGAAATGACAGACAAAAAGAAATGTAAAAAAAATATCAGTAGCTTCAATCTGATCTATTAAAAAAGGTGATAAAAAAGGAAAATGCAAAATTTGACCTTTATTATTCCCATTTTCTATAAAATACAACTGATATAATGAGAAGGCCAGAAGAATCTCAAAATTTCCTTGCCCTGTAGAGAGAGCTGATAAATAACAGTAACTCTGGTTTAAAATGCAAAATCATTTGTCAAACACTACTGAGGAAAATTACTAACAATATTGCCTTAAGAAATAGCAAAAAAAAAATGGAGGTAAAAAGTATACAAAAATCTTGGTATGAAACCAAGTCACAGAGCATTCAGAGATGAAGCTGGTAAGAGGAAATGAACAGACAAAATGAAACCAATCTGTTGGCTTTTCTACAACAGTCTATTTTCATCATCAGTGAGAGAAGCTCTGATGTACCTTAGTCCCTAGAGTATTACATAAAGGAGTAGAAATGGCACTTAGAAAATGAAATCAGAAAGATCTGGAGGCAACCTAATTATGAAAGCATCAAGGCAGAGTTATAAAAGATATTTCAGGGAAGACAAGATACTAATTTTTAAAAAAACATTACTATCCTACTTTTCTGGTGCTGGTGGCCCAAGTGGAGGAGCAGAAATGGCACCTCACAAGGGGAAGGGAAAGAAGGAAGAACAGGTCATCAACCTTGGACCTCAAGTTGCGGAAGAGAATGTATTTGATGTCTACCATATCTTTGCTTCCTTCAATGACACCTTTGTCCATGTGACTGATCTCTCTGGCAAAGAAAGCATATGTCCAGTGACTGGTGGAATGAAGTTTAAGACTGACAGAGATGACTTTTCTCCCTATGCTACTATGTTGGTCTCTCAGGCTGTTGCCCAGAGATGTAAAGAACTGGGCGTCACTGCCCTTCACATCAAACTTCAGGCCAGAGGGGGAAATAGGAGTAAGACCCCTGGCTCTGGTGTGCAGTCAGCCCTGAGAGCCCTGGAGCATTCTGGAATGAAGATCAGGCAGAATTTGGGTGTCACTCCAATCCCCTCTGATGTTACTCGCAGAAAGTGAGGTCGCCATGGTCATCATCTTTGAATATTCATTTGCTGGATTATTTTTGTCAATAAAAATGTCATAATAGAAAAAAATTACTTCTATATGAGCACTTTCCAATTTTTACAAAAATCTTCATGAAAAATAGAGAAGAGAAGGAAGTTTACAAGGAAACACAGATGAGTAGAGCGGTGTTGGTGCTACTGTGGTAAATTTAATATATGCTTTAATAAATTTATATAATACTCATTTTTCATATACATTCCTTTTTTCTCTTCTTTTATGTGAATATATTTCTGTTCATTAAGTTCACAATAAAGAAAAGGGAAAAAAAAATTAAAAGTCAGTGACTTCTTTAATCTCTATAGGAAGAGACCCTGGGCCTTCTACTTATTTTGTATTCCTCAAGTCAAGTGGCTATTATTGAATGAAGTTTAGTGAATCCTTACTAATGACATCAATTCAGTCCTTATAAGAATAATCTCCACATGTAGAGAGAGCATTCTAATTGAAAATATGTAGAATGTTTTTATTAATGCTTGGTTGGTTTTGCAAAATATTCATCTGATCCCTTTTAAATAAAATGTGTTAAAAATAAAAAAAGAAAATAGGCAGAATGAACAGGAAGTCTCTTGAAAATTACTTTCTACAGTAGACCATCTCCTTACCATCACAAAATTGATGGAATGGTGCAGAGAATGAAAGATCGGGCTGTGTTTACTGTTTGTTGATTACTGAAAAAAGAAAAAAAATGACTCTGATGCAAATTGTAGCTTTAAAGACTCTCTTCCTACAAGGTGTCTTCTATCTGCTATGCAAAATTCCTTAAAAATGAACCCATAGAAAAAACTGTTCAAAAGTACTTTCATTCTTAACATGAAGTGAAACAAAACAAGAAGAGGAATGTTTTGCCCAAGGCCTTCTCCATTATCGTGAAGAATATGCTGTGTGGGATCCAAACAGAAGAGAAAGTCTCCACAGACTGTGATATTCTTTAGATGTTCTTTGTGAATGACATGTGAAAGACCCACTGATGGTTTTTGAGCATGATATGTGCTTTAAAGTGATTGTTCTTCTTCCACACACAGCAGTATGGAAGATGCACTGGGGAGAAGAGAAACTGGTAACAGGCGGATACAATTTGCACCAAAAGAGGGATTGCCCCCATTGACAAGATCACAGCAAATTCCAGGACAATATAAGGCCTCCTCAGGGATAGCCATGATTACTAGTTTAGACTAACCATCCTTACAGGAAAACTGGATGTCCATTTATCCAAACTATGAAATACATTTGGCTTATCAAGTTAGTACGTATTCCTGGGGCATGTGTCACACATGGAGAATACTTTGGGCCCAGAAATGAGTAGGAGGAAGAGAGCAGGCTACATGGAATTTGGGAAAGTGTGAAATGCTCTAGATAATTCCAAGTTGTTCTTTAGCACAAGCATCTTTTTAACATAATTATTTGGGGAGGGGGCTGTATAGTTGTTGAATTTTAGAACACCACAGTCTATAATCAAAGTAATGAATGATCCAAAGGTAATAGAATGATGTATAGTGGACACAAGCTATAGCCTATTGTCTTTTCATTTTTTTTTGAGGGGGAAGGCAAGGCAATTGGGATTAAGTGACTTGCCCAAGGTCACACATCTAGTCCGTGTGTCAAGTGTCTGAGGCCGAATTTGAATTCAGGTCCTCCTGACTCCAGGGTTGGTGCTCTACTCACTGTGTCACCTAGCTGCCCTTGTCTATTTTCAATGATGATCTATGATCAATGGCATATCACCTAGGACATGTATGATATGAAAAGAAAGTATAGTGACATGTAATGAGAGCAGGTTAAGGCAGAATCCAGTCCGAATACTCTGCTAGTACCTATGAAATATGAAAAAAAATGAGAGGAAGTCCTATTACATACTGGGTCCATTCTCTATGGAATATCTATGGAAAACTATTGGTAAAAACTGCACAGAATGAAAAGGCATTTATTGGATTTGACTCAACAAACATTGGTTAAGAATCTACCATGTGTAAGAGACTGGCAAGTAAGTATAACAAGGTAATTTTAAGGAGAGAGCATTAACAAGTGGGAGAATCAGAAAAATCAGTGGATCTGAGTCTTGAAGGAAAATAAGGATTCTGATAAAAGGTAGGGGCAAGCACATTCTAGCTTTGTGTGATGACACAGAGTAAAAGATGGAGAATTATATTTGGGGAAGAGCTAATAGCCTGATTTGATTAGAACATACTATCCACAAAAGAGAGTGCAGTGAAACAAGGCTGGAAGAGTAGATGGGATTCAGAATATGGAGAGTTTTAAATTCCAGTGTGCTAAATCTGTATTTTATCCAAGATGCAATGAAGACCCACTGATGGTTTTTGAGCATGATACGTGCCTTAAAAAGATTGTTTTTCCTTCCACACACAGCAGCATGGAAGATGCACTGGAGAGAAGAGAAACTGGTAACAGGTGGATACAATTTGCACCAAAAAAGAGATTGCCTCCATTGAAAAGATCACAGATTCATGTAGCACCAAAGCATGATAATTTAGTGTGGAAGATGTTTTGGCCCTTAGTGGCATCATTCAAATCACACCATACAGGTAACTATCTCTTCAACTTATCTTGCCAAGGGCTTTGCTGATGCCTAACCTCATGTATGGCGCAGCCAGATGGTGCAGTGGATAGAGCACTAGGCCTGGAGTCAGGAAGACTTGAGTTCAAATCTAACCCCAGATACTTGCTGTGTAACCCTGGGCAAGTCACTTAACCCTGTTTGACTCAATTTCCTCATCTGTAAAATGAACTGCAGAAGGAAATGGCAAACCACTCTAGTATCTCTGCCAGAGAACCCCAAATGGGGTCACAAAGAATCAGACACAACTGAAATGACTGAATAACAACCAGCACGTGTACATGATTAACAATAAACTTGAAATCAGTTCTATGAGACACCAAGTGTACAGATATGTCTTATCCACTGAATTAAGTTATGCTTCAAATTTTATAGCACACAACCAAATTCACAAATCTAGGTAAACCAGAAGATAAAGCACATGCAGTTAATGTGAACAGAAATAGTCAAGCAAACAAAGGCTGCATTGCTAACAATAAAATACTGCATTTGTAGACTTCGCATGAATAATGATCACGAAGTCAATTGCACACTCATCTCAAGAACCACTGGAGACTAAAATAAAGTGAAGTAGTACCAAGGAATCAATGAGCCAGTTCCTATCATCAGGAATCATCCTTGGCCTTGCAGTGGGTTTGTTACTACAGAGGTTAAAGTCTCTTACGTATCTCTAAGACTAGATATGAATAATTCACTCATATATATGCATTATAAGCAAATGGCTTAGTCATCCAAGTGTTTAGATAAAATCTTCCAACTTAGGAATCTGGGGAGGTGTTTAAGAACTTGGCGCACAAGGTCAGAAAACAGAAATACTTGACATAGGCCTGTCTTCTTCCTGGCCCTGTAAATAAACATCTATTCCTGCCAGGTAATTTTGCTGTTCAAATAATGGGTAACATTCAAACAATGCTATAAGTTTTACAAAGCACCTCACCTATGTTATGTCTTGTGACCCTCACAATAACCCTGTGAAGTGGGTGCAATTTTTAGCTCCCATTTAACCAATGAGGAAACTCAGGCTGAGAGAGGTTAAGCATCTTGTACAGGGGCACAAAGCTAATAAGCATCTGAGGCAGAATCTAGACTTGGGACTCCCTGACTCCAAGACCAGCGCTCTTATCCACTATGCCACCTAGTTGCCTCGAACAATTTAATGCTAAACCCCAACTTCTGGAGTAATTTGAAAAAGGCAAATTTTACACTTAAGTTTTTTGCTAATTTAACTTCCAGTTTCATTAACATAAATATTGTTTTACAACCTTCTTATTCTTGTGGCTGTTCTTTCAACATTTGCCAAAATGATCATGTTTTTCTCAAGTTTTATTTTTTTCTTTTAAGTCATTTTCCTTTAGGTGAGTCACTATTTAAAAAAAAAAATCTAATGTGGGTTTATTTCCTCACACTTATGTACTATACTTAGGTGCCTAATACCATTATTGGTTTTACTGTGTTGAATTTTCTTTATTTCTCCATAATATTCCTGACTTAGAATTGACTTATTATCCACTGGTTCACTTAATACATATCATCCATCTAGGAGTAACTTGTGTAGTTATTTTCTGAAAAACAGAACCATGGACAAGTATTTTGGGTATGATTTTACTAAAATCCCAAATATGCAGTTTTGGATTTGGGAAAGAATACTGGATTTGGAGTCAAGGGACCTGGGTTTGAGGCCAGCTTGATTACGTAAAACCTATGGCACCATGGGCAGGATGTTTTATCTCCCTGGGCTTTGGATTTTTTTTTTTTGGTAGCATGAGGGGATTGGGTTATATGACCTCTAATGTTCTTTTAGCTCTAACTTCTAGAAAAGCTATATATGTTTTTAGGTTAGTTATCAAGCTAATCTATTTATATTACAAGAAGGAAAACTCAATTTCATTTGCTAAATAAAAGGCAGTTACACTTCCCAACTTCCAAATGGATGATGTTCAAAAAATAATTTGTAAATTGGTTGTTTGGAAATTGAAATACATTTCCTAATATAAACAATGTTATAAATGATCATCTGGTCTCTAGCCCAACCTATAAAACCCACTTAATCTACAATGAGACTAAAATATTAATAATAATAGCCTTAAAATCTAATGAAACCTCTGACACATGATGTAGGCTTGTCTGAGCCTTAAAACCCCTGAGCCTAAATGCCCTTTAAGAACAAAGGCAGTGGTGGGGAGGAAGACTTCCAGTAGCAGCAGCTATTCATAAATAGATAGATATGTATGCATGTGTATGTGTATATATCTATGCATACACATATACAGACATACATATATACAGATACATATGTATATGTTAACAAATCATGGATAATCTTATAGGGATATTTTAACCAATAGTACATATGGTTTTTGGTTTGTTTTGTTTTACTTTGGCCTGGTGGTAAAAGTTAGTAATCTACCAATGGGTGCTGGGTTTAAATTGGTTCTTTCAGGAGCTTTCCTATTACAAGGAAAAATGTCTTGCAGTTTATACTTGTTTGTTGCATCACAATGAATTGAATTGCAATTTCATTGTTGTTCAGTTGTTTACAGTTGTGTTTGACTCTTCATGACCCCATTTGGGGTTTTCTTGGCAAAGATACTAGACTGGTTTGCCATTTTCTTCTCCAGCTCATTTTTTATAATCAGGAAACTGAGGCAAACAGGGTTAAGTGACTTGTCCAAGGTCACACATCTAGTAAGTGTCTGAGGTCAGATTTGAACTCAAGAAGATGAGTCTTCTTGACTCCAAGTCAGGCACTCTTTCCCCCTGCAAGGGAGAATTTATAGAAAAGATCCTCCATGACTATCTAAATCGTGGGGCCATGAAAAGTTAGTATGAGAATTGTGAAATAGGCATATGGACAGATTGGCAGAAGGACAATTGCCCAAGGAATGACCCACCAAGGTATGGATTTGGCAGTCGTGGTCAGCAAAGGAATTTGGAAGGTATTCTACACATTCTTAAGATCTTCATCCTTTCTTCAGACTTAAAATTTCATCTGTGTAAAGCTGAGTTACAATCTGGTTGAATTCAAAGGCTGAGTATAGATGTGGCTCCAAAGAATGGCAGGTCGGTCACAGTACTGTTCCAGGTTAGAAAATATAGCTTAGGGGAGTATCAGTGCTTAACTCAGTGCCCAGCACATAGTAGGTGCTTAATAAATGCTTCTTGGTTGGAAGTATATGTGGAATAGCAAGTCTATTTAACTGACAACTCTTCTGGAAGAATTGGACTCAAATTTTAAAGTTGCCAAGTTTATGCACATTACCGAAGAATAGTTGTGATAGGCATGATATATCCTCAAATGTAATAACATGAGAATAATACTTTTTTTTTTCATAATATAGCATTTTAAGGCTTACCAACTGCTTTCCAAACAATAGCCCTCTGGGTCAGTTTAGTGTAAGCATAATTATCCAAGTTTTAGAGATAAGAAAACTGAGGCTCTGAAAGGCTACCTGACTCATACAGTGTATGGGTTCATAATCAGAAAAGTATCAAAGCCACAGCCTTCTTGTTTGACCTTCAACATTTTACTCCATGATTCTAGCAATCAATTCTTCTCCATATTACGAGGAGAATAACACCAACCGATTTTACAGGCTTATTGGGAAGAACAGCTAATAAAAAGATGATTGCAAAGAGCTTTGAATGTTAAGTGCTATAGAAATACTCAGATCATAGAACACCAAATTTAATGAACAATAAAATAATAATAACCCAGCTCAGCTTCCAGCTGGAAGACCTCAGTCCATAGGAAAGGAGTTGCAGATTGTATATTCAGAAGACGGGGAGTTCAGGGCTTCATTCAATTTTTTAAAAGGAAGAAATGAGAAGAGTCAAATGTATACCTTGGATATTACTAGTTTTTTATTTTGGCTTCAGGTAACTCATCTTTAAAATAGGAGCGGGATAGAATAGGTAATGTAATGCTCTCTTATTGCTCTCACATTCTATTAATCTGTGATTCCTAAGGGAAAATTTCAAAAGACAGTATCAAAGCCATTCTTGACTCACAGAAGAGAACCACATGCAGCTGGAATCAAATCAATCATAAAGCATATAATAAACCTACACTGTGCCCTCCATGCTTCTTGGCTTTGTTGGGCCACAAAGAAGTATAAAATATATTCTTAAGGAGAATACACTCTGGTTATGGGGAGAAGACAAACATATAAAACTATTAAGCTCTGAAAACATAAGCATACTACTCTAAGTGCAAGAATTCAGAGAAAAGAGATCCGATGGGCTTGAAATAGAGACGATTTCATGGAGAAGGTGAGACTTGTGGTGGGTTCTGGGGGAGGAATTGGGATGGGTAGAAGAGTATAGGGAATGAAACATGGTTATAATATAAGCAAAAACAAAGGCATGGTAGGAAGGATTGCGGTATGTGCAGGGGAGAGTGAGATTGACCAAAAGGGAACAGAAAGTACAGATGGGTGAGTCTTTGTTGTTCATAATGGGTTTTTAAGAACATAAATAATGAATAAGAAAAACAGATTAGAAAGATAGATAGCTAGATAGATAGATAGGTAATTTATGAAGCACTTACTATGGGCCACACATTGTGCTAAGAGCTAGTTATAGAAATAAAAGGCAGTCACTGCCCTCAAGGAGCTTACATTCGAACACGAAAGAGAGGGAAAAGCAACTGTAGCAGAGGAGGAGAAGAAATCTGGAGAATGAGTCCAGCTATGAATGAAGCAAAGTATGGCTAAGGTCCTTCCTGAAATACTGGTTAGAAGAATCACCAACCCAGACACGGGGGTTTCAGGGCAGAAGTTTCTCCAAACTAGGAAGCAGGTTGTTGAGGAGGAAGGGAAGAAGTCCCCAGTTAGTTTCTTTATACTTTACACCCTTACTGTAAATAAACCCTTCAAATGTTAACAGCTAGCCTCTTGTACTACTCTTAATAATGGCATTCACACACTCAACCCTGCCACCACCATCCAGGTAGAGGCTATGAAACCCAGGACAAAAATAACTCACCTTTAGAATTAGACCTAATTTTAGTCCTTCTATCTCTTACTTTCTTTCTTGGGGATAAAGTGTGGGGAGGAGGGTGGACCTTTCCATGACAGCCAGGAGGAACAGCTCCTCTGGCTAGCTGGAGAACAAAAGTTGGGCAACAGTATTTCTGTGCAGACCCTTGCATTGTGTCACTCTTTTGCAGGGAATGTTCTACTTGTACTCCAACAAGGGTGGGGTATTCTCTTTTATTTTCCCAGGGCAAAATAGGGAGGCATAAGAACTTAGAATAAGAGAATTTTGGCATTTAGTAGGGCTGGGTGTCGGTCCTGGTTGAGGCCACTGGAAAGCAGGATGTTGAATTGATAAAACACCAAGCCATGGTTCAATGAACAATAAGGTCCTATGATTAGGTAAAATAAACAAAAATGGGAGCCCAAATTGTGGAGGGCCATAAATAGGGACAGAAGAGTTTGGACTTGATACAAAATGGCAATGGGGAATCATTTTAGAATCTTGAACGAGGGGTTCTTGATCAAAGACGTGGTGCTGGTGGCAGTAAGCATGATGAACTGGAGTGGGGCAGACTGGTTATGCCAGAATATTTAAATGTTTTTTTTAATTGAACTTTTGAGCCATATAGTTGAAGTATTCTGGTGCTCTCAGAGATTTTTGAAGCTTCTGTCAGCATCATGAAAATGTGGAAGACATGAAATAGGAACCAGTTACTTTGCTAATGAAAATGAAAACAAAGACAGCATTTGGGAATGAAAAATGGAAGTGAAATTGAATTATGGAATTAGCAAAATTGAATTAATTTGTATAATATTGCCATCAGAGGGCAGGCTTTGTTCACATCAACAATTAAGAACAGAGTAGAGAGGAGGGAACGTGTCCAACATCCTTAGCCTTGACAGCATTTTGCAGTGCCTGCACCTCTGGAAGATTGATTTGTCTTTTAAAATAGTTGAAGCCACTGTCTCAGAAAATCGAGGAAGCGAAAAAAAAAGGAAGTAAAGGAGGGTGAAGGGGTCATGAAAGCGGGAGGAAGAATAAAATGAAAAATAAATGCCAAGAGGAAAAATGGTGGCTGCAACTATTTAAAGAATTCTTTTCCCATGTAATTTACTTGAGCTTTTCTCTTCTGGTATTTTGATAGGCACAGGAAAGTGAAATAAGATTCAATAATGTTTTCCCTGGAAACAGAAATTGAGAGAAATATGTGGAATGGAAAGAGAATTACAAAATAAAATCTCAGAAACCAAAAAAAGGGAAAGCAATAACATGGCATTTAAATAATCCTACTGTGAGCATAATGGAATCACCCTTCATTCCATAGCTGCCAGTGACTATCGATTAAAAGACAGATCAGTTCCTCCAGGGACACTGAAAAGACAGTAAGAAAAGATTCTTTAATCCTTCTAACAATGGGCATTTGTTCATATGAGTTTGGAAGACACATTTAAGTGTAGTCTATAACTCTTCTTTTGCAGTCAGCTCTATTTCAGAAAAAAATGCTTATACAAAGGCCACTGTTGTTGTTGGTACATTCAACCTTTTTTTATTTTGTTTTGTTTGAAAGTAACCTTTCATGTTAGTAAAAACAATACTTTGGAACATCTGGGAAATGTTAAATGCAAGCCAGTTTGGACAAATATTAAACAATCTACCATTATATAAAATCGAAGCATCTTTAATTTCTTGATCCAAATATTTTGCCTAAATTATGTGTCTAGTATAGGAGAAAATATTTCTTGCGTTTGATTTGTATGGATAATGACTACTACTATGACAACAACAATTTATACTACTTCCGGCATTTATATGGCACCTTAAAGTTTGCAAAATGCTTTACATATTTTATCTTATTTGATCCCCATGACATTCTGAGGTAGGTGCTATTATTATCCCCATTTTACAGATTGCAAGACTGAAGCTGAGACAGATCAAGTGACTTGGGCAGAGTCATTAAGCCAGTAAAATCTGAGGCAGGATTTGAACTCAAGTTTTCCTGACTATAAGTCCAGGGCTCCATCTGCTATGCCACGGACTTGTCTCTAATTCAAAGAGATTTGTGAGTGAACAGTTCAACTACAAACATTTTACTAAATAGACACCTTTATTGGTTTTATTGAGGAATATGGAAAACAAGTATACTTGATGGGGGAGATGGTGTAAAGAAAGCGTACTCCCAGCTTGTAAAGTCTGAAGACCTGACTTGGAATCCTGACTCTTTTGCTTACTTACTACCCATGTAGTCTTCAGTAAGTCATTTCATCTCCTTCTGTGGGCCTAGATCGTGAGATGGAAGGTTGGACTAGATCGTCTCTTTCCAGCTATAATCTTGTAAACCAATTACAAATCCTAAAGTTTACATTTGATGTCTGATCCACACGTCCTGAGCCCTAATAGCAAGTTATAGTTGACTGATTTGAGTCTTCCTTAGCCTTTCCCTTTAGGTTGCTGTAGTAGTGAAGACTGAAATAGCCAAACGAAAGTAACAAGGAGAAACTAAAGATGAGTTTGAAGAATTCAAGAATTTAAAAAATCAGCTCCTGAATAACAGAGAGTTGAATGCACCATATTTTACAACACTTATTTGATGCCTTTAAAAAGACTTTCTTTCAAGATAAAAGTTCTACATTCCTTGCTTCAAAAAAACAATTGAATTAGGCTTGATATGATGCCAGATACTTTAAAAGACTTGAAAGTGAAGAATAATGAGGTGGCTAGGTGGCACAGCGAATAGAGCACCAGCCCTGGAATCAGGAGGACCTGAATTCAAATCCAGCCTCAGACACTCAACACTTACTAGCCCTGTGACCTTGGGCAAGTCACTTAACCCCAAGAGCCCTGCCTTTCCCCCTCCAAAATAGCAAAAGAAAGAAAGAAAGAAAAGTGAGAATCCTCACGTCAAGAGAAATGACAAGGGGGCCATCAGTTAATAAGCATTTATTTCATGCTTGTTATGTGCCATGGACTGTGCTAAGCATTGGGAATACAAGCAAAAATAAAGACAGTCACTGCCCTCAAGGAGAGCATGTTCTATTGTAATAGAGAAAAGGTAACATATAAAGTGAAGATGAAAAGGTAGAGCTCGTACCCCATGTGTGAAATGAAGAGATGACTAGCCTGGGTGCCCACTGTCAATGGAGGTCTTGGGAGGAGTCATTCAGTCAGAGGTGGGAGCAAAGGGGACTTTGGAGGTGTGAACCCCTGGCTGCCATGATCTCCCGGGATGAAGAGTTTTCTAGGGAATGAGAAGTGAGGGTAGCTGAGCTTTATAGTTTGTTGATGATAAAGCTCAGTTCAGCCTCAGGTATATATTATATTGTTTTCTCTAAGGCTCTTCTGTTTCTACAACATATTAGAACTATATTCAGCTCTTAATCATTGAGAAGAGGCAGGGATAACACAAAAGAACATAAATATTGTTTCTATTTTGCTTCGGAATATAGACAGAAATACAACCACATTCACTTGATGCCCAATTCATTTTTGTTATTTGGGTTCTGGGATTTAACCTGAGCAGTAACCCTACTTATTGCAGATAATTTATAAATCAGATCATTTATTATTTGAAATATTCCAGAGGCGCAGGTGGTAGAAGCTGAGGAGGTTGATTTGTGCTGGACTAACTGGTGGGACTTATTAGTAAAGATAAAGTGAGCAGGATGATGTAATCATGACAGCATGAGAAGAGAAGGTGACAAGGGAACTCAGATATATAACTCTACAGAAGGAGTTCTTAACTTTTTTGTGTTATGGAGCCCTTTTCTGGTGAAGTCTATGGACCCCTCCTCAGAATAATATTTTGAAATGTATAAAATACCCAGGAATATAAAAGGAATAAATTACATTGAAAAAAAGTGTATTTTTCCCATTCATATTCAAGAAGCCCCTGAAATCTATGCATTAACCCCTTAGGAGTGTATGGACTCCAAGTTAAGAATCCCTGCTTTATAGGCTATATCAATCAATCAAAAATAATTAATTACTTACTAGGCACTTACTATTATTATTATTTCTAGGCACTCAATAGGTGATGGGTACTGTGCTAGGCAATGAGAACAGAGAAAAATGAAAGTCTCTGCTCTTGGGAGAGTTTATAATCTACTAGGGGATTCACATGTACCATTGTAAATGAAGGTCCTGGGAGGGATTATATACATATGTATGTATGTGTGTATGCAAATCTATTTCAATATATGTATATATACATACATATATACACACATATGTATATGTATATAAACTTCTCTTCCCTCATTCAGTCATCACTCTAGTTTAGGCCTTCATTATCTGTTATCTGGAAAAGCTTTCTAACTGATCTTTCTTTCTCATTCTCTTGCCATTCCAATCCACCTTCTCATCCACGCAGCTGCCAAGGTGATTTTTCCAAAGTACAGTTCTAAATATGTCACTCCATTGCTCATTAAGCTCTAGTGGATCACTATCACTTTTAGGATCAAATATAATGTCCTCTGGCACGTAGAGCTCTTTATAACCTGTCTCCTTCCTACTTTTCAAGCCTTTTTATATATCATTACCTTCCACATACTTTGTTGTTTGGTCATTGTTCTCATTGTTCAGTTGTGTCTGATTCTTCATGAGTTTTCTTGGCAAAGATACTGGAACAGTTTGCCATTTCTTTCTCCAACTCATTTTACAGATGAGGAAACTGAGGCAAACAGAGTTAGGTGACTTGCCCAAGGTCACACAGCAGCTAAGTGTCTGAGGTCATATTTGAACTCAGTTCCTCCTGACTCTGGACCTGGCATACAATCCACTGCACCACCCCGCTGCTCCCCACTGCCGTCCCACTCTCCACATACTCTATAATCCAGCTACATTGGTCTATTTGCAATTCCTTGAACATGACTTTCCATCTCACATCTCAGTAACTAACTGTCCCCCATGCCTGGAGTGCTCTGCTTCCTTAAAGACTCATCTGAAATTCCACCTTCTGTAGGACACCTTTCCCAGCTGCTCCCACCTCCTTATTGCAACTACCTTCCCCTTTCAGATAGCCATAATCTATCTATATAGCCATAATCTATCTGTGTTATATGAATCTGGTTATTAACAGGCTGTCTCCTCCATTACATTGTACATTCTGTCCAGTAGGGACTAGGTTTTTTTTCCTTTCTAGTACTTCCAATGCTTAGCACATTGCATGCTACATTCGTAAGTGATTAATAAATGCTTGTTGACTTATTAAGTTACTTACATCATATAGAATAAAAACAAAATAAATACAACGTAATCGAGGGAAGCGTGGGCAGGTAGGTGGCATAAAGGAGAGTGCTGGGTTTAGAGTAAAAAAGACTCCTCTTCTTGAGTTCAAATCCAGCCTCAGACACTTAGTAGCTCTGTGACCATGGGCAAGTCACTTAACTCTGTTAGCTTCAGTTTTCTCATCTGCAAAATGAGCTGGAGAAAAACATGGCAAATCACTCTAATATCTTTGTCAAGAAAACACCAAATGGGGTCTTGAAGAGTAGGGCGTGGCTTGAGAACAAGAAGATGAGGGAGGGAGGACACTAGCAGTTTGGGGTTTAGGAAAATGTTCATGTTGACTGTGGTGTTTCTAAAGAGTCTTGAAGGATCCTATGAGGTGGAGAAGAGGAAATTCTACGCATGGGAAGACAGTTGGTGAAGGTATGGCATTAGGAGTGTGAAGAACAGCAAGGAAACCAATTTGGCAAGACTGTAAAGTGAAGAAAGATGAGTAATGTTTAACAGGTCTGGAGAAGTTGGTTAGGGCTTAGTTGTGAAGGGCTTTAAAAGCCCAACAAAGAAGTTTATATTATACACAACACAATAGGAAGGCACTGGATTTTATTTAGTTAGAAATAGTCAGACCTATACTTAAAGGAAATCACTTTGGTTGCTGTGTAGACGATGAAGTAGAATAAAGAGGGATTTGAGGTAAAGAGACTAATTAGGGGGCAATTGTCTCTGGAGGGGAAAGAGACAGAGATCTCATAACATTTGATGTCTGTGAGGAAAGGCCAAAGAAATTGTGGTGTTCATTGGCTACAGTACCAGATCCTGTTTGGTAGAGAATTATATGTGAGCAAATTTCCTAATTATGAACGTGGATTCTAATAAACCAACAGCCAAAAGTAGAGCATGAGACATGACTTAGAAGAACCTAGGCCAAGTAAAGGCATCCAGTCTTTAATGGCCCTAGGGGTGTCTGCCATTTAAGATCTGTTAATGAGCTGGGAGCCAGGGACAGACCCCCACAGTACAAAAAGTCAGAATCAGGCAAAAATAGCATTTGCAAATAGATTTTGTGTTGGGAATAGCCTTGGGGATGCCAGACTTGGAAGAGTAGGTTATAGAAGCCCAGCCTCCAGGTATCTGGCCATAAAGCCTCCAGAGAAGAGGATTTGGGTCAGGAGGAAGAGGATATAGATTCACCACAAGGAAGAGAGCCTCTTAAAATCTAACTAGCTAGGGAGTTTGCTTCAGATAGACAAAGACAGAGAGGACTGGTCTATGTAAGAGGAAAAAGGGAGCTTGAGGTGGTGATACTTGGAGGAGTAGGAGGATGAGGATATAATTGGCTACTTTCCAAATACAGCAAAAAGTCTTAAACCCAGGGAGAAAGATTTTAGGTGGTCAGATTGGGAAGGATCCTGGTCATTCAGGGACTCAGGAGACAAAGACAACACTTTTCCAAGTTCATGGCCACAGAGTCAAGGATGATGGGAAGCACTCTAATTTCTTTCTTTCTTTTTTACTTTTTGGAGGGGGGAAGGTAAGGCAATTAGGGTTAAGTGACTTGCCCAAGGTCATATGGCTAGTTTTTCATGTTAAGTGTCTAAGGCTGGATTTGAACTCAGGCCCTCCTGACTCCAGGGCCAGTGCTCCATTCACTGCACCACCTAGCTGCCCCAAGCACTCTAATTTCTTACAAGCAAGAAGTCTAGGAGGATTGGTCACGCCATAGTAAATTTTCTTCTTGCTAGAGGGTCAGTTCTCCCTTACTTTTTTTTCAGGGTCAAAGAAATAGGCTCTGGAAGGACTGAGCTACATAATAACCTGACCAAACTGAATTTATTAGTTAGAAATTCAGCTTTGACAAGAGTGGCCTGGACTGACTCAGAGAAGAAACTGGGAAGAATAGATGCCAGTTAGACAAGAGAGGGGTCATTGAAGATGAAGGCCTGGTTTCTGGCACATTTTGCATGTAGGATCAGGATTAACTGATGAAAACTCTTTTAACTTGGAAATTTTCCCTTTCTTGGTTATTTTAATCCCTTGTATGTTTCCTTATAGTGCTTAGTAATAAGACCTTTACAAAAAAATCTAAAGAGGGATTGTGAGTTGTTTCTAGTGAACAGAACAAGGAAGAAAGGAAAAAGGCCTACACGCTTTCCAAAAAGGTTACCCTGGGTAGCTAACCTTAGTATGAAGAAGAAAGTAGAGGTCACCAGTGGTAGAAGGCCTTGGGCTTACTGGTAGAAAAAACAGGATTTTGGAGGACAGTAGGGCACTGGTGCCACATTTGTGAAACATCAGTGATTATCAGAAATGTATGTGTGTGTGTACGCGTGTCTGTGTGTGTATGTTTGAGAGTGTGTATAGTCTAGCCAAGTGTAGAGCCAATTAGAAACTAAAGTCAATATGTTACAGCCAACTACAATGAAGAATTGTACCTTAGAGAGACAGCATAACTGTAAAGGAGAGAGTTTGGGGTTCAAGCCTTCTGGAGACCTCTCCAAGTAGACCGTGTCATAAGCTACAGAGCACCATTCCTAGGGAATCTCTGTTCTTCTCTGAAAGGGAAGGCCTTTTTTGTTTGTTTGTTTCTCAGTCATAGCAAAAAGAGAAGTGGCAAGAACCCCAGGTAATGATAAGACCAAGGGGTCCCATGATGTTTAAGGAACTTCCCCAGTTGTCTAATCCTGTTTTTACCTCCCAAAGGTCAACATTACTCAAAAGAAGACTATTTCTTATCAGTCTTGGTTTCAAGTTACTGATAGTTCTTATAGCATTGTAGATGAATTTTTCTGCTTTGTTGATATTGATTAATTTGTATCTGGCTAGCACCAGGGTAGCAAATTCCTTTGAATCTCAAATGCTTGATAGCCTCTCTGCTCCAGGAAAATGAAAAAAAAAAAAGAGGCAGTTCTGTATAGACTAATGGTCTTGTCTTCTCCTTTATAATGGAAGTTCTTTGAGGGCAGGGAATGTTTTTATCCTTTTTCTATCCCTAGCACTTAGCACATTGTCTGGCACATAGTAAGAACTTATTAATGTATGTTGATTGATTTCTTAAATTCTCAGCAGTATAATATGACTCACGTGAAAGTTTTGAGTGCTTTTAAAAAAATTTAAAGCATTGTGCAAGTGTAGAGTATTTTTCTATTATGTCTGAGTTACAGAATTAGAACCTTAGAGTTGGACATGAATTAGAACCACCTCCTCTATAAAGCATAAATTACCCTTCCAATATCCCCAGCTAATGATTTACTACTACTACTACTACTACTACTACTACTACTACTACTACTACTACTACTACCACCACCATTACTACTACTACTACTACTACTACTACTACTACTACCACCACTATTACTAAAACTAACTGGCATTTGTGCAACACTCTCAGTTTTGTGAAACAATGTTATCTCATTTAATCTTCACAGTAACTTTCTGAGGTAGGTGCCCTTGTTAGTTATTCTCATTTTACAGATAAGGAAAATGAGGCTGAGAGGATAAGTGTCTTGCTAAAGTTTTGTTGTTGTTGTTCAGTCATTTAGACATGTCCTTGTGGACCATAGTATGCTATATACTGTACGCAGGATTTTCTTGGCAAAGACAGCGGAGTGGTTTGCCATTTCCTACTGCAATGGATTAAGGCAAACACAGGTTAAGTGATTTGCCCAGGGTCACAGCTGTTAAGTTATATGAGGCAGGGCTTGAACCCAGGTCTTCCTGATTTCAGGTCTAACTCTCTCTCCACTACCTTACCTTCTAGCTTCTGTTTGAATATCTTTGTGACAAGGAGCTCACTATGATGAAACAGCCCATTCTGTTTTCTGACAACTCAGTGCCTGGAAGTTCTTTACTCACTGGGCAGAAATTTAAGAAAGTATAGAAATCTACATAGAAACTAAGGGATACCTGGGACTTAGAGAAATTCAATGAGAGCAACTTTTGTTAAAAACCAACATTTCATAATGAAATCACTACCTACTTTATATTTTTAAAAAAGTGGTTTCCATTTGTTGGATGTTTTTATAAAGTAGGGATTACTTTATTAAGTTATCTTGTACCTTCTTCTCTTTAGGCTAAATCTCACCTCTCCTTTAATTCTTCCTTCAGATATCTGATTTTCATTCTCTAGATGTTCATGGTTTATTCTACACTCTTTCCTATCTCTGTGCATCCTGTTAAAAATCTGATGATCCAAACCTGGACAAGCTAATGTAACAAGGGTCTGACAAATGTTTATCAGCAGGATTACCTCCTGGTCCTTTTGGTCCTATTTGATTATGTCCCTGCATCACAAACATAAGACTCAGAGGATCTGAAACAGAAAGGGATCAGAGGAAGAATAGGGATCATTTCCTCCAATCCACTCACAAAGGAGGAAACTGAGGCTCACAGAGCTCTATGTATGAATATCTATTTATAGCTGGAGAGTCATCATGTCCAATCCTATTTAAACATATACAAATTATAAATGAGTATCAAAAGGTGAAGTTTCTGAAAAGAAAAAAAAGTGAAAATGGCTGAGAACAAGTGCAGTCCAAATCATAAGGTAGTTCTTCAAGACTCAAAACAAAACAAGAAAAACCAATCCCCAAAATTCCTCTTTGTAATATGAATTCTATCCTTATGTTTTACCTGAAGTGGAAAATACCAATTGGAAATCTTCATGTTTCTGTTAATGGAGAAAAAGAATATTGAGCAACGTTGTTGTTTTAGAAGACAATGGAACATATTTCTGGTAGGGGTATTTTAAGAAGCAGGCTGCTGCTCAGATTTGTTAAATTAAATCACTACAGGTTCCTCTCTTCTTTTCTCCTACTATACTGTCACTAGGGCAGGGAAAGGAAGGTAATTCTGCTGCCATGGTTACTGAGTCTAACCACCTGCAATCTCTTTGTCAGCAGATGGAACATTCTCTATACAGCTTTAGACATGGTGTCCTAGGATCTTTGTTGTTTAATCATTTCAGTGGTGTCTGGTTCTTTGTGATCCCATTTGGAGTTTTCTTGGCAAAGACACTGGAGTGGTCTGCCATTTCCTTCTCTAGCTCATTTTACAGATGAGGAAACTGAGACAAATAGGATTAAGTGACTTGTCCAGGGTCACATAGCTATTAAGTGTCTGAGGCTGGATTTGAACTCAGGAAGATGAGTCTTTCTGAATCCAGATCCAGCACTCTATCCATTGCACCACATGGCAGCCCAGATTCTTAAGATCATACATTTAGAGATGGAAAAGACCTTAGAGACAAGTAGTCTAACCTCATCATTTAGCAGAGGGAACTGTGGGCAAAAAAAGGTTAAACCCAAGGTGATGGAGGTATTTGAATGGCAGAGGTAGGAGTTGATTGATCCCAAATCCTTGGATTCTAGATCTAGGGCACTTTCCCACCAAATTGCAGAAAATTACAAAATACAAATTCACTGTCAAAATATTCAGTCATCTGAGTACACCGACCCTTGCTGACCCCAAACCTCATTGTTATTTGTTCTAGTATCACACTGAATTATTACTGAGAATTAGCTTTTAAAGAGAAAGAAAAACACTTTGAGAGTGAAGACTGATTTTAAAAGGATTGTTCATAAGCTCTAGACCTAGGCATTCCAAAAAACAAATAAGAGAACTACCAAATTGGGAAATATCTTACCTGGAGAAGTTGAGAAAATGAACATGACGAGTGAATAAATAGGGCTGTTCTGCAGTACTTATATTTTTAATCAATTCCATCTAAAAAAAAAAAAAGGAAAAAAGAGGTTTTAAATAGAATGAAATTAACCAAGCCAAAGGGTGTTATTTGCTTGGCATCCTTTATGCACACTCTTACCTCCCGGACCAAGTCAGCGGCTTTACATTTTGAGAAACATTAGCAAATTTGAAATAGGCTTGCTACAGTATTTAGCATATCATTCCAAGAGTTTATGATCCTGTGTCTAATTCAGTCAACTGCTACCATGCAAACAATGTGACAGATTAATTGATTGGAATGAGCTAATAAACATGTTGTACTAAAACATAAATGAAGACAGAATCTTGTTCTGCCAGTTAAACCTAAATCTAGACAAGATGGTAATCATGATTTTATTCTTCTATAAAGATAAGTTATTGAGATTTGCAAAAACATTTGAAGGCAGTTATCTCTGGATTTTTAAAACATACAAATAAAACCATGTGATTCTTTGTAATTTTTCTATTTGGGCTCTGACCATTTATAGAGAAAATATTTTATGAAGTACATACAAACTCCCAAACCTCTTGAGGTTAACCAGGCCATGTCTTATCTGCTCTGCTCCAAATTATAAATCATACTGGTCTTAGTGGGTGGCCACTGAGTTATTTAAACTTTATTCTTCCTAACAGCAAATAACAAAGTGGAAAGGTATTTCATGAGAGTGTAAATCTCTAACTTTTACAGTCTTCTGGAACATGTCAAGGTCCAGAAAGTGTTAAGTGAAATCTGTAAAAAATTCCAGGCATTCTTTCTATTCTCTGCCTTCGCAACTTCTGTTTTACTTGTATTTTCTAACTGACCTCATCAAAAACATAAAAACTACATATTTTTTAAAAAGAAAAAGAAATTTGTCCCTGTGACATTTGAAGAACAATACAACTACATTAATGTATTCAGTGTTTAATAATGCCTTACAAGTTGGGATACCACAAATTTATGAAGGAATGATCAAAATGTGAAGAATTCATAATATCTGTTTTCCTTAATCATTCCATTTAACAATTTTTAAGCAATAGCGATTTGTTGCAGATCCTCTAACTCACATGTCAGTGTACTGACTGTGCCCATATATACTTGTTTGGGTTGATAATGGCTGAATAAATATTTGTAACAGGGGACCAGCCAAGACCTTGTAGCCCCCATTGGCCATTAGGAAGGGACAAGAATATGTAGCAAAAAGAAAGATTCAAGGCATATTTACTTAGCCCTCTTAACCCTATTGGCTAAAATCACAATGAGTGGCTCCTGATTAACCCCTTGTCTCAAATGTAAATTACACTGAATTTTCATCAGAAAACATTTGCTATGTCCATCTCTTAGCTTGTAGCAGGCTGCAGGCAGACTAATTTTCTTGTCTGGGCAAAAATGATTGAATCACAGAAAGAAACCCAAACTATTGCCTGCTTTATTCTTCATACTCCCTATATCTTTCAACTAGTTTTTAAACTCTCAAAGCTTTGGTTTTACTCTTTGTTTCTGAGTATGGACAGAGTCCTGACAAAAATGATAATTACCTGGGGTTTTGTATCCTGACGTTCAATTACATTGGGGTAGGCAACTCCAGGTGAATACTGGTGACAGTTGTGTAACTTAGTTGTTTCCAGATGTTGGAAATAGAGATATATTTCTAATGCTTATATTTATTTCATTATTTCATAAGAATTTGAATTTATTTTGTATTTTGATGACTACTCTTTGACACAGTCAGTATATATCAGCAGCTGGATTTGAATCCAGGTCTCCCTGATTCCATTCATTATGCCAGGCTGCCTCTTTGAAGTGTGTCATATACAAATGATCTTTAAGAATTTCAGCATAGAAAAATAGCTCTTTTTTGCAGAGGGATATATGTGTAGACCTCTAATAGATTCTAAATCATTCTTATTCAAAATTATTATCTCTATATTAGTCAAATATTAGGTTTCCATCAGCAAATAAAAGCAATCACATTTGAATTTCAGATGCAGGTGATAGATCAGAAGAGTCAGAATAAAATTGCTACAGGCATGTGGTAGAGTGAAGTGGAAAAAAAAAAACCAGCCCAGAAGAAAAATGGTTTCTTTGATAGTTTTCAACATCATTTACTATCTTCTCCAAACAAATGTCACAGTACAAAGCTTGTTGGAAGAACAGTAGTGGTTGGATTTGTAGAATAGTGTCATAATGTTCATAAAGCTGTCTTCATCCAAAGAGAAATGGATTTGAGTTGGCAATGTACAGCTCTCACCAGCAGAATCTCTAAATTGAGTACAAAGGAGAGATCTATTTCTAACACCCATTTTTATTGTAGCATTTCAGAAGAATGAAGGAGTTTTAGGCATCATGTGTTTTGACTTTGACACATCAAATGCACTTTAGTATTGCACCATTAAATAATAATATCTTTATGGTGCTGATTGAATCGAAAATGGCCATACACAGAGTTTACTGCATCATATTCTGAATATCATTTAGTTTCCCTTCAGGCTCCCTGTGCCAAGCTATCCCCTCTTCAGACAATCTCTCTGAGCTCCAGATGCCACTCACCTAAACTGCTTCTCCTGTTCTCCTCCTTCCTGCTTCCAGGTACTTTTAGGGAGACTTGTTCCTACTGATAACAGAAGGCAAACTGCCACTGGTCCCACTCCTGTGCCTTCATCAATTAAACATAGTCCTCTGTCCTCTTTCCTCAGGCTTATTGTATAGTCATTTAATTAAAACAGTTTTTTTATTCTAGCATAAAATGTGAACTGTGTTGGGAAAATGACAATAGGGGGAATGAAATGTTTTTGAATGTCTTAGCCTTTTTTATAACAATAATTTTAATTTTTTTTAAACATTTGATTTTAAAACTTTGAATTCCAGGTTCTTTCTCTTCTTCCCTCATCACCCACCCTTACTGGAAAGATAAGCAATTCAATATAGATTGTGCATGTGTAGTTACATGAAACATTTCCGTAGTGGATATATTGTGAAAGACTGACTATATTTCCCTCCATCCTATCCCACTCCCCACTTGTTCTATTTTCTACTTTGATCCTATCCCTTTTCAAAAGTGTGCTTCTAACTACCCTCCTCTCCAATCTGCCCTCCCTTCTATCATCTCCCCTCTTATCTTCTTCTCCCCTACTTTCCTGTAGGGTAAGATACCCAATTTATTGTGTATGTTATTCCCTCTTTAAGCAAAATTCAATGAGAGTAAGATTGACCCATTCCCTTTTGCTTTCCTGTTCTTCCCCTCCATTGTAACAGTTTTCCCTTGCCTCTTTTATATGAGATAACTTACCCTATTCTGTCTCTCCCTGTCTCCTCTTATTATATTCCTCTCTCACCTCTTAATTTTATTTTTAAATATCATCCCTTCCTATTCAATTGATCCTGTGCCCTCTGTCTATGTATACCTGTACACAAATATACACACACTCACATATGTATTCATATGCACATATATCCTCCTATATAGACATATATATGTACATATATACACATACATACACACACATTTATATTCCCTTCAACTATCCTCATACTAAGAAAAGTTTCCTAAGCTACAATTATTATTTTTCCATGTAAGCATGTAAATAGTTCAATGTTGATAAGTTCCTTATGATTTCTTTTCCCTGTTTATCTTCTTATGCTTCTCTTCCTTCTTGTATTTGAATGTCAAATTTTCTATTCAGCTCTGATTTTTTCATCAAGAATGTTTGAAAGTAATATGTATATATATATATGTGTGTGT
>CM053584.1:307604288-307630734 GCA_028627135.1 Pseudochirops cupreus | reverse complement strand
CCATCTTGCTCTACCAGAAAGTCAGAGGGGTGATGAGGGAGGATATAGGAGAGAGCAGAATGGGGGAGGAGGTATACAATGGAATCGCTGTTTTGGGGGGCATGGGTATGGGAAAGATGGGGGGAAAATTTGTAACTCAAAATCTTGTGGAAATCAATGATGTAAACTAAAAATAAACAAAAGTTAATTAAAATTTCAAAAAAAAGAATGTTTGAAAGTCCTCTATTTCATTGAATGACCATATTTTCCCCTGAAACATTATACTCAGTTTTGCTTGGTTTTAATCCTAGCTCCCTTGACCTCTGGAATATCATATTCCAAGCCCTTCAATCCCTTAATGTAGAAGCTGCTAGATCCTGGGTTATCCTGATTGTGTTTCCTCAATATTCAAATTGTTTCTTCTTGGATGCTTGTGATATTTTCTCCTTGATCTGGGAACTCTGGAACCTGGCTATAATATTCCTAGGAGTTTTCTTTTTGGGATCTTTTTCAAGAGGTTATTGGTGAATTCTTTCAATTTCTATTTTGCCCTCTGGTTCTAAAATATAAGGGCACTTTCCCTTGAGAATTTCTTGAAGAATGATTTCTAGGTTCTTTTTTTCGGGTAGTCCAATAATTTTTAAATTATCTCTCCTGGATCTATTTTTGAGGTCAGTGGTTTTTCCAATGAGATATTTCACATTGCCTTCTATTTTTTCATTTGTTTGGATCTGTTTAATAGTATCTTGATTTCTCATAAAGTCATTAGCTTCTATTTGCTCCAATCTAATTCTGAAGGAATTATTTTCTTCAGTGAGCTTTTGAAATTCTTTTTCTATCTGGCAAATTCAGCTTTTTAAGGCATTCTTCTCCTCGTTGACTTTTTGGGTCTCTTTTGCCATTTGAGTTAACCATATTTTTTAAGGTGTTATTTTCTTCAGTCAGGTTGTTGACTCTCTTTTTGTGATTTTCTTGCATCATTCTCATTTCTCTTCCCAATTTTTCCTCCACTTCTCTTACTTGAGTTTAAAAATCCTTCTTGAACTCCTCTATGACCTGTAACCGGTTCATATTTTTCTTGGAAACTTTTGGTACAGGATTTCTGACTTTGTTGTCTTCCTCCCATTCCATGCTTTGATCCCTTTTGTCCCCAAAAAAGGAATCTAGGATTTGATTGCTGTGCTTGCTTTGCTTCCTTTGCTTGCTCATGTTGCCACTCAATTACTTGACTTCTGAGTTCTTTGCCACAGTAGGACTCTGCTTCTAGAGAGGAGAGCTTTGTCTCAAATTGTTGGGGGTTTTGCAGCTGCTGGAGCCATTAGTTGGGTGCCCTCTCTGCTGCTCCCACAAGCTGTGGCTCACTGGTCACACACCTCAGGACCACCACCCAAAACCACAATCCAGATCCAGGCAGGTTAAAGCAAGAGTGATTACCCTTGGAATGTTTGTTTGATTCCCCTACAATCTGCAGGCCAGGAGCTCTGAAGCAGTCACATGGAGGTGGCTGCATGGCCCCTGCACTTCCGTTCCTTCTTGCTCCAGGGGCAGAGGCCAGACCGAGCTCTGTTTTCCCCCCCCAGTTTCAACAGTGTTCTACACTGACCTTTTAGTTTGTCTTTGGCATTTATGGGTTGATATTTCTGGAAACTGCCACAGCTGTTGGTGATCCACTCTCCTGAAGTGTGCTCCAGCAGCTGTTGGTTGGGGCTGCCCTGGGGCTAAAACTCTGGGCTCATGTGGGGCTGGGCTTGGCTCCCTGCATCCTGTGATGGACCCTTCCTGTCCTACCTGCTGGGCTGCCTTCAGTGGGAGCTTTCTTTCTCTGTACTTTTGTGGGTTCTGGAGCTCTAAAATTTGTTTAGAGTCATATTTTATAGGTATTTGAGTTGGTTATGGGGAGAGCTCACAGAGTTTTCCTGCTTCTATGCCAGCATCTTAGAATGTCATAGCCTTTACAAAGGATTTGAACTCAAGTCTTCCTGAGTTTCAAGTCTATCCCTCCTATCTATTATGCCTCTTCCCTATAGTTCAGAATACTGCACTTGTAATTAAAAGACCAAATTCAAATTCCAGCTTCACCACTTATTAGTCTTTTGGTCTTTGAGGGGTTCAGCTCCTTCTCCTATAGAATGAGGAGAATAATACTTACACCTTACAGCATTGAGGTAAGGATCAAGTGAGATAATACATATAAAATACTTTGTAAAGTTAGAAAAGGATATTTATAAGTCATTGCCATAAATATAAGTTGAGATTGGCACATATCTTTAGCTCAGGTGAAAGTAGAGAAATAAAGAGTATTACTTATAAATTAGAGAAATGAGGTACTTAATTCTGTAATTTAAGACTTCCAAAAGAATCCCAAAAGTTCTTTTCCCTGAAATATATTGATAATCGAGTCCATGGGGGTCACTTGGAACGCAGATCTCCTAAATAACAGTCTTAATTCTTTCTGTTTTTGGCACAACTAAAGATATCCACAATCCTCGGTTTCATAAAAGACTCATCATCTTAAAGGAAAAAAAGGAGCCATAACTTGCTTTTATAGTTTTCAAGAAAGTATGTTTGGTTTGTTGTTTTGTTTCACTTTGACATTTTGACATTCACTTTCATATCTGCCATTTTGATAACTCTGAATTTTCTTCCTTTCTAGCTCTTTTAGATATTCCTGTTCTTCATACAAATATTGGTGCATTCTCTTATATTCGAATCTGATCATCTCTTTCCAGTCATTAATATGCCTGTTAGAAATCTTTTTTTTTGTTTTTCCTTGGAAATTTTTGTTGCTTGTTTTACCATTTCCGTGAACTACTAGTTTTGTTTTTTGTTGCTAATTAGTAAATTACAAAGTTTTCAAAAACCGTCATTTGAAGAACTTAGTTTTAAACTTTTCATAATAAGTACAATACTGAAAGAATGATCACAATGGAAAGAAAATAGAAATTACAATGAATAAATATGACAGTTAAAACCTATAGTTGTATACCCCCTATAATGCTTAACTCTTATTAGAGATAGTTAGTAAACATTTATTAAGCACCTACTATGTGCCAGGCATTGTGCTTAGCACTGGGGATGAAAATATGAAGAAAGAAAAACACTTCCTGCCCCCAAGAAGGTTACCATCAATTTTAGGAAGACAATACAGAAAAAAAAGGAAGCTGAAATCTAGGGGGCAAGGATAGGTAGGAACTGGGCTTGTGGTTTTCTTTTTGGTAAATGAAACTTCTAAAGAGGAAATTCCCTCAATCAGATTGGCATCTTTTCTGCATCTAGGTAGCAGTTCTCAAACTGTGGGTCACGACCCCTTTGGGGGTTGAACAATCCTTTCACAGGGGTCACCTAAGACCATTGGAAAACACATATTTCCGATGGTCTTAGGAACCAAGACACTGCTCCTCTATCTGTCTCCAGGCGGGTCCACTCACATGCAGATACGCCCAGATACGAATATTAAAGGATTGCAGCATTAGGAAGGTTGAGAACCACTGATCTAGAGTTTTCTGTATCTCCGGAAGTTTGAATGACTTTCTGAGGGTCACACAGCTAATAGATTACAGAGGTGGGATTTGAACATCAATCTTTCTGGCTCTGAGGACATCTCTCTATCAATTATACAACACTGTCTCTCACATACTTCATAATATAGTTTTTAAAAAGTTGTAATGTAGTTAAAGCAGAGGGAGAAACAGTTAAGTGGAAACAAAGGAAAAAATTCTTAGTGAAAAACCTCATGAGGAGAACAGGGAATTTCCAAGAAAATTTTAAGAGACTTCTGGTTGGAATACAGGATGATGCAATTTAGCTGAAGGAAGATGTCAAAGAACATAACACCTGAAATTCATCTAAAAATGAGAAAAGAGAAAAGGATGAAAGCAAATAAGTTTTACAATGAAAAAAAAAGTGGCATTAATGTGAATTCCCATCATGTGCTTCATACCTTTACCTTTTGTCTCATGACTAAGTAGCTACATTTGTTCAACAGCCCTTTGGAATATCCTGTGCCCCCTGCATTCCCCAGGGAGGACTATTTTGGGATTACTCCCAGCAATAATGACAATTGTCCCACTCTGGTCTGAATTCTTGTCTCACATACAGGCAGCTCGATACCCTGTAATTCTGCATAACAGCTTAGATAAAAGGAAGGGTACATTTTCGATGGACATCCAAGATGAGTAAAGGGCAAGTTCTAAGAGATCTCAGAGTTGACCCTTCAACCACAGGAGGTTAAGAGGAAGGGTAGAGGCAGCTCAAAAGACTTAAATTTGGGTTCTACCACTTGTTAGTTATGGGTCTGACTAGCCCTCATCTCGGAAATTGGGTTGAAAATCGACATTATGAAAATAAGATGGAGATAAGGCATATGATGAAGTGTTTTACAAATGTAGAATGTTATGTAGCTATGAGGGTTCTATTTCCATCTAATATAGGCAGAACTTGTGGCCCAGAAGAGCAAAATTGCTTTATATTTATTTCACAAAGCAAAAAGGCCCACCTGTAGTTAGGAAGAATGTGCCACTAGGTGGCGCAGTGAATTGGATAAAGCCTCAATGCTGAGCCTTTCTCTTCAGAATGTAGTAAACTTTGTGTCATCAATAGACTCAATTTCCCAGCGATGATCAGAAGAAATAAAAGTTTCCCTTTCTACTGCCTTGTTACTTTTTCTATCTTTCCTCCTATTCATACTACCAATCACCGAATCAAAGAACCTTGGAACTGGAAGAAACCTCCCAACCCTCTAGTTAAGCACATGCGTGAACAACCACCTCCTTTTTGACATCTGTACTTTGCTTGAAGACCTCCAGTGAGGCAGAACCCACTTCCTCCCAAAGCTTCCCATTCTACTTTGCAAAAGTCCTATGTATAGAATGAGAGGGCCTGGCTCTGCCATTCCCTGACGACATGACCATGAACAAGTCATTAACTTTTTTTGGACTTAAAATTATCCATCTATAAAAAGAAGGCATTGGAGTACATTGTCACTGATTTCCTTCCTAGGTCAAAAATAACACAGGTTTCAAGCCTAAATTTTCCTCTTCACCCATTGCTATTAGTTCCTAAGACCATATTACCCTACTCCCTACCAGTAAACAGGTGCATTTAAGGTGTTTTTCCAACACAGTGGTTTATATTGATTTATCCACACCCTCTTGCCCAGTTATTCGTGATGAAGGATATGAATTACTAACTAGTGCCTATAGTCATGCAAATAGAAAAAAATGCCTCTCTGGGCTGTTGTGAGTCAAGTGCTCTGTAGATCTTAAAGCATATATGAATTTGAGTTATTATGAATATCATTATTATTAATAAAATTAACTGGCTCATAAGAACTGAATCTGGCACTTCATTAGCATAGCAACCAATCAGTTGAGCTAACTATAAAGTCTCACAGGTACAATTCAATTTCATTAGAACAATAAGTCCTTTTAATGTTTTATTAAAAGCATTTTTTTTTAAGATCATAGAATCATAGATCTGGAACCAGCAGTTACCTCAGAGGCTATCTAGTTAACCCATTCATTATACTGATTAAGAAACTGAGGCCTAAATGACTTGCCTAAGTCACAAATATGGTATTTTTATATCAGTAACTTAATTCTCTCTGAGACCAAACACAAGTCAAATCCTTTTTTTCTGTGACAGTCAATCCCTGATAGACACTGGTGTATTCCTCCAAAGTCTTTCTTTTCCAGATCATACATAACCAGTTCCTTATATGGCATGATTTAGAGGACTGTATCTATCCTGGCTGCTTTCAAATGGGTGCTTTTGGGGCAGGTAGGTGGCACAATGAATAGAGGAGTGGCCCTGGAGTCAAGAGGACGTACATTCAAATCCAGACTCAGACATTTAACACTTACTAGCTGTGTGACCTTGGGCAAGTCACTTAACCCCAACTGCCCTTCCCTCTCCCCTCCAAAAAGCAAAAAACAAAATTCAAATGGGTGTTTTGCGTTTGATGATTCATAGTAGAGAGTTTTATGGACCCAAAACAGTAATAAGCAAGTGTTTGGAAGGTAAGGTTGGGGATGGACACTGTAGAAACCACTCTAAAATTTTCCTTCCTTTTCATGCTGTACTATATCTAGTATCAAGCCCTGTCCTCAGGAGTGTTGAACAAATGTTTGATGCCATGGCCAACAAAACAAAAATGTCGACTTGTTAATTGCATTTTAAATTTTAATTAAAATGCTATTTATTTTTGAGTCTTTGGAACATGCAAGAATATGTAATTCAGTCATTTGACTCAAAGCATCTGACTTCTTCTAGACCCACTGGCAACCTCTTGTACTGTTGTCTCGCTGTTATAGCCTACCTTGAATGCCTTTCCCACTTCTTGGTGACTAATCAAATTGTAGCCATCTTTCAAGAAGCTGATAAGGATTGACTTCCTTCATAATGCATTACAGCTGTCTGGATCCCTGAGGTCTATGATAACCTATGTGAACTCATTCCTCAATAATTAGCATAATTCCACACTGCCACACCCTCCCCTCCCAATGATTTTGAAATTTCCATTGTCATTGTACAAATCCAGTTTCCCCATCTCCTACTACCTCCACCCTCCCCTCTCAATGACCCACTCTCAACCTACCCATCCCTTCCACTGTGCTCTCTGGAATGCCTCCCCATTAGGTAATGAACTTGCTTTTATCCTAAACCTTTTCTCTTCTCACTCCTTCTATCTTCCTCTCACTGAGACCTGGCTCCCTCTTGATGACACAGTTTTTTCCCTGTTACCCTTTCTAGCAGTGGTTGTACTTTTCATTCATACACTCTGAGTCACTGGTTACAGTTGATGAGTCAGAATATTTCTTGTTCCCCATTGCTACTTTCATAACTCTACAACCCCAGTAACCTTTACTCCTTTGAAATTGATTCAATACATATTTATCACCCAATAAAGGTGCTGGCAATGGCCTCCAGAAATATCTCCTTCCTTACGCTGTAAGTTCAGTGCCTTGCTCAAAGTGTTTGTCTCCTCCCCAACTCATAGTAGGGGACTTTACAGACACTGACATTCCACCAAACAATCCTAACTTCTTACTTCAACCTATCCATTTCCCATGACCTACTCCTTCACCCTGCCCCAGGTACAGAGAAAGACATTCATTCCCTTGATCTAGCCAAGTCCAGGGTTTGGAGTCATGAAAATTTCGGTTAAAATGGAGCCTCAAATGCTAGCTATGTGACTGAGCAAGTAATTAAAACTCAGTTTCTTCAACTGTAACATAGGAATAATAATGGCATGTCCCTCCCACAGTTATTGTGAAGATCAAATGAGATAATATGTTAAATGCTTAGAAAAATTACCTGACATTTAATAATTTCTTGTTAACCTCCTTTCCTTTGTTTTCTACATGCCTTCCTTCCCATCTTGAACCCTTGGTGAACCAGAAAAATTTTCCAATATTCTCTACTCTTAATCTCCAACCTTCCTTACTCTTACTTTGGCAAACCTTAGTTCAAGATACTTCCCAACATCTGCTTCCTTTGCTCCTGTGCAGCTGAACTGAGCTAGAGAAAATCACGAAACTGTGCTGACTGGGTCTACCTACCCAAGTTTATGTTATATAATCTCAACTAGGTTTCCACTGCAACAAAGTCATCATTTTATACCTCCCTAAGTGATTCACTATCCCACTTACCAAAGCCCCCATCTCTAAACCTTTTCATCCTTCCTCAAACCTCCGGGGGTGCCCCCTCTTGTCACTCTCTCAGCCGAGAATCTTGCCTCATTTTTCACTGAAAAAAGATGCCATTCGTTAAAAACTCTCCCTTCTCCCCTGCTCCTCATCTCACATGACTCAGAAGCCTTCTTCCTTCACCCTTTTCTCTTATATATGTAGTCCTCATCTAGGCAAACGCCTCTACATGCATGAATAATCTCATTTTATTCCACTTTCTCTAGCAGACTACCTCCTCTTTCATCCCCACTCTCTCACTAATCTTCCATTTCTCTCTGACTACTGGTTGCATCCTTACTGCCTACAAAAACACACTCATGCTTCCTCTGTCCTCAACAAGCTCACTTACTTTATCTATCTCTGCTAGATATTATCTTATAACTTTCCCTCCTTTTTTTGCTAAACTCATTAAGAAGAGAGTCTAAACACTATCTTCTGATTTGGGGTATTTCCTCTGCCTGTGCCCCATGCCTGGAATGCTCTCCCTTATCAGCTTTGACTACTGACCTCCCTGGATTCCTTTACAATCCCACCTTCATATCATGCACACAGCTTGCTTTGTATGTTTGTTTGGATGCTGTCTCCTTCGCTAGATTATAAACTCCTCAAGGGCAGGGACTGTCTTTTGCCTCTCTATGTATTCCCAGTGTTTAGCACGATGCCTGATATATGGTAAGTGTTTAATACATATTTATTGAATGAATAAAGAGATTGATACTTTGAAAAATAACCCCCCTCTCCAAAAAAAGAAGATAATCTAAATCCTTGCCTTTTCTAGATTTCCTCTCATTCTCTCCTTAACTCTGGGCAGCTTGGCTCCTGATCTCCTCATTTAACTGAAATTGCTCTCCAAAGTCACTAATGATCTCTTAATTGCCATAGCTAATGGACGTCCACAGTTCTTATCCTTCTTTATTTCTCTTCAACTTTTGTCACTGTCAATCACTCTCTTCTCTTTGATATTTTCTTCTCTCTAGGATTTTGTGACACTGCTCTCTCCTGGTTTTCTTCCTAGCTGTATAACTTTTCCTTCTCAGTGTGGTTTACTAGATCTTCATCCAGATTATACTCCCTCACCATGGGTATTCCCCAAGCTTCTCTCCCCTCCTCTCCTCTCTCCTCCCTCTTCTTCTACTCTCCTCTTCTCTCCTCTTCTCTCCTCTATTCTTCTCCCCTTTTTTCTCCTCTCCTCTCTTCTCTCTCTGTACTATTTTGCTTGGTGATCTCATCAGTTTCCATGGGTTCAAGAATCATGTTTTTACAGCTGATTCTTAGATTTATTTATCTGGCACTAAATTTTCTCCTAACCTCTAGTCTCATTTCTTCAATTGCCTATTGGACATCTCAAACTGATTTCCTGTAGATATCTTAACATTCGACATGTCCAAATCCGAACTCATTATTTTTCCCCCAAAACTCTCTCCTCTTCTGAACTTCCCTCTTATTGGTGAAGATATCACCATCCTCCCAATCACATAGGCTCATAAGGCAGCCGTCATCTTCAACTCTTTATTTTTTCACATACCACATATACAGTCAGTTGTCAAGTCTTGTCAATTCTACCTTTGTAACATCACTTGCATAGGCCTACTTCTCTACTCTGACAATGCCACCACCCTGGTGCAGGCCACCATCACCCTATGCTTGTACTACTACATTCGCCTTTTGTTAGATCTCCCTGCCTCATCTCTCTCCACTCCAGTCCATTCTATATTCAGCTGTAAAATAGATCTTCCTAAAGCACAAGTGTGACCTACTCAATAATCTCCAACACTCCCTATCAGCTCCAGAAATAAATATAAAAACCTCTGCTCAGCATTCAAAACCCATCATAACTTGGCGCCCTCCTACCTTTTCTGTTTTCTTACTCCTTATGCATACCCATGTACTGAGATTCAGTGATATTGGTTCCTTGGAGTTCTTCACATAAGACACTCCATCTCCTGACTATGCGTTTTCACTGGTTGCCCCTCATACTTGGAATTCCTCTCCATTCCTGCCTCTCTCTCTGTCTTCCCTCATGTCCCAGCTAAAATTCTACTTTCTGCAAGTAACTTCTTCCAATCCTCTTCAGTGCTAAAACTTTCTCTCTGTTGATTCATCACATGTGTGTATGTATATTATGAATCTCTGTCTATATATGTCATATATATATATAGTGTTTATATAAGTTGTTTATTTTCTACCCCATTAGTCTGTGAGCTCCTTAAGAAGAGGAACTGCTTTAGCAGAGCATCTGACACGTAGGTGCTCAATAAATGCTTGTTGACCGACTATTGGCCAAATATGAGAAAGAACCCAAAGTCCTCCCAAAAAGTGCAATATGGAAAATTTCTGCTTATCTTCCTGGTCACAAGAAGTCCAATGCAAAAAAAAAAAATGAATCAAATAGGAAACAGAAAGCTTGCATTATAATAACATAATGAACGAGAGAACATTTATATCAATGGAGATGATTGACAATATAATTCTCTGCAAAACTGGAAAGCAGTATGGCCAGATAAGAGCCATAATTACTGGCTCTTCAGAGTGGCACATGAATTACTAGCAAGGCACTTTACTTGCTGTCTCTCAGACATGCTGGATCCCCTTTTTATTAACAGAAGACCTTATATTACATATCTATAGACATTTAAAAAATGATTGCTGACTTGGCTTCATCTCTCTAACCTGCTGAGAGCTCTCCATTTTCTTAACTTCTATAACATTTGCTTTAATAATCTACTTGGCAACTAGACGTATACCAACAATGACGTCTCCTAGCATTTTGATGTGTTATATTTTGTACTTTTATTTAACTTGCCTTCCTTCCTAGCAAGGTCCTATGGTTCAGGGACAATGTCTTTTACTCCTTGACTGGCCTAGAAGGTTCCTTGAAGATTATCTTGTCCCTAAAAAATATTTGCCAACCTCCTAAAAGCACTCTCTTAAAGCTGAAAAATGGATTACATGTCTACTGGGTTCCATCTTAACCTTCATCATAAGATTTCTATATGAGTTAAAGAGTTTTAAAATAAGCAAGTCAAGGTTAAAAGTTCTGAATCATTTATCTTATTGATTTTTGTTATTTATATATAGTCACCAAGTCGTGATAAAATAGAATCATTGGCTTGAAGTCAGCCCAGATAATAATCAGTGTTCGAGAGAAATCATTGATTTTTTTCTGCTACGTACCCACTGCTATATGAAACACAAATCAAAACATCCTCTATTAAAATATCTTCTTATCAGATTAGAGCCAGGACTAGTGAAGGAGATATTATCAGGTAGATAAGACACATGTTTAACATTGATTCCACTCTGTTACAATTGACTAACCTTATAAATCCAGAGAAGATTGCACATTTTAAAAAACATACAGATTAAAAAACATTTCTAATACCTACATCTTTCGACTGTATTTCTTTTTCTCTCTTCACCTTCTCCCGATGTCCCTACCAAAATTTTTTAATTTGTCTTTTGGAGACCATGCATTACTTTTTCCTTTTCAGCATATTACCTGAAACTAGACATTCTTGAAGCCGATCCAACTCATAATATTAGAACTTTCAGGTAAATTTTTGGAGTAAGAGGTAGGGGTAAGACTTAGGACCTGTTGGGGTTCTTAGCTCCAATTGTAGTTCATGGTCAAGGGTGGTGAACCATCAATGAACATGGACACGCTGAAAAAATGAGAACTCACAGAAATAAATGTGCATGTTTAGAAGCCTGAACAGATAAGTTCTGTAGATAAAATTTCAAGGGAATGGGAAGAAGGAGGTTCCCATTCTCCCCTGTCTCCCAACCAGAAATGGTTTCCAAAGTAAAAAGAAAACAGAGAAGAATATATACTGTAAACTCCCTAAAGAAAGGAACATCTTATTTATACTTTCGTATGTCTTCACTGAAATCCATTTCGTATGGTTCACTTTAGATACATATGGTTCCAGAAACATTTGTTAAATACCTACTGTGTGCAGGGTGCTGTGTTACACAGTGAATTAAATAAGATAAACATTAATGATGTTAATTTAATTAACAGTTAGAAAATTTAAAACTATAAACAAATTGATTTCATTTAAAAATTAAAAATGAACAAAGATTAAATAACACATGGCCTCTGCCTTCTTGAAGCCCATCATCTTGCAGAAGAAATGAAACCTGTATAAAGGTGAAATGTGTTAATATATGAAAACTGCCTCTCTGTCCTTTCGAACTAATATGAAATCAGAGATTAATTTCCCAAAATTGAGCAATCACTCCCAAACTAAACTACTCAACCTGAGGGATTAGCTTGTTCACTTAAATGGGGACTATGATAAATGCTATATAGCATTATATCAGTTCAACTATTAAGCTTTTAAAATCCTGATTTTCTTTCCTCCATTTTCTCTCCTGCAATTATTTGTTGCCTCCTTAAAAGTTTGTTGAAATACTTTCATTTAAGCTCTTTTTTTTTCCCCTCAAAGGCAGTGAAACTCAGCAAAGGATCAAAATAATAATAGCTCACATAACCATAACACTTAAAAATTTACAAAGTGTTTTCTTTGTAACAAGCCTGTGAGGTCGGTAATGCAAGTATTATGATCCCCTTTTTATAGATGTCTAGAGTTGCCAAGAAACAATGAAGACTCAGCTAAAGTTATGCACCGTAAATTTATAGTGGATGAAATCAACATGATTTCACCAGTGAAAGCTGTCCAAAAGCAGAGGAAGAATTAGATGGTCAGGATTATCCAGGGTTCATAGGCTCATAGGGTCCTAGACATAGAAGTGGAAGGACTTTAAGGGGTTATCTAGTCCAACGTCCTTTTTTTTTACAGATGAACAAAGTGAGGCCCAGAAAGATTATGTAACTTGCCCAAAGTCACACAGCTAGTAAATGGCAAAGTCAGGTTTTGAATGGAGGTTCTCTAGCTAAAAACCCAGTACTCTTTCTCTTTCCACCACATTGGTTGAGAATAGGAGCTCAGGAACGGGAGAAGGTTGGGGTTAATAAGAGATTGAGGATGGGAGGCTGGTCATTGAAGTAATTGAGCACGGGAGTCAGGACTGGGAATGGAAAGATGAAATGCTAAAATGAAGGAGATAAGAAAAGACAAGGGAAGTCGGTGAGGATCAAAAGGAGTTTAATGAATTTGAAGGAGAAATGGAAGTAGTTCAGGGTGCAGCTCGAAATTAGAACTATGGAATTCAGGATACTGGAGGTGGTGCCGTTCTGTGTCATCCTGACATGGAAGCTGTGAGCAAGCTGGCATTTTCTTAGATTGGAGTAAAAAGCTACCAAAATGACTCTAACTGCAGCTTTTAGTTAAGGAGGAGACAATATCATTGGCAGAGATTTGTCATTCACCCTAATATGGAAATGGCCCAGATTCATTTGTTAGATTTGTTCAAAAGTTATATGCAGACTGGCTCTCAGAGCCGTTATACCACCATTCATTCCTTTCACCTCTCAAATTCTGTCTCTCGTTATCCACTTTATCCATCTTCCTAGCTGCTGACAGACTCAGATCTCCTCTAGCATATGTATGTAGGTATATTATACATACACATACATATGACATATATATGGCAACAAATACACTAGCTTTTTCTAGGAGTTTGTCTATAAAGAAAAAGAAAAATTGGAAAAAATTGGAAATTGCACATGTATGTGTATGTATCCTACTCTTCTCTCCACATATATAACGACATTCCCAGTTCAACCTGAATCACGTCTTACTTGGATGATTTTAACTACTTCCTAATTGGTCTTTTGCTCCCATTTTATCTTCTTTATAATTCAATTTTTACACAGTTAACATTTTTTTAATATTTTTAAGACACAGACTTGACCATATCACTCCCTTGCTTCCTATTTGCCACCACAATCAAAAATCTAAAAAAATGTACAACTCTGGCATTTAAAGTCTGCCACCATATGTCTCACACTTAACTTTCTAAATATTTCATGTTACTCCCTCCCCATCTACACGCTCTCTATTCCATTCAAATCGATCTACTAACTAGAACAGTCTATCTTTCTTCTAGAATTATACTCCTTCACCTCATGGTTGTGCAGAAGACATTCTGGATTTTAACACCATGCCTTAGCTGCAATAATTGAAATATCCATTAGACTATATGGCCTTTTCTCCCTGTAACATTTCTCTGCTATACCATCCTCCTCCTCCCACTGATGAGTTCCTCCTGGGGAGGAAGCATGCCCCAGTACCCTCCCCTACCT
Organism: Pseudochirops cupreus; assembly: GCA_028627135.1. NCBI lineage: Eukaryota > Metazoa > Chordata > Mammalia > Diprotodontia > Pseudocheiridae > Pseudochirops > Pseudochirops cupreus. Next base: position 307,616,859 of record CM053584.1, on the reverse strand, counting down.
CTACTTCTACCTCTTCTCTTTCTTAGTAAATGTGCGTAGCTTTACCTTACCCTTGCCTCTATTTGGCCTTTAAAGGTCTTAACAACCTGGTTCCCTCCTATATATCTTACACCTTGCTACCCTCCATGTACTCTAGTGACACTGGTTTCCTTGCTGTTTCTCACATGTTACACTCCACCTTTCAATTTTGTGCCTTTTCACTAACTGGCCTCATGCCTACGATTCTCTCCAACCATATTTTTGGATTGTTGTTGGTTTTTTTTTGTATTTCCAGGGCTTAGCAGAATATCTGACACATAATAAATGTTTAATAAATGCCTACTGTCAGGAATACGATAAGATGAATTTCTGCATTGTTAATGTTCTTATACTAGGATGTTGGAGGATTTCAAGGAAGAGACCTGAGAGATGATTTTAGTCCAATTCTCTTGTTTTATTGATGAAGAAACCAAGGCTCAGAATGAGGAAGCAACTCATCTAAGATTCCAAAGTAGTCAATAATAGAGCTAGGGTTCAAATCCAGTTATCTGCCCACAAATCCACCTTTCTCCTAGACAACACTGCTTCTGGGTGAACTTTCAAGTTCTTTCTAATCCAACATTTTATGATATGGATGTATATGCCTGATCAATTTCTTTTTAAAAGTTTTTTTTTTTACTTGACTGTCGTATCTCACAGATATAGTACTTCTCCATTGGAGTGCAAAGCATTGGAGGAGAGTTAGTATGGAAAAAATCTCATTTTGGGATCATTGGAAAACTAATTCAACATAGAATTTATGTTAAAAGATCCTCAATTCCCACCTTTTGAATAATTTATTTAATTGAGATAGCTTCAACAGTTGTTGAATCATAGCAGAACTAAATTAAAATATCTGGTGGAATAATAACCTTGGATGCTTCAACAAATGGTGATTTCAGTTTATGATCTCCACTCACATGAACACAGAGAAAAAAGTCAGGCAGTTAGTCATTGACATTTTAGCTTAAATCACTGCCTCTAGAAATGAAATAACCTGCAATATATTTCATGTGACTTCACTTTTATTCTATTTATAGTATTACTCTGAAATTTCATTTTTCCATCAGCAAAAATCTACCTTCTCTCCTTCCTACACCAACACCTTAACCACAACTAAGAATGAAAGAAAAAAGCAAAACCCCTACTACAAACATCATAGCTAAGCAAAATGAATTTCTACATTGGCCACATTCAGAAAAAAAGTCTCATTCTTCACTGAGTTGTTTTGTTTTTTTTTACCTCTCTGTCATGATGTCAGGTAGCATGTTTCATCATTAGTCTTCTGGAATACTGTTAGGCATACAGCATTGCATTGAAAGGAAGAATTCAATTTGAACAATCTTGTTAACCAGGAATTATGTCTTGAAAAAGGTCTACATGTTTTCCCAGAATCCTAGATCTAGACCAGGGTGGGGAACCTGAGGCCTCAAGGCCACATATGGTCCTCTAGGCCCTCAAGGGCAGCCCTTTGACTGAATCTAAACTTCACAGCACACATCTTCTTAATAAAAGGACTTGTTTTTAAAACTTGGAATCTGTCAAAAGGTTGCACCCAAGGATCTCAAGGCCTTGAGGCTACAGATTCCCCACCCCTGATCTAGACCTAGAAGGAACCTCACAGGCTATCCAGTAACATCTCATCATTTTACAAATAGAGAAACGGAGCCTGAGGAAAATTAAGTAACTGCACAAAACCAAGTATCAGAGGTGAGGTTTTATCTCAGGTGTTCTGACTTTAGAGACTATTCTTTCCACTGCTCTAAATTTCCTCAAACTCATCAAATTCTTTTTCCTGAAGGTTGTTAAATTGAATTCTCATATTGAAGTGATGTCATAATGAACTTTGCTATTATAGAATTTGCATTCTATGCAGTGCAGGTCTACGGCTTGGCCAGGAGTAGCCTATATTGCTCTGCTAATGCAGTTTTCCACAAAGTGAACTCTAAAGGTTATTTCTGCTCCTTTAAGGTCAGCAGTAATGGAATTTTACCATCCTGCTAACATTTCACCTCTTTTATCCTGCCTCCCCCTTTAATGATCTCTTTAGTATACTGTCCCATTAAAGATATTTTAAAAATGAAATGCCATTTTCCTATCAAGGATAGTTGCCTGCCAGTGAGTAATGGAGGACTGGACTTGATATTACCTTAACAAAGAACCTAAATGATTTCACACTTTCAAAGTGCTAATTCATTCACTCAAAACATTGTAGGGAGAAGATCTGCCAATAATTATGGAGGAACTTTGGCTAAACCACCTTTAATACCCCCTGCCAGAAAAAGTCATCCTAATCATTCAATAAATGAGCAGGAGCAGTGTACATTTCCATAGTAAATTAATTTCCTCTGGCCACTTAAGGTTAAAATTGCATTTCTTTTTAATCTGTTTTTGTTTTGGGGTTTATAGGAAATAGATGCATGCAGGGCCAAGAAGAAGATCTCTATCAAGAACCTGAAATAATTTAAAACTTCATTTGGCTTCTTGTCACCTTCTCCAACTTCCTACACTCCTCTCTCCCCCTAGAAGAGCAGTCACTGCACTGAAATTCCACACATCGATCTTCTGCCAGTTAGGAACATCTGCCTTGATCTTTCTGTTTTTCAGCCTGACATTTTGTACTTATGTTTTCTACCTTATTGTTAGTTCCTGTAGTTTTTGTAAATTGTTTTGAAATTTACTGGGATTTTAGAATAAGTATGTAAGAAAATCTATACCAATATTGACCACAAAATCAGTCATTTGAGTTATATAATGCATATGTGTGTACATCTATATCTATATATAGTTCTCTTTCTTTCTCTTTCCCTCTCTCTCTCTTTCTCTCTCTCCCTTTAATGTGTGTGTATACACACACATGTATACGCATGTGTATGTATACATACACACACACACACATATGTATATGTTCACAAAATCACAGGACTGGAAAAAACCTTAAGAGAATGTTTTGTCTCTCTTCCTAGCCACTAAATAGACAACACCAAAATATCTCAAACAAATGAAAATCTAACCTACATTTTTTGGGGGAAAACCACCTTTCTAGCCCTGGCTAGTATTTAATAATCCTCCTGGCTTTCAGTTAATCTTCCCATCCATGCTAAGTCCCTCATACTGTCAATTTAATTTTATTTTTATTTCCCTTCCTTTGGTCCTCGGAGGAAATGGAGAACAGCTGGTCATCAGTGTCTATGTGGGGAAAAAAAAAACAGCACACAAAACCATGATATACTTGGAAACTGTTATTTGTTTTCCCTCAGCTTTCTCTGTTCCAGACCTTTAACTTTTCTCGGACATCTCATTTTCCAACCCTTTAATTACCTTTGCTGCTCTCTACATGTTCTTGACATCTCTTTTCGGCTTTGGAGGCAATAACTAGACACTGTTTTACAAAGGGTCAGACCGCTGCAACGCATAATGAATTCCCTGCAGTTCCTGCATATTGCTGAGCCTAAAGCATGCCTATTAAACAAACCTCAAACTTTAGAACCAAATCATAATGAAATTGTGAGAAACAATAAAATAAATTACAACATATGCTCTATATTTACAATGCCTTTAAGCGAAGCTGTTATCTTCCAGGTCAAATAGTCAAAGAGAACCTGACAGATCTCTGTATAAAATGATTTATTTTAGAAGTAAATGTATCTTAAATATTAAAAAAAAAGTTTTTCCTTTTCCTTTCCTGGTCTAAGGTATAAACATGGTACTTCAATATTTTGCTAGCTTTTAGTAGGGATATCGTATCATGGGCGAAGACTTCTCCATGAATGTTTTCAAAGGCACTTTGGTCATTAAGCTTGGGAAGAGAAAAAATGCAATCATTTATAAGAAATACTCTTGATGACTATATTTTCTTAAGGGTGAATCCACCTGACTGCACTCAGAAGTATAATAATCCAACCAAATGACTTTGGCCCATAAGGCAGTCCCCAAGGAACAATGAATGCAAAATTCATGGTTCTGATCTGGATCTGAAATATGCCTTGATGATCAGAATACAGACTGTGTAATCCAGCTATCACTGCTCATTTGATGCCAATTAGCAAAGCACACTGGAGGCAGTTAGGTGGTGCAATGAATACAGCACTGGGTTTGGAGTCAGGAAGACTTCTCTTCATGAGCTGAAATCCCGACTCAGATCTTTACTAGCTGTGTGACCCTAGATAAGTCACTTAACCCCATTCGCCTCAGTTCCTCATCTGTAAAATGAGCTGGAGAAGGAAATGACAAACTTCTCTAGTATCTTTGTGAAGAAAACTTCAAATGGGGTCACAAAGAGTAGGACATGACTGAAATGACTAAACACCACCAACAAGCAAAGTACACGAGGAGAAAAGAATACCGTTTTTAGGGCTGAGTTTGAAAATGTAGTCCTATAAAAATATAATCATATCATAGTGTTTACATCTCATTTTTAAAAAATCTTCAAAACATCTAGCTGATGTTTCATCCACAGTAAGAACTCAAAAAAGATGGCTGACAGATTGAGTCTCTCCACAAATTCACAGAGCTCAGATGCCCAGGGTCCATGATCCTCCGGTTGGCTAAAGCTCTGATGTGCCTTCTTAGCTGCATCATCCAGAGGGTATGATTAGCTCAATGTCAGGAGTAGTGAGGGGTGCCCGCATAGAACAGTTACACCCCAAAAGGCCAATTTTTAAAAAAGTACGATGAGCTTTCTCTCTTGGTAGTCTTGTAATGGAACACAATAGGGTTAAACTTGCTGTCCCTTTTATCCAGGGATATGTTTGACCAAAGGAAAAAAAAAACAGAAATACTGGGGAAGAGAGGTTTCTCTTATCATAATACCTGTAGGAATGCGGCAAATTAGCAAGAGACAACCAGTATAGGGTATTAAAATAAAATGTCATGGGATTGCTATAATCATGACATATTATCTATAAACAAGCACCATAATCTTTTGTGATTTCTACACAGTGCCTGACACAAAATAAGCACTTAATAAAAGTTTGTTGACTGACTCATTGGCTTTTCATTTTTCATAAATTAATTAATAATACCACACATTTTCATAAGTCTTTATGGTCAATAAAACTCTTCAGATGATTCCACAACAACCCTGTGAGCTTAGAGTTGCAAGTGTAATTATCTTTTTTTTGTAGACCACACTGGGAACCAGAAAGGTTATGAGACTTTCCCAAGGTCACACATCAAGCAAATGTTAGAGACAGGACTGGAATATAGGTCTTTTAAACTTAAACTTTGTCATATTCCACAGTGCCCTGAATCAGAATCTAGAGGAATCCTTCAGAGGAAACTTCTTCCTTAAAAAAAGTCTACAGAATTCTTTACTTTTATTTCCTTACATACCCTAGAAAAAACACAAGAACAAATTAGAATTCAGCCATACACATCCGGTAAGTTGTCAACTATTCTGTAAATGCACATGTCAATTTTACCAATGAGATAAAACAAAGCAGAATTTAACAAAAAGACAAGATCGACTTACTTGTTCACTTTTGGTCAGTCTGGTTTTGTTATGAATGTCTGATGTAACCAAATTGAATCCATGTTTCTCTGACAAGATCCTCAGAAGTAAGACTACAGTACGGCTCCCACACTTTCCAACTCTATTATATACCACTTGGCTTGGGAAAGGAAGTACCTGGGAAGGGAAAAAGAAAGGAATTCATATAGCAAATAAAAACCGATAATGGGTTTCGTATTTTCATCAGATTCACAGTAACAGCCTTGGTAAGCTAGGAAGCAAAAATGATGAGCCCATTTATATTGCCTGAGAAAATGTTATAAAGATTAAAAATGTATGGAGATATATTATTTCTCTCTTTTTTCACATAGGTAATTATGTAATTCACATAGGTATATAGTACCCATATAAACATGTGTTTATCATGAGCATACATATATTCAAATACACCTACACTTTACAATAAGTATGTGTACACTGATATAAATATTTATACAGATGAGAATTTTTATTCTATTTATTAGCAAATTAATTTAATTCATGTTTATTAATATTATAATAATTTTAGTTATAATTAGTTGATAATTGTTTTATTTAAATAGAAAATTATTAATGATTCTTATTCACAATTTTACACTGGTCATGAAATTCTTTGTGAGTTCTTCAGTGAAGAGGAATTCAATATAGAAATGCATGATTTAATGATTACGATTTTGGTAGGCCAAGAAGTTATATTGGAAAGTGTGCATTACCAGATTTAAATCTTTCCATACCTCTCATAAAACTCTGTCTGTCCCCTAACCTCCACTCGGTAATAAATAATCTATTTCAAAGCTAAGAGCTCAGGATGGAGGAAATTTTATAGAAGGAAGCAGCTGCTTAGCTCTAATCCAAAGGATCACTCTTCCTCTCTGTCTCCAACTTCATATTGTCTCTCATTACACCTGCCTGGACCACTATGATGACCTTATAACTCTCCTTCCCGGGTTCATTTTCTTCTTCCTCCAATTTGTTTTTTGTACTGCTGCCAGAATAATTTTACTTTTGCACTGACCTGGCCATGTCAAATGTTTGGACTTTTCTCCTTCCGTCTATTCACTGAATTCCTACTCATCAATTAAAGCAGGGGTGGGAAACCCCTGACCTCGAGGCCACATGTGGCCTTCTAGCTCCTCAAGTGTGGTCGTTTGACTGAATCCAACAGTTTGGGCTGTACTTGAGGACCTAGAGGGTCACATATGTTCTTGAAGCTGCAGTTTCCCCACCTCTGCTTTAAAGTATAGGTCAAGAGTTGCTTCCATGAAAACCTCCATGATCAGCAACTCCCTTGCCAATAACCTTGCCTTTCCAATCCCTTACAAAACATTTTTTTGGGGGGGGATAACTTTTCAATGTACTTACCATGTAATATTGTGTATTATCATAGTCAGTGTATATGCCATATTTCCCTACTAAATATAAGCCCCTTGAGGTCAGGGTTTATGCTTCATAGCTAGATAGTACGATAGAGAGAGTACTGGGCCTGGAGTCAGGAAGGCCTGAGTCCAAATCTGACCCCAGATATTTACTAGCTGTGTAACCCTGGGCAAGTTACTTAACCTCTATTTGCCTCAGTTTCCTCATCTGTAAAGTGGGGATAATTATAGCACCGACCTCCCAGGGTTGTCATAAGGATCAAATGAGATGGTATTTGTAAAGTTCTTGGCACATGATAGATACTAAATAAATATCCGTTTCTTTCTTTATCTAAATTTTATGATCTCCCTCAATTTTAAGCATTTTATAATATAGAATGTATACACTCTATAGGAGCATAATAGATACTTAATGGCTTCTGAGTAAATGACTAACTGAATTTATAATGGATGAACTTGGGATTCAGAGTGGTATCTTAGAAATTGTGCTGAATTTTGAATGAGTGTTTAGCTTTGAATTGCATTCTACCAGTTGCATGATGTTGGGCAAATTACAAAAACTCTCTGGACCTAAGGTTCCCAATTTATAAAATAAATGCCATTAAAATAATTTTTAGCTCTGAATCTATGATCTGATCCTATCTGCATTGAAATGCCAGAGACTAAAATATGGAAAATGTAGTATCTTTATGTGTTGGAAGGTCACAACATTTGTCTTTCCTCAAATACTTAGTGAAGGATGATATTTTGCCTTTTACCCATATTGTTGTGACTAAACATGTACATTTCACAATTGGTGGTACTTACCAGTGGCACAAAAATTTGCTTGGTTCGTTAAGGTATTTGTGGCAAACTATTCTATATCACTCATGTGGCAATTAATCATGTTCTGTATTATCACCCCTGCATCCAAGCTCTGGAGTAATACAGGTCCACCTCAATGTAATTCATGCCTGCTCAAAAGAGTTGGGTCTAACTCCGCAAAGGGAAACAACAACCAAATTCAAAATGGTGGAACAATACCTTTGGCCAGATTGTGACATGAAGTTAGGTGGATAGTCTATTGAGTTAGTGCATTAGGGAAGGGAAAAGGTAGGAAAGGGAATGAGCATTTATTAAGCTTTTATTATTGCCAGTCATTATGCTAAAATGCTTTGCAGATAGGATCTCTTTCAACAGCAAATGTGTGAGATAGGTGCTATTATCCTCCCCATTTTATAGCTGAGGAAACTGAGGCAGACAGAGATTAAGGGATTTCTCCTGGTTCACATAGTTAGTAAATGTCTAAGGCTGGATTTGAACTCAGGTCTTCCTGACTTTAGCACTGGTGCTCTATGTACTGTGCCATCTAGCTGTCTTTAGGCATTAGTATACATAGATAAATAAATGTATGTCTTGGCAAGGCATCGTGATGGGATAATAGCTGGGCTCAAAATTGAACAGAATGAAGAGAGCAAGTCAAGTTATTTTGGACTTAGAAAAGGGCATGCATATTTTTGCTAATGGCCTAAGATCATGCAAAGCAATGGCCACTTTCCAGATCTGTGATATATGGTGCTCATTAATTGAACTGCTAACATGAATACAATGCATATAATCCCAAGAAAGTCTAACTCTTCTCTTTGAATGGGCCACTTACACAGGTAAGTTTACACAGGTAAACTAAATTAACTTTTTCTACTTTGAAATACTAATTAATGCAAAGACTGAAAGAATTGATTAAATCTTTGACTATTAATCCAATAATAGAGCTATAACTTGCAGGAACACTTTATTCTTACACATTAAGTGTCCATTTATTTATCGAAATGAATAATTGAGACTCAGAAAATATAGGTAAAAAAACTTAATTTCTTCCAAATTAACCAAGAAATTCTTGCAGTAACAGAATTTAATCCAGAATTATTTAGATAATTGCTTCAAATCTCTATTTTCTTTTGCCAATGAACAGAGATGTTATTGATCATTTAATAGTAGTTTCTTAATTTAAAAGAGACACTAATTATAAAACACTCTCAAGTGTTCGTTATCCAATTAAAACAGGAATTTAGATTCAGATAGCTATTATGAACATTTGCTCCTTGAATATAATATGCTCCTAAGTGCACAATTGCTGTACTGCTACTTCTTTGATGTATTTAGATCTACGAAACTGTAGCTCTAAAGTAGGAAAGAAACCGTAATATAAGCAGAAAACTAATTACAGATTAGGTAGCATTAATGCAAAGTACAGTGAACTTTGTATAGAAGGACTTAGATTTGCATTATGATTTCAAGCAATATGACCTTGGCATTTCACTTGATCTCTTTGGGCTTCATCAATAAAACTAGAATAATAATTCTTGTATCACCTAATGTATGCAAGTTGTGAGGACCAAATTAGGTAATTTATGTAAAGGATATTACATCCATAAATGTCACTTTATTATTATTATTATTATTATTACTAGCAGACCTTTTCAAAGTAGTAATATAGAGTTAGAATTAGTAGGGACCTTGGAGGTCATCTAATCCAACTCTAGTTTACAGATGAAGAAACTGAGGCTGATATGTTGCAGACTCCAGTCTCAAATGAAGGTTTCCAACTCTGAAGTCATCTCTTTTTCCATCATATATATATATCACTCTTTATCCCATAGATCCTGACATAATTTAAAATATATTTTCATCAAATGCCAATAAAGTCTCAGGTCATTTGTCTGAAGAAAGAATTCAGAACTCAAACAGATTAATGATAGAACTAGAAAACAATGGGATTAGTTTTTCATGTGTAGTTGTAGAAAGCAATTTTATTACATCATAGTCACTCCTCATACCTCAACATGAATACATCACACCAAAAAGTCTCCTACATATTCCTAATAAAACATTCTAGTTTTGCCAACAGGACACATTTAATGAGTAAAAAAAAAAATCAGCAAATTATCCAAGTTGCGTCTATGTGGCAGTTGTGAATAAATGGTAGCCCCCTCTAGGGCAGGGCAGGGAGAGGGGGAAGGAAGAAAAAGTCATACAATCATTGTATTATATATTTAAAAGGAATAGCAAGTTGTATATAATAGATTTGTAGTTTCATGTGCAATCACATTTTTACCCCTATACTATTCTGTTATAGAAAGGCTTGTTTTATTTCTTAAGTTCAGAATAAAATAAATTTTAAAAAATAATTTTATAGCTGGAAGGAATATATGACCCTCTTTAGGTAGAACATATATTATTTTGTTTTAGATACTTTCCTTCTTAATCTTTACCTTCCACTTGGCAGTGCCTCCCTGGTTGGAAGGCAAAAATCATAAAGTATATTAATTCTCTTTCTTACTTTGGTTATACATTTCTTTTCTGGATCTAAAATTATTGAGTTACTCCTGTTTACTGTTAATGTGTATCTGAATCCCCAGTCTTTGACTTATATCCTCAATGAATGGTAAAAATATTTTTAATTTCCTCAAATAGAAAGATATATAATCTTTTTTAACTTGTTGAACTAATCAAGCTATACACAGTGAATGTCTGAACTGAATTGGATTGAATCTTACCACCCTACTCATAGAGTTATCCTTTATGTTCCTATTATTGAGAACTCTACAAAGAGAAACATCCTGGTTAAGTATGTTACAAAAAACCTATACTCTTTCCCTCCTATGGAATAAATTCTCATTTACAACAAATGCAGTATTTCAGAACAGCTACTTGGATGCTCTTATTTTTTTTTCATTTCATAGTATTTTTTCTAATTACATATATAGTTTCCAACATTTGCTTTGTAAGATTTTGAGTTCCAAATTTTTTCTCCCTCCCTTCTTCTCTTTCTCCCTCCCCAAGACAGCAAACAATTTGATGTAGATAATTCATGTACAATAATATCAGGCCTATTTTCACATTAGTCATGCTGTGAAAGAAGAATCAGAAAACAAAGGGAAAAATCATGAGAAAGAAAAAACAAAAAAAGGTGAAAATAGTATGCTTCCATCTGCAGTCAAATTCCATAGTTCTTTCTCTGGATGTGGATCAATGCTCTTTTTTCTTTTTCTTTAATTAAGGAAAGTAGAAGAATATACTCTCTTCCATTTGCTGCCTCTCCACTACTATGTCTAGTGGGCAGCTCTCTTGGGAGTTATTTTAACCTCCCACTGGGATAGAAATAAAAGGGAGGGTAAACTGGTTGTTGCAAAATGTGTATAAAATTCTAAATGTTCTTCAAATTTCTGTTAAAGACAGAACACATCTTCAATGTTTCTAAAAAGATGAAACATCTCCCAAGGTCAGGTTTGAAATTCTCTTCTTATCCATCACTTGACAAAAGACAAGCAGAAACTCCAACTCTATGGTTCCAGTCATGGTCAGTTTACTGCCTTCTGATGTTCATTCATTATCAACTCTTAGCAACACCTCCCCTAATCCTCTCCCATCTGTCCTTTAGAGAAGTACATGCACTTTCTCTCTTTCAAATAAATGTTCTTCATTCTTGGCAGCTATAGCTAAGTGAGTATTCTGTCTGTGGTTTTCATTTTATGGACAATTTGCAAAATCCAAGGGATCTTTGAAGTATATGAACTACATGTTTTTATGTTAGCTAACTTGTAATTCCTGTATATGTCACAACCCCCTTGAAGCTTAAGAATTATGTCTCTGTAGTGTGCCAAATAAACAGAAGACTTTACAAACACATGGCAATTACAAAAAAAAAGAATACAAGCAGATATTATCTCCACTCCAGTGAGTTCTCCCTAGTTTGAAAGGAATAAGTTTTTCACAACTTTCCTAAGGAAAATCCAATATGATCTGGATCAAAATTTCCCTAAGGTATGATCTTAAACTTTTCTTCAGGTAGATAAGGATTTGACTACTACTAAGTCTTTGAAAAATGATAGTTAATACTGTACTGTATATCACCAAAGGCCTCAAAATTTTTGCATAGAACAGTCTCTTGCCTAAAGCATTGAAACTGAAGAGGGAACTGGGGAGGGGAAAGAAGGGAAGGAAAATGGGGGAGATAAGAGAGAATACTGTTTGTAAATCACCATATTACTATTCTTCTTGCAGTTCACTCTTTGAAATGATGGGCATCTGTGTGAAGAAGGGCATGCTAGTAGCTACTGATCATTGATCAATTGAAATGAGCTTCATAATTGATCAGTCACCTCAAGATATCTGGTAGATACAGATTTATATCAAGTGTGTCAGTATAATAAAATAAATTCCTGTTTAACTAGAATGACTGGAGAACAGGGTGTTCCACGATACTGAATATTTCAATTGCCATTAAACACCAACAATTCCCTGATCCTCCTACTTATGCATGAATAATGATTTTATAAGAAATTAAATGACCAAGTCAAGACAACAAGCAAATAGATATTCAGTAAGCACCTACTATGTGCCAGGTACCATGTTAAAACATTGGGGATAAAGAGAAAGGCAATAAAAGGACCTGCTCTCAAAGATATGTTTGATGCTAAAATCATACCAGATAAGATTGAATTTCACTCAATGGCACTTTTTTTTTAGTTTACATCATTCATTTCCACGAAATTTTGAGTTACAAATTTTCTCCCCATCTTTCCCCTACCCACTGCCCCAAAACAGCCATCCCACTGTATAACCCTTCCCCCAATCTATTCTCTCCCATGTCCTCCCCCATCGTCCCTCTGACTTTCCAGTAGGGCAGGATGGATCTCCCTACCCC
>CM053584.1:307515855-307597521 GCA_028627135.1 Pseudochirops cupreus | reverse complement strand
ACTGACAAAATTAAGTCTCAGAGAGCTGAACTGACTTCCCCAGAGTCACATAGCTAGGGTACATTGGGGCCCGGACTTGTTCCAGGCCTTCAGATTCCAATACTAGTCTTCATTCCATTATAACATCTACAAAACAGGAATTTGATCTTTGAAAAACCCGTGTTAAAAACAGAATTTTCACTTCCACCACTGGTAAAATATTCAATGCATTAATGGAAAGGGGCAATTGTTGGATTAGAAGAAACATTTATAAGTATATTTCTTTTTTTTTTTGAGGGGAGAAGACAAGACAATTGGGGTTAAGTGACTTGCCTAAGGTCACACAACTGCTAAGTGTTAGGTGTTTGAGGTCAGATTCGAACTCAGGTCCTCCTGACTGCAGGGCCAGTGCTCTATTCACAGCACCACCTAGCCACCCCTATAAATATACTTCTGAGCCTTCACTGGGGGAAGCCTCAACTCACTGTGGTGTTTTGCGTGAGCTCAGTTATTTAAAAAGAAACCCTACTGAGTAGGTACAGATTTTACTTAAAAAAAAATCTAAATGTTGTAATCTGCTCAAAAGAGCAACTTTCTAAACAGTCCTTTATTCTCTTACATTTTGCTATTCATTAGTTTCAGTGTATGATGGATTAAAATCCCCAACATATAATTTATCTGTACAACGATGTGACTGATAAGCAGTTTTGACCTAGTTCTAGAAATCACCCTTAAGGTTAAATTGTATTCCCTTGTCAAGAATGTTAAATGACCTCACCCAGAGAAAAGCACTTGTAGTCATGGATAGAAACAGGCTTTTATTTTTTAATTTAACAAACAATTTTTTTGAAGCTTTTGAAAACTGATACATAGAATTCTTACATAAATGATTCAGATTAGTAATTTCAAAATCACCCCTCTACTGCTGAAGAGGTTTACAATCCAGTTATTTTTCTGACAGATTTTTTGGAAATGCGATTGTAATCTATAATTGTGTTTTTATTGTGGAGAGTGAAAAATCATCGCCAATTACAAGTTCCTCATTCATCCATTTGGCTGTAGCTTCCCCAAAACTTAAGGGCCATGTTCACTGCTCCACTGTTGTAATCTGCTCAAGTCAGATGCCTAAGACTAGGTACAACTTCTGCATCTCAATCAATCAATAACATTTATTAAGTTCCCACTATGTGCCAGGTACTGTATTCTTTCCTTCTTCCTTCCCTTCCCCTTTCCCTTTCCTTTTCCTTTCCTAGCACTTGCTGGGGATCCAAAAAGAGGAAAAAGACAATCTTTGCCCTTACTCTTAAGTTCTTCAAGTGCTGGGAAATGAGCAGGGCATCATAAATCATATGTGAAAGGGAATCTATAAATAGGGTAAATGGAAGCAAATTGCCCCAAAAAATCATTTCATGAGCATGAACGTTATTGACAATTATAAATTGCAGACACTTTAAGAACTACATACTCTGAATAATGAGTATATGTAACATTGTGTATACTATAGGTAATGTACAAAAGAAGAAAAATCCACTTGTTACAGACTTTGTTGTTCAGTCTTTTCAGTCATACCTGATTCTTCACATCCCTATTTGGGATATTCTTTATAAAGATTATGGAGTGGTTTGCCATTTCCTTGTCCAGGTCACTTTTACTGATGAAGAAACTGAGGCAAACAGGGTTAAGTGACTTACCCAGGGTCACTCAACTAGTAAGTGTCTGAGACCAGATTTGGACTCAGGAAGATGAGTCTTTCTGACTCCTAGCCCAGCACTCTATCTACTGCAAACTGCCTTGCCTGGATTATAGTAGCTTTCTAATTGGTCTCTCTGCCTCAAGACTCTCTACTCCAATCCATCCTGCAAAGATGTCAAGGTAGTTTTTCCATGTCTTCTACCTTGACTCAAAAGACATATTGTTGGGGCAGCTAGGTGGTACAGTGAATAGAGCACTGGCCCTGCAGTCAGGAGGACCTAAGTCGAAATATGGCCTTAGACACTTAACACAAAACTAGCCGTGTGACCTTGGGCAAGTCACTTAACCCCAATTGCCCTTAACTTCCCCCCTCCAAAAAGCAACCTCCCCAAAAGACATTGTTTTTTCCCAGTCCACACTGAAAGGAATCTCCTTCTCTGGGCTTCTATTTCACCACATGGGTTAGCATTTAGTTGAGACCTAATTGTTTCATGTATGTTAATTCTGTCTCTCCTACTAGACTACAAGATTCTACAAGGCACAGACCATTTCTTATAGACCTTTATCAGTACAGACTAATACAGTACTGGGTTAGTTGATTAAAATATGTGTTAGCTCGTTTATTTGAGTCATGTTAACATTCTGGCATTTTTTCATAGGGACTACTTGGCCTCAACTCATTCCCTGCTTCCACTTTTGTAGCTAACAGGTACATATGTACTTATGTACCTAACAGGTTCTTGAGTAGGATACAACCTACTTTAAGGTCCCTGAGGAAAGTGTACCAAAGAAGCTAGAGGAACACCACCAGCCTTGCCAGCTTATTCACTTGGTTATTTTAAACCTTCCTAACAATTAGAGCTATTCTAAAGTGAAATGAGCTGCCTTGGGAGGGTCCCTATTTATGGAGGTTTTCAAGCAAAGGATGGATGGTAATTTATTAGCTATATTATAGGAGATATTCTTACTAGGTTGCTAGGAGACAGATAAGTGCAAGACTTAGAGATGGAGTTTGAATCTTGGCTCAGACATCAGTGTGAATCTGGGCAAATCCCTTAATCTCTTCCTACCTTAGTTTCTTCATCTATGAAATGAGGATGATAATAGAACCAAAATACATAGGATAATTTTGAGGATCCAATGAAATAACATATGTAAAGTACTTTGCAAACCTTAGAGTATCATAGTGTTGTTGTTGTTCAGTCGTTTAAGTCAAGTCCAACTCTTTGTGACCTCATTTGGGATTTTCCAGGCAAACATACTAGAGTAGGTTGCCATTTCCTTCTCTCGTTCATTTTACTGAGGCAAACAGGGTAAGTGACTTGCCCAGGGTCATACTGCTAGTGAGTGTCTGAGGCTGGATTTGAATTCAGGAAGATGAGTCTTTCTGACCCTAGGCCTATCACACTAACCACTGCACCACCTAACTGCCCTAAACTATTATATAAATGTCAGCTATTATTGGCCGTTTCAGGTTGAACTGGCAGCAGAATAGAATCAGGAAGACCTGAGTTTAAATCGGGTTTCAGACACTTACCAGCTATGTGATCCTGGACAAACCACTTAACCACTGTGTTCCTCATCTGTAAAATGGGGGTATTAATAGCAGCTATTCCACAGGATTGTTATGAGTATAAAATGAGATAACATTTCTAATATACTTTGCAAACTTTAATATTATATATATATGTATATATGTATGTATGTATGTATGTATGTATATATATATATGTGTGTGTGTGTGTGTGTGTGTGTGTGTGTGTATCAGATACTTATATACTTTGTGCCCCCTTCCAACTCTGAGATTTTGTGTGATGTGTATGATTCTCATATTCTGACTGCTGGGAGTAAAACTGAAACTAAGTCAAGTTACAAAAATTCAGTCCTGTACTCACTTGTAAAAATGGTATAACTGCAGTGCTTCCCTTCATTCCATGCAAACATGAAGCAACAGTATTCCCAGTCCTAAATGCTTAAAATAACCAGACAAGGACCTAGAATTTATTGTGAGACAAAGCTTCACTAATCACTTTTCACCCTAGTCATGAAATTATTTTGCTATAAACAGCAAAAACACTAGTAAAAATCCATCCATCTATCCTTTCATTTAATAAAATAACTATTAAGTATATGGTCTATGTTTAAAGCACTGTTTGAGCTGCTAGGAGACATATAAAGGTATTTTATGCAGGTGCCAATTTGTTTTTGTGGGAAAGAATGGTATTGAGGAAGCTACCCAGTGTGCCTTGAAATTATACTACCTAAGTTATTGCCTAATGTATACCTCAGTGTAAGGCTGCATCTGGGAGAAATATAAGCAAAGCTGCGAGTAGTATCTACCTATCTATCTATCTATCTATCTATCTATCTATCTATCTATCTATCTGTCTGTCTGTCTGTCTGTCTGTCCGTCCGTCCGTCCGTCCGTCCATCTGTCTATCCATGTGTGTATCTCTTCATTCCTTCAGTTATTTATACATCTATTTGCTTATTGAATTTTACTCTACACACAATATGCTAGGGAAAACAGCATGAAAAACACCTGGATGCCAATCTCCTTGGGCAGAGCATCCAGGATCAGTGGGGCCAGTGAAGTCACCTTGTCATGGGTAAAGTTCATATGGGAAATGGCAACACGGGGTTAAGAGAACTCTTGCCGTTCGTTAGATTCCTATTACTATTATCATTATCATTACTGTCTATTCTATACACACACTTGTTGCTACAAAGCTGAGCAAGTAGAGGTACCGTCAAGGTACCTTTGAATTTAAGCACTCTAGGGCAAAGCTCCAACAACTCTACCCTAGGTATAACCCAGTAAGAGATATCTCCAAATCTACTACCTGGAACAATAAAATTTCAGAACCAGAAGGAACCTTATTTTACTTTACTTTACACAGGGGGAAATAGAGGCCCATAGGGGTGAAATCGCTTATCCCATGTCATACTCTGTGTCAATAGCAGAGCTGAAATTAGAACTTGAGTTTCCTGGCTTCTAGTATAGTGCCCTCTCCATGATTTTACTGCAGCTTCCCTTAGACATTACTTAATTGCCTCTGTATAAACTTTGTCTCTGATATGTTTCAATGATGACAAAGATTTACATTTTTTAGAGCCAGTGACCTAAACTTACTGTTGATCACTGTCTAATTATCTTAATAGTTAACATAGTTTCAATTTTTCTTTGAAATCTCACATGTGGTATGCTAGATATTTTATGACCACCCCAATATACTACAACCCAACTTGGAAGTCTAGTCAGTTACCATCTATTTCAATAAAATTGAAAAGTGGAATTTGTGCTAATGAGAGAGACAGAGACAACACCAGAGAGAAAAAGAGAGAGACAGTGAGATAGAAAGAGAGAGACAGATGGTGAAAGAGGAGACAGACAGTGAAGGGCTGGGAGGGAAGAAGGGAAAGGGCAAGAGAAACAGAGTGAGAGAGATTTCAAAAGTTTAATGGACATCAAAGGCAAGCTGAAAATAGCTTCAACATGTACACCAAATATGAGTTCAATTACTAAGACAAAAATCTCCACATCTTTAATTGATTGATATTCCCTAATATTGAACTAAATGTGTGAAAAGAATCCTTCAAAAGAGATCTGAAAATGAAGTGTGATGATGAGGCTGGGAGAGCTTTGAAGTAGATCCATTCACAAATCACAGTAAAAACCAGCTGAACTGAATGGCAAATTTAGAGGAAATTCTGTTCATTTAAAATCACCACTTATTAGTTGCATGAACTTGGGCAAGTCATTTGCTTTTGTATCTTCAAAAAAGTAGGTATAATAATTGCTTTTCCTACTTCACAGAATTGTTGGGATATGCTAGTTAAATGTGAAAATGTACAAAGCTGTTTTGTTGTCCTGACACAAGGGCAAGAAGACAATTAGCTAGAATTTCTTCTTGTGTGGGAGGCCTGGGAGATAGTCTAAGGAATCAAGATAAGCTGATTACTGGAAATCTTTCTTGAAGAAGCAGCAAGGACATGTAGGCCCTAACAAGAGGAAGCAAGATAGTGGTCAATGATAATAACTGTCACTTACATAGTTCATTAAAGTTACAAAGCACTTTAAAGCCTTTACTTTCCTTGAGTCTCACAATAATTCCTTGAGAGATACAAGATGTATTATTATTCTGATCTTATAGCTGAGCAAACTAATGCTCAAAGAGCTTAAGTCAGTGGTTCTCAATCTGTGGGTTTCGATCCCTTTGGGGGTCAAATGACCCTTTCACAGGGGTCACAGGGGTCACCTAAGACCATCAGAAAACATATTTCCGATGGTCTTAGGAACTGAGACACCGCTCCTCTATCCATCTCCATGCAGGTCTGCCCACATGACCACATATGAGTATTAAAGGGTCACTGCA
This sequence comes from Pseudochirops cupreus, assembly GCA_028627135.1. NCBI lineage: Eukaryota > Metazoa > Chordata > Mammalia > Diprotodontia > Pseudocheiridae > Pseudochirops > Pseudochirops cupreus. Next base: position 307,591,474 of record CM053584.1, on the reverse strand, counting down.
TTAGGAAGGTTGAGAACCACTGGCTTAAGTGATTTGTCTATGGTCCCACAGCTAGTGAGTGGAAGTGGAAGAATTTAAACTTGTGTCTTCTTGCTTCCTAGTCTAGCAATACATCCACTATGTTAAGACCCAAGAAGATGATCCTAATAAGCATAGTATTGGGATAGAATGTGCTGGGTCCAAGGAAAAATTGTCTGATATGTCTTCACAAATGCTTCATGGGATCTAGCACAGAACTAAAACATGAATTATGTCTATAAGGTGAGTCATGTTTGGAGAAAGAGATGAAACACTAGGAGTAAGTGTACTCGGCAAATATCCAGTGAAAGATAAACAACCAAGGCCAGAGGGAGGAAGCTATAGGTCCATCTGAGACAGATGGTTTGTGTTGTTCATCTGCCTGGGTGTATCCTGCCTTTAAGAATCAATTGATCCTTTTGCAGGTGCATTGATCCACAGCTGCTTATATTTGCTGCATTTGTCACTATAAAGCACAACGTGAGGGGAAATGTAAGCCATTGATTCATTTTATATAATAGTTAAGAGCAACTAAAAATGAAAATTTAAGAACAGCCCATTAATCACATTCTTAGATGAAAGTGGTGCAGAAAACTTTTTTTAAAAAAGACAATGAAACATCCTTATGTCATTTGTAAGATCCACATTTTTACCTTCTTCATCTCTTTTTTGGAAGGAGGGTCAGGATCTATGATTTTTTAATCAATGTGGGGAAATCCTGGTGTGGAGATTCCCTCCTACTATGCAGATCAGCAACTCAACTGCTACTTAGATTCTTAGGCAGTTGCTTGAGGGAATGACAAGTTAAATGACTTGTCCATGGCCACACAACCAACATGAGTCAAAGGCAGAACTTGAACCAGGGCTTCTTGATCCCCAAGTACAGCTCTCAATGAACTATTGTTGCCCCTTCTCTGGAATGTTGCACGTGAGAAAAATTAACACATTAACGGTCCCACTGAGAATGTAGGGAACAAGTACGCAAAAGGCTAAGAATTCATCAATATTCTAAAGAAACCGGGAATGACAAATGAGCCAGTGTAACCATGGGTAGAAGGCATTCATCTCAGCAAGAGTTGGAATGGACAACATTCAGGCAGGGTACACGTGGGAGGTTCTTGCAAGGAGCTGGAAATACAGAGCTATGACAATCTTCTTCTAGTTCCTTTTAGCAGAGAGGCTGTATGTCATAGTGGCTAGAAAGCTGCCTTGAATCGTGAGTTCAAATCTTGCCTGTGACCCACTAGCTGTGTGACCCTGGGTAAGTCATTTATCCTCTTAGTGCTTGAGGCAACTTCCTAAGTCTGTAAACTGAAGAGAAGGTAATGATGTTCATTGATAAAGGCAGTCTTCTCATCTGAGTGCCCTGCACTAATAAAATGGGAGGTTCATTCCCTGTTCTCAGCTATATCTGCCTCACTGGATCAAAGTAGTCCAAGGAATGTGGAAGTTTGAAGTGGAACAACTTAGAACAATTCAGGGAAAAAAATAAACTTTGTTGAGGACTTTTTTCTTTTGGCTACAGATTTTAAGATTGGCAACTTTTTTTAGAATGATGAATAAAATGTTTGAGACATTCTGCCAAAATAATTGTCAAAAATGAGGAAATGTGAGGAATTTAATGCAAAACTAGATATATATTGTATACATACATATATATATACATTATATATGTATACATATATACATACATACACATATTCATATATGAAAAATCAAATTACTACAATTCCTATACATGAGGACAAGTACTCTGCAGGGCAGCCCCTAAATGTAGCAGCAAGTTGTGTGTTTGCCTCCAGAGGCCTTGGCTGGTTTAAGAAGCAACTGTGTTGTGGTGAAAAGACCATAGGATTAGGAGGCAGGAGATGCCTGTGGCTTCCGGTCCTGGCTCTGCCAATAATTAGTTCGCGATTTCATTTAAACTCTCTGACCCTCAATGTCTTCAACAGTTTAATAACAAAGAAAAGAGAATTTGGACCATATTCTTCCTAAAGTCCTTCTACCTCTAAGAGTCAGTGATTCTATAAGAAAAATCTTTTTTATATCTTGTGTTTCATCTTTGTAGATTAAAAAAAACCCCACTAATGACTGATAAATAATGTGACTAGGGCTAAAGTGACTAGAAGAGGAGTGGACACTGGCTGTAACATCCTTTCTTATAGATGACAGAAATGAGTTCTTTCTTCCCCTGCTTACTTAAAATGCTCACAGTATAGAACAATTGGATTGGAATCTGAAGAACTAACCTGGCTATTCCTGATCCTGTGATCTTGAAATCCATAAAGGAAATAAGATTGAAAGACAGAAATGTACATGATGATCGTATAATTACAGCATTTGGAGGGGTTACAAAGCATGTAGGATATTTGTTTTGGAGTATATTACTATGAAAATTCCAAAGACCAGTAGTTGAAATGTGTTATTCTGGCCTGTTCCGGACTCCTGAAAGTTGGCTCTTGCGTTTATTCGTATCCCTGGAATTTATCAACATAGTAGTAGTGAGCACTTAATAAATGCTTGTCGACTGAATAATTTTTCCAATTTCTTGGTTATATTAGATTCTTTCATTTTCCTCATCATCAATATCTCACATAATGTTTCCTTTATGCCTGTGTTGTACATATGTATGTGTATATGTGCGTGCTCAGCGTATGTATGTTTGGGAAAAGTCACATGCTGTTGGCTGTGCTGTGAAGTATTTGAAGTCTTACTCACAAGAAGCACATCAAAGATATTAGCAAAGGTATAGAGGCATAGTTGATTATTATGACAATCCATGATCATTATGCCCATTTTACAGAGGAAGAAACTCAAAGGGTCATAGGATCTAGAGTTAGAAGGAAGCTCTAAGGCCACCTAGTCCAACTCCTTCATTTTTACAAGTCAGAAAACTGAGGAAAGGTCCAGGGAGGTTAAATGACTTGACCAAGGTCATGCAGGCAGCAAGTATAAGAGATGAAATTTGAACCCAAGTCCCTTGACTACAAAGCCAGTGTTCTTTCTACTGTCCCATGAATGACTTCCTAAATTCACCCAAGTACATTCTTTATTCTGTCAGAAATTATGCTTACTCTTCAAAAATAAATGTGAAAAGGCAAAACTTTAATCTTTCAGAAGTCTACAAAAAAACAATAAAAATGAAGCATTAGAAAAGACAGAAATTTTTGATTATGATATCAGAAAATGAGACTAACGAGACAAAGTTCTACATGTTATAATAATTAGGAAAGAAGATTGGCAATAGTGCTCACAAGGGAAGCCATCTTTCTTCTATTCTGAAGGTGACTTGCTTACTGGCAGGGAGAAGCCAAGGGTTAATAGAGCTAGGTAACACAGGGCACAGAGTGCTGGACTTGGGGTCAACAAGTTCTGAGTTCAAATGCTGTCTCAGACAAGAGCTATGTGACCCTGGGCAAGTCATTTAACCTTTTTCTGCCTGTTTCCTCATTTATGAAACAGGAATAATAATAGCCCCTACTTCATAGAGTTGTTATGAGACCAAATGGGATAAAATACATAAAGGAATTTGCAAACCTTAAAGTGTTATATAAATGTCAGCTTATTATTTAGACTGATCCATTATTATTCTATAGCAATAGAGTTGTGTGTTGGAGAAAAGAAGAGAGAACTAAACAACCAGATGAGATATTTTCATTATAGAATAATGAAACTCTAGCATTTCTGGTCATCTGGGTGGCTTCCCCTCTGTTTCTGTCTTCTCTTGTATTATACTGTATTTTGTTGTGTTGTGTTGTGCTCTTTTCTGTTGGCCTCTGCCACAAGAGGCTTAAAGTCTTGGGCATAGGAAGTATACTGATTTTCTAGTTAATGGTGACTTTGTATCACCAGATCAGGGATAGCTACATCCTTCACACACTATAAGCTTTCTCTATTCTCTTTGACATGCCTATGGGATCCTAGAACTACTTATATTCCGTGAGGCCTTTTCCTTCTTTACATTCCTTTATCTCTTTTTCTCAAAATGAGGTTTCCTGTATTCATTGGATGTTAGGGAGAACACTGATTCCAGACATAGTACCATTTTACATTCTATTACTATGTTCATAGATTCTTTGGTTCCTTATAGTTCATGGAGCTTACATTCAAAATACCTGAAATCTTCATATCATTGCATCCTTTCTTGCTATGGTTGTTTTCCTGGCATGGATGTAAGTCATAACCTCTCTGGGACTCAGTTTCCTCATCATTAAAATAAGAGAGTTGGAGGTGATGATGCCCAAAATTGAAACGGCTGCCACCAACCCATCCAAGAACTAAGCTAAAAATGACATCGCAAATAATGGAAAATTTACCATTGTTTTAAAAAAATCTGACATTTATATACTTCCTTAAAATGTATAAGTCACTTTATGCACATGGTACCATTTTATTCTTACAATAACATTGTGAGAGAGGTACCAAAGAGACTCCTGTCCCCATTCTGAAGATGAGAAGATTGAGGCTAAGACACTAAACTGAGGCTTAACCACAGTTAATAAGGCTCCAAGGCAGAATGTGCATCTAGGCCTTTCCTGATTCCAGGTCCAACACTAATGACACAGTGCCATGCTACTAGCCCTCAGTTAGGTATACGCCATATCGGTAACATTGTCTGTTGGGTTAACAATTCTAGAGGCAACAATACTGGTCCCAGAGTATCCCTCCTCCAGACAGAAATCTCTCCTTACTGAGCTCCTGCCACTGCTATTCTCATTAGCTGGATGGCAGCAGCCATGGATTTTCTGCCAAAAATTGTGTCCCTAGTATTAATGGCCTTTCTTTCGTCTCTCCTTCAGTACCTTCAACACGCTGCCTGTTACAACACACACAGTCTGTTCTAATTCGTCAACTGTTTTTTTACAACAGTCTATAGAAACCTCAGAGTAAACAGAAGAGTTGTTACTTTGGGCTGGAAAGGTACTGAGAAATCTTTTCATTTAAGCCCCTCATTTAACTGAGGACCAGAAATGTGAAGTGACTTACCCTTCCCCCCTCCAAATTCTCCGACTACTGTGGAGGGCATCACCATCCTACCAGTCACTCAGGCTCGAAATCGAGGTGTCATCCTCAACTCCTCATTTTTTCTCACTTCCCTTTATTCAATTTGTTGCCAAGGCATATTGACTTTACCTTCATAACATCTTTAACACATGTCCTTTTTCTCTCCTCTGTCACAGCCAACGTCCTGCCAAAGATCCTAATCACCTCATTCTGGATTATTGTAATAGCCTGCTGGTGGGTCTGCCTGCCTCAGGTCTCTCTTTATCCAGTATGTTCTCCATTCAGCTATCAAGGTGATATTCCTAAAGAGAAAATCTGACCATGTTAACCCCCTACTTACTAGACTTCAGGCATTCCCTATCACCTCCACCATCAAACATAAAGTCCTCCACTTAGCATTCAAAGACCTTCACAACCTAGTCCACAACCCCCTGACCTCCCCCCAAACACACAGACACAAACACCTTTCCAGATTTCTTACATTTTATTCCACCCCGCCTACTCTGCAATCCAGGGACACTGGCCTCCTCACTGTTTCTTGAACAAAACTCTAGCCTTCTTTACTGCCTGTCTCCCACACTTGGAATGCTCTCAAGTCTCTCCTCAATTATCGCCTGACTTCTCTGGCAGTCCCAAATAAAACCTTACCTTCTATAGGAAGCCCTTCCCAATACCTCTTAACTCTAATTCCTTTTGGGATGGCTAGGTGGCACAGGAAATAGAGCACCGGCTCTGGAGTCAGGAGGACCTGAGTTAAAGTCAGGCCTCAGACACTTCACATTTACTAGCTGTGTGACCTTGGGCAACGTCACTTAACCTCAATTGCCCTGCCTTCCCCCTCCAAAAAAAAATAAGCAAGAAAGCCCCCCACAAAACTCTAGTGCCTTTCCTTTGTTTATCATTTCCTATATGTCCAATATATACCTTGTTTGTATTAGACTATAAGCTCCTTGAAAGTAGGGACTGTCTTTTACCTTTCTTTGTATCTCCAGTGTTTACCACAATGCCTGACACATCGTAGGTATTTGATAAATGTTTAATTTGGTCTACCTGACCAAATAACGCATGTTTAGTGAGCAGCAATCCTAGGATTTGAATCCAGATTTGCTTGACTCCAAATCCGATGATCTTTCCACTATGCCCAGCTGCCTCTACAATTCCATATGGATTAGACAAACAATGAGTATATAGTCTTACATTATTCATGTTTGATATCTTTGTTTAAATATTGGGTAATGTGTCTTCTAGGCTCTCCCAGATTTCTAGTCAGTAAGCCTCTCCTCTGGGGTAACTGAGTTTTTTTTTTTTTTGGCAACTTCCCCCTTTTTATTACTCTATGGCTGAGATTCGTTTCTCTCTCTTAATTCCCTAGATTTCTAGAGAAGAATATTTTTCCCATCTACATTCCAGGTCTATTCCTTTAGCTCAAAAATAGTCCCTTTACTTGAACTCTCATCAAAGCTGGTATTTCCTGACTCTTTCCCACTGAAATTTCCTATCAGCCTTTCCTTTGTTCTAGACTTACAGATCCTGTTCTGTTTCCCTTCCATTTTAATAAAAACATTTTCAATCAATCAATTATCCATCCATTATTAAGGGCCTTCTAAGTGCCAAGTAGGAATACGAATATAATTTTTTCGAAAAAAAGCCAAGAAGCATATATTCCATGGGGGAGCATAAAGGACAGCATGTGCATATGTAAGTATATACAGAACCAATACAAACAAAAGAAATTCAAGGTAGTTAAGTACAAGGCCTTCAGGAAGAGAGGGCACCAGTGACTGGGAGATGGGGAGGCAGGAAATGATTCATAAAGAATTCTTCGAGTCCTTGAGCTGCTTCTTGAAGGAAGAGAAGCATTCCATAAGGAAGAAGTACATTCACAAAGGAAACGAGATGGGAGATGAAGTATCTGACAAAGAGATGTATATGAAGAAACACTTCCGGCTTTCATCTTAACCCTGAGAATTTCAGTGCTCTGGTAACATGTGTCAGGGGCGTGAAGCAGGTCAATTTAGTTGGATTGCAGAGTGCAGAAAAGGGGTAAAGGTAACGTACAACAAGGAAGATAGGTGAGATCAAATCACAAAAGGCTTTTGAAAACCAAAGGACCTTCAATTCAGAGGCAATACTGGTGGTGTTTACTAAGGAGTGATAATTGTTAGATCTCTACTTAAGAAGAATAATTTTGTATAGAATGATTTTACACATACACACACACACACACACACACACACACACACATATATATATTCATATTTGTGTCTAATGGTAGCCATCTCTAGGGTGGAGCCTGGAGGAGGGAAACAAAAAAAATGAGAAAAAAAATTATTAATAAGTTTACTATTTTAAAGGAAGGTCAAATTGTATATAATATATTTATAATTTTACATGCAATTGCTTTAAATTATACTGTGTTATGGAAATGTTTGTTTTATCCCATAAATTTAAAATGAAATAAATAAAAAAATTTTTAAAAGGAAAAAATAATTTGATAGCTATGTGGAAAATAACTAAAATTAAAAAAAATTAATTTGTGTATTAATTTGCTGTGTGGAAGATAGGATGGAGGAGGGACCAGCTTTAGAGAATGTTTTGATTTGTCTTACAGAATAGTCTCTGAATCTACATGTACCCTGGAAGTCCCTGGTTTCTTCACATCATCATCCCCCAGATCCCTAACATTATCACCCCAAACAGATGGCACTCCACCAAACGCATTAACATATTTCAAATATTAATTCTATTCACATCCCCTTGTACTGATTACATTTCCCTTATATTATTAAAACTCCAAATTTTACTTGTCATTATATTTATCACACAAATTTAATATTTTATTTAATCCACAGTGATTTTGAGAGAAAGAAGTGTAGAAAACTGTAGTATTAATGTTGGTTCACAACTAGGTTGTGTAGATACATATTCAATTGCTATAGCTACTTACACATTTAAAAAAAATGTTTCATTAATCTCATTTACCTTTCTGCAGTCCCAAGGGGACCGAGTGACATATTCTACTTCATTCAAGATAAGATTGGTAAACTGATAAATTATTCACTCCAGAAAATGTTTTCAGAAGTCAGACTAAGCCTTGAGCAATAGAGCTTTTCCAAACTGCAGGCTGAGTACTTGTGCAGTGATTCTCTTGACTGCATCAAAATCCCAGCTCCACAGCAGAAAGCAATAACCATGATTTCCAGTTAATGGATTAACATTTTTACAGGTGGATTTTAACTAGAGTCTATGAAGGAGGCTCATGGAAAAGTAAATATAATTTATAAAGGAACAGTTCTAAAGAAGAAATCCTGAAGAATTTATCCCCAAAAGAAGGCTTAGCAACGGAAAGGAGGCTCAGAGGTAGATATTATTGCAATTATCTAAAGATTTGGACTGATGGTGTAAGTTTCATTTGTTTCAAGGGCCTTAGTATAAAAGAAGTATACAAGGTTTCTGTTTGAACTCTAATCCATCTTAATTATTTTATATTTCTCTGAAAGGATATATTTTATAAGTGACTTTTAACATTAATTGCATACAAAGATACCATCATAAATTAAACGCTTGCTTTCTTCAGACATCAGTGGCAGACATCTGCGAGTCCCAGCCTGGAGAGCTATTCATATGTAAGGGCTGTTTGTAATTTGAGCAATCATAAACTGGGGAGTAGTTGCAATAGGACTGGTGGCCCTAAGGGGAGCCTCCCATCTCCCAGATGCCAATATTAGCTCATATTGATTCTTCCAGCAAGAAATGGGCTCCCATAGTAATCTAAATATTTAGATGCTCTATCCAGAGGCCTCATGACTACAGCACTTTTCATAATGGTGCAACCATGAGGAAAAAATAGGTAAGACAAGTATAAATTAATATTTAATTTGATCTGCCTTTTAAATATTTTATGAGAAGTTGTGGCTATACTTTTTAGCATTCTATTAGGTACAGCAAGAAACTTTCTGAGTCTGATTATATAACATTTTTTGTAAACGTAAGGCCAAACATACATTTCATGTGAGACTCTAGAGATGATGTGAAAGTAAGCAAAAAGAGAAAAAGATTGAGAAGTATTTATGTGACTAAATAAATATCTGAAGATGACCCTAAGGAATTATATACAAAGCATCTTAGAAGGCCAATTTCTTTCTTTAAATAGTTTTCTATCTTTTAAAATATATATATATTTATATACATGCTAAAATAGACAAATATGTACATATACATTACAGCTATATCTAAGTGTACAATGAAGAAAATGGGAAATGATTGGGGTCTAAAGAAAATTAATATTTAAAAATTTTTACAAAAATGGAAATATGCAAAAAAGGTATCTAGCTTCAATAGTACAAGTAGATTAGGGAAGGTGAAGGGAAAAAGCCCTTCTCGAGTGCCTGCTATGTACCAGGCACTTTTAAGCACTTTACAAATATTTACTTCATTTGATCCTCACAACAACTCTGGGAAGCACATGCTATTATTAGCCCCATTTTATAGATGAGGAAACTGAGGCTAACAGAAGTTGAGTGACTTTCCCAGGGTCATGCAGTCTGAGATTGGATTTGCACTCAGATCTTCTTGACTCCAGGCCCAGTGCTCTATCCACTGTACTGCTTAGCTCCTGGGATGAAGTATTTATTTTGTTGCCATACCCTTCAATAGAAAATGAGCATTTGAAATTCACTTATGTAAATTAAGTGAAGATCTTAAATGAGAAACCAAAGTATAAGTGGTTTGGGACTAAATGGGTTTGTTTTGTTTTCCCAAAGCAATGGACAATGAGTTTGAGTTCTCCCTTCTGTAAGAAGAAAGTAGATTGGAAGATAGGTAACAATTCTATGATCTCTAATGTTCTGAAATAACCCCAAACAGAACTTAACGTGACAAATCACAGGGCAATATGTGCATGGACCCATTTCATGCAAATCTATTGCTGCTTTAATGTGGTCAATGAATTCAAGGCCCTTCATGGTCTGACTGCAGCAACCCTTCCAGACTGATTACACATTAACTTCCCCTAATCCACTCCCCGGTCTGGCCAAACTCATCTACTCCTGATTCTTCACATATGTTCCATCTCCCGTCTCCAGGCCTTCATTATGGATTGTTCCCCACGTTTGAATGTACTCCCTCCTCCCCTAGAACTTTTAGAACTGATCTGTTCAAAGTTCAGTTCAGACGCCAGTTCCTGTGTGAGAACTTTCTTGATCCCTCAGACGCTAGTTCCCCACCCAACAAAAATGTAGCTTTGTATACACTTTGTATATTTATTAATCTATGCATGTTTGCCCTCATAGAATATAAGCTCCTTGAGGGCAGGTGTTTAATTTCCATTTTTGTATCCCTAGCACAGAGCTTGGAACATAGTAATATACCTAATTACTTTTAATTGACTCGATGACAAAGCAATCACATAAAGTTCATATTCTGCATGTTTCCTTTAAAGATCAATTGACAACAGGGTCCAGTGAAGGTGCTGCAGGTTCTATGAATTCTCCAAGGGATAAATGCCAAACCTTATCCGGTCTCTTAGGCTTTATAAAGTACTGAATGTACGGTGAAATTCCTTTTCTCTTATAAGCTATATTAAAAAAAAATCAGCATTATGCCAGACACTCAGATAAATATGCCTTTCTAAAAAGGTATGACTTGATTAACAGAATCAAATCACCATTTCCCAAAGCAATTCCAATCATTGAGATTCATTTTGCTCATCCTATAGTGATTCCATTTAATGCATTAGTAAAACTCAGAGGCAGCATAGCATTGTGGGTGGGAGGCTGTCTTCCAGGAAAGGAACTTCTGAGAGCAAATCAAAACTTTTGCAGAAAATGAGCTGAGTGACCCTGGGCAAGTCATCTAACCACTCAAGAGCTCAACCAGCTGACTAAAACTAAAATTGAAGACAAAGTGATGATCTGCATTGATACAGGAAGTCTCCCTTACTGGAAGTTTCCTATTAAAAAGGGATCATAGGCTCAGTCAGGAAAAGAAAAAGGGAAAAGGAAAATGAATCCATTAGCAATGAACTTTTACCCATGATAATTCTTTGTTTTCATTTCTTGTCAAACAAACTGTCCACAGGTTCTGAAATTTGTTTCTTCTTCTTCTTGTTGTTTTTTTTAAAATTTCCTCTTGGGGAATAGATGACAGAATTTGCTACAATTAAAATAAACATAGGAATATGGACTTAATTTTCCTAATCCCTGTCCTAGGATCATCAGGTTCGGAAGTAACCTCAGAATCAATTTAGTTCAACTTCTTCATTGTACCACAGACTGAGGGAAGGGACCAAGTTTGTTGGCTTATTCGTTTTTGTATTTTGGGCCTTTCTTTGTATCCCAGATCCAGTGCCTGGCACATGGTAAACACTTAACAAGTATTTGTCAACTGGATAAATGAAGAAATTGAGACCAAGGTGGGGCAGCTACGTGGAGCCATAGTGCTTAGAGCCACAGGCCTGGAGTCCAGAAGACTCATCTTCCTGAGTTCAAATGTGACCTCAGACACTTACAAATGGTAAGTCATTTAACCATTTACTTCAGTTTCCTCAACTGTAAAATGAGCTGGAGAAGGAAACTACTCCAGTATCTTTGCCAAGAAGACCCCAAATTGGGGCAGCTAGGTGGCACAGTGAATAGAACACTGGCGCTGGTGTTGGGAGGACCTGAGTTCAAATCTGGCCTCAGGCACTTAACACTTATTAGCCCTGTGACCTTGGGCAGGTCACTTAACCCCAATTGCCCTGCCTTCCCCCCTCCAAAAGGCACAAAAAAAGAGAAGACCCCCAAATGGGGTCATGAAGAGTCAGACACAAGGACAACAATAACAAAAGACTGACAAATAAGGCCAAGAGAGATCAAGTGATTGCCCAAGACCACACAGATAATAAGTATCTGTGATGGGATCTGAACCCAGACCCTTTTAGTAAGCAGCAGGGCTGAGACTCAAAATCCAAAGACTCCTGGCTTCCCATCCCAAGCTTTCCACCACACCAGGCTGCTTTCACAGCTTTGTTTTCATCTTAAACAATCTGTCCAAAGTTATTGACTAACAAGGAAATGGGGAAAAATACCTATCAGGGACCAGAAACCTGCAGCCTGGACCTAGAGATGGTAATTAATGAAAGATAAATGTGGAAATGATCTAGTAACATCCAATTTCCTTTCTTTCTGTATTTATATTGACCACAGCATGATAGATGAGGAAACTGAGGCAAATAGAAGTTGAGTGACTTTCCCAGGGTCATGCAGCCTGAGACTGGATTTGGACTCAGATCTTCTTGATTCCAGGCCCAGTGCTCTATCCACTGTACTGCTTAGCTACTAGGATGAAGTAGTAAATCTGGGGGAAGGGAAGAGATACATCTCACTTAAAGAGAACAAAACAACCTCTATGGAAACTTTCATTATAACATTTTCAATTAGTGTCTAAGTATTTAATTAGACTCCATAGGATACACATTACAAAAAGCAATTGGAGTCCACCATAGAGAACAAATTTGACCTGTGTCCTTAGGAAACTTATACAGAGGTGTTAAAGGATTAATAAATAATAAACATAAGTATGTATATAAAACATCCAGGAAGATCTTGACTGCTTGAATTTAAATAGAGTAGGTTGCCAAGAGGGAGAGGCCACACTGAAGTATTGGTTACTGAGGATAATACTTAGACAAGATGTAAGCCGGGGATTATCATGTAAAGAAAGCTAGATTGCAGTAGGATAGTTGCCTCATGAAGTGGCACAGTGGATAGAATTTTGGATCTGGAGTTAGGAAGACCTGAGTTCAAACCCAGCCTCAAACACTTACCGAATATGTGATACTGGACAATTCTTTTAACTATTGTCTGTCTGTTTCCTCAACTGTAAAATGGAAATAATGATAACACCTACCTCCCAGGATAGTTGTAAGGATAAAATGAGATATTTGTGAAGTGCTTTGCTAACCTTATAGTGCCATATACATACATATGTGTGTGTTAGTGCTTATTATTATTAATTTGGCATTAGGAAAGGATAGTTTCAGCAGTGCCTAGAAAGAAACGAATTGGTGAAGGGACCACATGTAGGCAGACTGGGTCCAAAGAGATGAGTCACTTCCCATCTCTGAATCTAGATGCCTCATCTGCTAAATGATGGAGGAGCTAGACTAGATAATCTTCCAGTGCCAAATTGATAACTCTATGAAAGCAATTCTAGTTAAATAGAGTAAGTTGCCAAGAGGAAGAGGCCAGGCTTAAGCTCTAGATTAGTTTCTCTAATAATTATGATGTAGGGTCATAAAATTTCAAGACAGAGTAGATCTTACATATCAGCTGAAGATTGTCAGCTAGATAATCTTCCAGGGCTATATACATACACATATACATGTATGTATGTGTGTATATGTGTGTGTGTGTGTGTGTGTATAAAGTTAATGGAGTCAGATACATTTTATAAGCCATTAATAAGACAAAATCTCCAAAAAAAATTAAATAAATTCAGTCAAGAAGCCAAAAAGCTACCAGACATTGTCCTCTTTCTTGATCTAAATAAGTCTGTTAGTTGTTTCCACATTGGTTTATCCAGTGGAATGAATAATCTTTAAAATAATGAGTACTCTTTGATATGTGAAAAAGAAACCCCCCAATTTAATCACTGTAACATACACACATCTGTAATCAATCCTGAAGAAAAAAAAAACTTGATAAATGACAATCTAGAAAATGTTTATCTTATATCAAACACTGTAACCACAGCAGACTAATCACTTGGGCTGCAGAAATTAATAAAGACAGAGGCAATTTTCTGAACAGGAAATGACGATGATATATAAGCACACATTGCATTCTCAAAACACCTCAAGCCCCCATGAACTTCACTGGTAACAATATGAAATAAACTGGATTTCTAGAGAAGTGATGAAGCTCCAGGAGAAGGAAATGTGTCGCTGCAAAATTCTATACCATAGCTGAAATTATAAACTGGAACGTGAATTTTTAGAATAAGATCAAAATAGAAAATAACAAGTAGAATATATGTCAAAAGGTAAATAAACAATTCTTGCACAGCGGCAACGCAACTGTTCTTTACTAATCAGGCCGGCACAGTCAGGCAGCGGCGAGTGGTACTGCGGACAAGGAACTGTCTTTGTCATCTGTGAGCTTGCATTCAAAATTCAGCTCTGCTCTTCATTAACCAATGAATTTCCCTCTCCTGGGCTTCAGTTTCCTTATCTGTAAAATGATGAAGGAGGATCAGCTCATACAGAAGATCGATCTATGCTATCTTGAAATTTTATGATCCTGCATCATAATTACTATAGGAATTAATCTAGAAACTTCTGAGGAATATTAAGCCCATTCCTACCTATTCTTGTAACAACTTTTAGTTAAGCACTTGATGGAAAAGACAAACACAAAATAGCAGCTAATCTCTCTCTCTTTCTCTCTCTCTCCATATATAGATATAGATATAGATATAGATATATAGATATATATGTACATATATACATAATAAGATCATAGATTTGAAGTTGGAAAAATTAAATTCTGATTGTTATAAAGATGTATTTGGGGGAGTAAACTTACATAAAAATTATTTCATTTTAAAACATATGAATGATCAAATCAAATAGATTATGAGTTTATAAACAAATGAAATATTCTTCAATACATTTCTATCCACCAGATTTTGTTTATGTAGAGTATATAGAGGTCAAGGTTTAGCAGATTATACCTTTTCCTTCTTTCAAGGGAAAGAGCACAGGTAACAGTAAGTATATGCAAAATAAACACAAGGGGATTTGGTCTAGGAAGGCACTAGCAGCTGGGACAGGGGGTAGGTACGGAAAAGCCTCATGGAGAATAACATTTGATTTCAGTTTTGAAAGAAACTAGGAAATTCTAAGAGAAGTGAAGATGGTAGACTGACTGTGCCTGCTCTCCAAGGGCCAAACTAGCTAAATGTCAGGAGAAACGTTAACAGAAATTTGACCAGTAAGAGTTGATTTTTTTTAACCTTGGTAAACCGAGTCAGTTCATAGCATGGCTATCTAAGTAATTGTGTTTCACTTCTTCTGATGGTGTGCCAACTGTATGATTGCTAAATAGAGGCTGCAGTGTAAGTGTAACAAGGATTAAATTAATATTTATAAATCATCTAAGAACTCTGTTTCTTGGCACTCTGTTCCCCAGCAGAAGGGAAAGGTGGCAACCAGGACCAAGAGTTATTTTGTTGCCACCTTCCCCTTCTTCATGGAACAGACTGCTAAGAACAAAAGAGCTCTTAGATGATTTATAAATATTAATTTAATCCTTATTACACATACACTGCAGCCTCTATTTAGCAATCAAACAGTTGGCACACCATCAGAAGAAGTGAAACACAATTATTTAGATAGTCATGCTATAAATGAAATATGACAGGAAGAAATTACAGTTAAGTGGAAGTATAAAGTTCTAGAACTGGAAGTGATCTTACAAGTTATCTAGTCTAATTCCCTCATTTCACTGCAGAAAAAAACTGAGGCATAAGGAGAAAATGAACTTGCCCAAGGTCACAAAGATAATAAGTAACAGAAGCAGAACTTGAATCCAAGTTCTCCTGCTCTGAATCTAGCACTCTTTCCACTACACATGATTATTCTGGTTGTGAATATATTAAGTTTGAGGCACTGGGGTTGGGAAGGTGATCTTCAAAGGAATCTGTCTTGCATACAACTAGAAATGTGGGACTGAAACTGAAGGGAGTCCTGAGGTCCAGAGATATGGATTTAGGTATCATATTCATAGAGATAGTGTTTGGAGCCATTGGAGTGGGTAAGATTGTCAAGGGAGGGATTTTAAAGACAGAAGGTCAAAGACAGAGGTTTGATGAATGCTCATAGCAAGGAAGATTAGCTAACAAAGGACAGCAACAGAAAGTGGTCAGAGAAATAATATAGGAAATAAGAGAAAGTAGTACCAGAGAAGCCAAGGGAGAAGCAAGCATCTAGGAGGAGGGGACTATCATAAAAAGCTCCAAGATGATGAGGAAAAGGTCATTGAATCTGGAAGTTGTGAGATCACTGAAAATCTTGACAGTTTCAACACCATGGGAAAGGAGGCCACATTGCAGGTGATTAAGAAAGTGGGTGATAAAGCAATACAGATGAACTTTAGCTGTATATTAACAAGAAAGAATATGAAAGCTTGAGAGGATAACATGAATAAAAGAGAGGTTCTTATAATCATTTGTTGTTTAGTCATTTTTCAGTCATGTTTGACACTTATGACCCCTTTGGGGTTTTCTTGGCAAAGATAATGGAGTGGTTTACTATTTTCTTCTCCAGTTTCTACAGATGAAGTAACCGAGACAAACAGGGTTAAGTGACTTGCTTATGGTCAGACAGTTACTAAGTGTCTGTGGCCAGATGGAAACTCAGGAAAAGGAATCTTCCTGACTCCAGGCCTGGCACTCTATCCACTTGCACCATCTAGCTGCTCCTTTATGATCATATAGACGAGGTTATATAAGGAAAGGAGAAAGTTGAAGAGACAGTAAAGACAGAGCAATCAGTGGAATAAGGTCTCAAATAATTTGGAAAGGGATCAAATTGAGGGCACGATGGAAATTTCAGGTGAATTATAGGTTCCTAATTTGATTTGCTTCTTGTAGCTGTGTTGTTAATACGATCGGTTCCAAAAAGCTTCAACTAGTTTTTTTTTTAACCACATGAACTAGATATTGGTAAACCAGATTTAAGAGATTGTACTACACTGCATTAAGTCTTGTTATTGGCAGATTTTGGCAGAATTACCAAGGATTCTCTATAAGTTATTTGGAACCAGAGAAGCAAAGATCTCTTCAGAACTGCTGAGCATGAGGCCTATTCCAGAACATCCAAGAGAAGATATTTCCAAGGATAAGAGGACTGCATGGGACTCATGACAAAATGTGCTTGTTAAGTGGAGACTGGGAATGGGTTATTAGGATACAAGAAGACTTTATGTTATTTAATACAGATCATCATAATGGTATTGCTTTGACTTTTTGTTTCATGGTGTTTATGCTGAGTTTTCTTGGCTACCTTGGTGACATGTAAATCTCCTCTCTCAAAATTTGTCCATTGTGAGCCCTCTAAGCAGTATGATTGGTAGCTGAACTTATATAATTCTGATTATGAAAGTATGAAAAACTTCATAGATTTATCTTATAGATAAGTGAATCATGTGGGGAGTAGGTTGGCTCCTACCCCATGAACCAAAAGGGGGAAGCGAAAGAAAGAAAATAGCAACTTACTGTGGGAATTGAGTGAACCACACTTGACTCTCCCTTGTTACTCAACTCAGGAACTAGCTCAGTTTCCTTTCTATTCAATTATGAGTCTAGTACAATTTCTGTTTTGTGAGAAAACTTTATTTAGTCATGGAGATTGTGAGAAAACCTTACTGCATCATTTGAACGTAGCCCTCCATGGTGGGAAGCTGGTCCACGTCTATCTGCTACTTAGAGAACCTTAACTAAGGACCTAGGTCATGCTGACCAGAAATCTAGTCAGATCCAAAGATTGATGCAGAGTTTTCTTATGATTATATAGCTCAAGTAATCCATATGTCTTATATGAAAAGTGGCCCCATACTGGTTAATCAGTTACTGTTTCCATGTTCCTTTGATTGAATACAGACAAGTGGGGGGCAATGGGACACCTTTTTTCTGATTTCAGGGAATTGCATTTGTTCACTCTCCCCCTCCCAGTTGGAAAGTTCCTAATGCAGGGGTGGAGAACCTGTGATTACTGTCTAATCTTTTCTCCAATTAGAAATCAGATTGCCTAATTTTGCATCCTGTTAATTGTTTTCTTTTAGTTATTTGTTCTTATTTGATTAATTGTTTTTAAAATATAAAAATCCATCTCATATTTGGGATTCAGTGCCAAAGTTGAGGAAGGCCTGGTCCTGATTTGTTCTGCAATTGACATTCACTGCTTAATAAACTGATGGTCTTGGGAAGCTCGAACCTTTGTTTCCTCAGTCATTTCATCTCTCACCCACCACATCTGTGAGCATGTCTTTCATTTCTACCTTAGGCTTAGAATTTTGGCATTCTAGAGAAAGCCAGGTGTATCTGAAGCAGATGGATTTAACTCCTGAGTTGGACCCTCTCCTCTCCCAACTCCAGTCATTTCTTTAATTACCTGTGTGAAAGATAAGGTTCACTTGAGGTTGGAAAGCAGGAATTTGTACCTTGATGAATTCAATGAGAAGGTGGACACTAGATAGGGGGGAGGGAAAGGAGATGGTGAGGTTCCACAGAAAAATATACTTTAATATTAATAAATGAAAGAAGCTTTAACAGCATATTCAGGAGACTAATCCAGAGAAAGCACTAGATGTCCTAAGCACCAAATAAAATCATATAAACATAGAAATGACTATATCTTAACAGACAGGAAGCAGCTGATAATGGATGAGACAGACAACCTAGAGTCAGTTATCTGTACATAATCACATTATTGACCAGTTAGAATAAATGCCAAAGTAAATGGCAAAACAGAAAGAATAAAGATGGGAAAACACTGAATGCAATTAGAGCAGTTTCAAGCTAGCCAAAAGCTGTCAACTGCACATAGAAGGAAATGGACAAATAAAAGACAATAACTCTGTCATCATTTCTTAGAGAAGTTTAATCAATGCAGAAAGGTTGCTACAAAGATTAAACCTAAAGAATCCAGAAGTCAGCTTACCCAGCAAATGCCTGATTTCCTTGCCAAGCAGAGAGACATGGAAGCTGAGGGCAGTGTTATTTATATGCAAAATATTATAGAGGACGACAGATGACTTCATACTCTCACCTTCTGCACTAAGCCTTTCTAGGTCTACCATTCCCATCTCCCATCTCAGTTTTTACCCATGATTACCTTCCATTTATACATAAAGCACATCTTGTATGTGAATATTTCATGTCATCTCCCCCATTAGAATATGAACTCCTTGTGAGCAAGAATCATGTTTTTGCCTTTCTTTGTATCCTTAACACTTTGTACAATGCCTAGGACATAGTAAGAGCTTAATAAATGTTGGTTGATTGCTTTAAATAGCACTGATTCATAAGACAGTAAAAAATCTGGGAAGGAAAAACTGAGCCTTCAGAAAACTTGGTATGAAATCCAAGTAAGTCATTCAGAGATAATTTATAGATGAAACTCAAAGGAGACAATAAACATACAAAATAGATTAGAGCTGCCAGCATTCATGGGGAACTTTTTTCATGGAAAAATCATATTGGCTAGAATTCTACTGTCTTAGTAATGGATGTACAGTGTGAGGAAGAGGCAATGACTCTTAAGAAGAGGGACCTGGGAGGACTGACATGAGCAAATATGTATAGAATAAATCTATGAGTTGTCACATTTTTAAAGCTTACTTGGGGATCAACTTTTAAGATACTTCAAAGAAGAGAAGACTGCAAAAAGTTATGCAAAATATGGAATGAAAAAAGATAACAGAGGACATCCTCCCTAACCACCCCCCCACCTCCAAGCAACTGAGAAGCTAGTATTTATCCAGAGGTCTGCTTTTTCAGCCTTATAATATTTTTATGAGAATGATCTATAAATACATTGAGAGAATCCTTTACAGAAACATGAGAAGGAATACACATGCTACTATAGTCATTCAGGACATAGGAGATCACCTGTACAAAGGCATGGAGATTGGAAATGGAGATGGATTGTCATGTATACAGAACAGCTAAGAGGGCAGTTTGATTTTAATAGAGCATGTGTGAATGAGATTAATATGAAGTAAGAGTGAAAAGGTTGATGGGAACAATTTTGTGGAGGGCTTTAATTGCCAAGCTGAGGATTGTTCACCTAGGGAATGACAAGGTATTGCAAAAGCCTATCTTCTTAAATCCAGTATTATTATTGTTTTCCTTTTTGGAAGGGGGAAGGCAGGGCAATTGGGGTTAAGTGACTTGCCCAAGGTCACATGGCTAGTAAGTGTTAAATGCCTGAGGCCAAATTTGAACTCAGGTCCTCCTGACTCCGGGGCTGGTGCTCTATTCACTGCACCACCTCGCTGCCCCAAAACCCAGTATTTTTGAGATAGTTATATGTGATCATGAAGAATGGGACAACATGCTCTTAGAAGAACAAAAATTACAAGATACCCTAAGAACAACCAAAGAAACATGAACAACCAAAACACAGAGATAAACAAATAGCAGAAAAGATATTACTTCGATTCACTCTAGTGCTTTCTCTCTGTTAATTATTTCCCATTTATCCTGTACATAGCTTACTTTGCATATGATTATTTGCATGTTATTTCCTCCATTATATTGCAAGCTCCTTGAGGCCAGGGACTATCATTTGCCTGTTTTTATATCCTCAGCGCTTGGCAAAGTGCTTGGAACTTCGGAGGTACTTAATAAATGTTTGGTGGCAGTTAGGTGGCGCAGTGGAGAGAGCACAGGGCTGGCAGTCAGAAAGGTTTGAGTTCAAATCTGAATTCAGACAGTAGTAGCTGTGTGACCCTGGACTTAACCCTGTTTGCCTCAGTTTCTTCATCTAGAGAAGAAAATGGCAAACCACTCCAGTATCTTTGCCAAGAAAACCTCAAATGTAGTCATAAAGAGTCCTAAATCCTGTGTAAGATTTATGAAAAGACATGAATGAGATTTAGGGTGAGAAAGCATGGGGATCTTTTGGATTATATTAAGGGGCATACTAAGCACCAAAAATGGAATCATGTTTCCATTAGAATGTCAATGTCTCAATAAATCTTTTTGGTGGAGTAGCAAGGCATAATGGAAAGAATACTAGGTTAGAGTCAAAAGATCTGGATTCTCGTCCTGTGTAGAGTATTTACCAACAATGACTTCTGTGATCCTCACCTTCATCTGTAAAATGGGATTAAGAATCTGTCCCCCTCCTGCTTTACAAAGTTGTTGTGAAGATTATTAGAGCTAAGTATGAGACAGTACTCTATAAACTACAAACTAACTATGCAGATACAAAGGAGTAGTGGTATAACATCTAATAATACAGTCAATACTTGAAATACCATATTCACCTAACTTTTCAAGAAGTTCTATAAGTGGGCAATAATCTCTAACTCTTTACTACAGGAACATCCATTGATCATTCCACCACAATTCCAACTATCATAAATTTCCAGGTCATTTGGGAATCATTCATGAGATGCTTCTTGATGAGATTAATGAGGTTTTAATAGTGAATATTTAATAGTGAATGAGCTGCTGTAAATCATTCCAGCTTTTAAATAGACCACAGAAGTGAAAAGTCCAGGCTTTTACAGATGTATTTTTGTGTGCAGTTGTAGAAAGACTGTTTTCTTTGTTCAAACTACTACACTATAAATTTGAAAATCATCTGGAATTTGAAAAAGCAGGAAAGCTTGTATTTCTTTTCCATTATAGGAAAAGGAAGGAAAGATGTATTTCCCAAATAATGCTATATTTTACATTTCTCATGCTTATATATGAATTTGTTTTACTCTTACAAAGATATTTCATATTTATAAATAAAAATAAATAAAAATTCATATATTTGTATTAAAATGAACATGCCTGTTTATCATTGAAGAAAATATCCAGAATAACTGAACTTATGGTTTTAGTTAAATAAAAGACTTTTGATGTTTTGGTTTGGATGGTGGATGATTCACTTTCTAACATACCATGACAAAAAAAAAATGACACAAATACTTATTTTGGGGGGACCTAGAAATGATTCACCTCCCAATGACATCACAAGGATCTGCTTCATTGATTGTCATTGTCAAAAAGAAAAATTCTCAAGCCAGAAAAAATGATTGAGCACCATAATGTGCTTAAGAAATTAAACCAAAGCCATCAAAATAAATGATGTTGAAAATATATCGCTCATACATTTAAGAATGAAATCTATGCCTAACTCTGGCTTAAGATTATAGCAAACCCATGAGAAAATTATTTAAACTAATTTTTTTTACTCATTATTTAAGTAGACTGTCCTTGACTAGTGATTTAGATCATAACTGAAACTGATTTGACTTAAATCCATCATAGTAGTGATACACAAATATGTGCACTAAGTTAAACTTTTATGCTGAAGGATCTATGTAGGCATTACTGCTTCTGCCTATTACAGACTTACCCATTGCTATTTGGGCAAGCCTTAGCTTCAGTTCTATAAAGAGTCTAGCAATCCATGACTTAAAATTACAGAACACCACTGAAAAAAAAAGAAGATCACTAAAAGGCTATTCAAAAGATGGGCTTTTGTTTCAGGGAATAGCTTAAAGTCATTAAATGCACTTTTCAGTTTCCAAAAGGCAAGCCATGCTACTCTCCTCATTTACCCAAATCACAATGGAGAGGTACATGGCAGGCATAAACAGATTGAGACACATTACAAGAAAGAATTATGAAAGAGAAATGGTTAAAGTTATGCCCTCAAAGAAATGTTATTAAAAAAGAAGATAGGTTAGTTAAATGGCAAGAATAAACAATCACCAATGGATAACTCTCCATGCTTCATATCTTTTTTTTTTTGGAGGGGGAAAGGCAGGGCAATTGGGGTTAAGTGACTTGCCCAAGGTCACACAGCTAGTTTTGTGTTAAGTGTCCGAGGCCGAATTTGAACTCAGGCCCTCCTGACTCCAGGGTCAGTGCTCTATTCACTACACCACCTAGCTGCCTCTGTGCTTCATATCTTCGGATATCAGAAGTCAAGAAGGTCTCCAGCACAATGGATTGGCACCTGAGAGAACATGAACAAAAGTCACACAGGTTGAGCAGGCATAGGATGGGAGGTAATCTGGAATAGATGGGTGGTAATCCTCATTGCTAGAGAGAATATTCTGAATGATAATTTGCATATTTGAACAGTTATATGAATATTCTGTTATTCTGCATTTATTAACTGTCTCTTATGTACCAGGCATTGTGCTAAGTGCTAGGGATACAAAGAAAGGCAAAAGATAGTCCCTGCTCTCAAGGAGCTCACATTCCAACGGAGGAAAAGATAATATGCAAACAACTGTGTGCAAAAAAAGCTATATAATGGATAAATTTGAATACAACCTTGTAATGGACACAACATGTGTAATGCCAATAATATATATTCTATTTAAGTGTTTTTTTAAAAAGTATTTCCTCCACATTTAGGCTCTGTACACATTTGTACACATTTTTCATCCATTTTGATTCTTTCTGTATAGATAGATCAAAGTATTTCAGAGATATCAGTGTAGCACTCTGGTCATACATCTATTATCCATCAATCTCACAATGAGATCAATCCATCTACCTTTCTAAGTGTCTTTTGATGATGCCTTTTACAACCCATTCAGATGTAATATATCATTATTTATCTAGTATGCAACAGCCTACTTTCACCCTTCAGTTGTTTTTCTAATGTACTTTTTATCTCCTATAAATTTTGATCTATCTGTGATTATGGCATTACATGATTCATAGTACGTAATATTACTGGAGAGAATTAAATTAGCTTACTGAATCAAGAATGTTGCTATTAATTCTACTTTTTGAAGCCTCAGTGATTCCAGCAAATTATAATAAAGGATATCCAAATTAGTGAAGAGTCTAAGTTACAGAATATTTGAAGTGAGATGCAATTTTATTACTTTCTGGAATTTACATACAGTAACAGATAGTTGGTTAATAAAGAGTTGGTTATTGGAAATTCCATAGGAACTCAAGGTTTAATAAATAAATAAAATGTTTTATACTGAGCATATAACTAGTATATATAAATTATGCTCCCACTTGAATATACCAGAAATAGTATGTTTTCTTAAGTAGCATGAACTTTGGCCAATTGCTAGGGCCCTAGCTGACAAAAATGACACCATTTCTGACCACTGACTGACCCACCTATGGACTGGGAATTTCCTACACACCCAATAGTGTTTTAGTCAGCTACATTTAGGAAAGTAAAGCAAAGTTCTCTTGATCACAATCATTTTATCAAACTTCATCTGATGCAATTATACCCAGTCAGCAAATTTTCTTAATCATTATGACCATATGGTCAATAAAGGTAGTGGGGGGGGGGGATTACAATCCAGGCCACCTGTATATTGACTGTTCCTAAAGTCCCCTTCTACTTGGTCCCTATGAATCTGTCTAGCAATAACAATCCACTCTAAGGTCAGAGACCCGGAGATCTGAGCTCTTGGTCTAAGTACAGATCCCACCATATCTCTGTGTCACTACCTTTGCTTGCCTATGGGACCGTAGGGGTGGGGAGCTAAATGTTTATGTTCTTGTGAATAATAAACTCCCTGATGTGATCTTTGGAGCACATGTGTTCATTCTCAGTACCTCACCTGTGATCTCACAAGTAAGGTAAGCACACCCCTAAAATGTCATTCATGATATTCATTTGCTTGGCAAACCACTTCTTATAAAGTGCAAAGGCAAATGTCAGATCAGACACTGCCTGAATTTAATTGTTTTTTAAGATCAGGTCTCTGTAAATTGCCCAGGCCAGCAGTGTAGGAGGCTATCTATGGGCTTAGTCCCACTTTCATTGGCACAGAAGCTCTGCTCTGCTCAATTTCTGACCATGGGCCAGCATACTCCTCCTTGGGCAATCGGTTATTCCCATTCCTTGGGGCTCATGCTATCAATGCTGAATTTAGTGCAGAGATACAAGTGACTTAGTTCACTGAAACTCAGAACTCTTGAGCTCCAGAGATCCTCTAGCCTCTGCCTCTCTGGCTGCAGGGATTATAGGCATCACCACAATGCCAGGCCTGCCTGAAGTTTCAAAAATTCTAAATCAATAGAATTCAAATGAAAAGTTTAATCATACATTTCCCCACTTTTTGTGTGTCTGCATAATCTATGTTCATAGTAGTCAGAGGCTATGCTTGGTATGCCTGTATTTTGGTGGTTGTGCCTAGCACAACATTAGGATTGAACAAACAATGCTATTAGGAATTGACATGTATGTAGTACTTTACAATTTGCAAAATGTTTTTCATTCGTTGTCTATTTGGTTATCACAACAACTCCCCGGAAGTGGGTAATGAAAGCATTTTTTACGCAGCATAATAATGTTGCTGTTGTTTAGTTGTTTCAATTGTGCTGGCTCTTCATGACCCTATTTTGGGGTTTTCTTGGCAAAGATGCAGGAGTGGTTTGCCATTTTCTTCTCCAGCTCATCTTATAGATGAAGAAACTGAGACAAATAGGGTGAAATGACTTGCCCAGGGTCGTACAGCTAGTAAGTGTCTGAGGCCATATTTGATTGAGCTCAGGTCTTCCTGACTCCAGGCTGGGTGCTCTATGTACTGCGCCACCTCGCTGTTCATATTGTAATAATAGCTATCGTAATAATAAATACACTCCTTCATTGGATACTTATCGCAACCCTGTGAGAGAGATGCCATTATCTCCTTTTAACAGATGAGGAAACTGAGGCTTAAGGGAGGTTAAGTGACTTGCCCAGGATAACAAAAGGAGAAAGAATCTATTGTGGGATTTTTAAATCCTGCCTTTCTTGACTTCAAGTCCGGTGCTTTATTCATCATACTATACTGTTTCCTTTTTTTAAATAAATGAAGAAACAGATACAACAGAATGAACTCGCTTTTTAAAGGCCGCATTGAACAAAGAGTTACACAATCAGGATTTGAACCTGTCTGCTCTTTACAAATGAATAAACAACTTTTTACTATACCATAGCTGTCTACATTGCCAATAGCAATTCTGTGATTCAGTGATCATGGCGGAGTTCTTTCCTCAAAACACATCTCTTTTACCAAATGTGAGGCAAGAGGGGTCCCTAAAACTGACCTTCACACGACACTGAGATTTTGTTATCCTAAATTTCATTTTCTTCGAAAAGTGTTATTTTTAGTTCCACTAGGGTGAGCATGGTTTAATACGGTTTTACAAATTACTTTAATTTGGCAGGTGTCCACAGTGAATGCCAGAGCAAATATAACTAACAAATGCTTAGAGCTTGGAGGGTGTTTTGGCACCACATCTATAATTCATGTCATATTAAAACAAATTCTATTTGTACTTCACTCTAATTAAATGCACTCATTAGCTATCACTTTAATTCGGTCTATTGCCAATCCACCAAGAATCACTAATTATTTATGGAACAACATGGCCGAGTACAGACTTCTGAAGGCAAAGAAAACCCGAATTCTTCTGACTTTTAAAATTCTCCTTTCTGAAATCTACTTTTTTCTATTTTGATTACATTAAACTATCCCACAAAATTAGCTCATTAATTCCTAATATGCCAAGGTCCCTCTTTTTCTTCAAGTAGCTAGTGAGATTCCACTAACTTTTCAGTCTTTTTAATTAAGAGGATGTGAGATGGTGATTACTCTCTTCCACTTCAACTCCAATGGATGAATTGTACAAGTCAGAGTTCTTGTATACTCCAAGGATCTGTGATTTCAATAGCACTATGTCTGTCAACTTATAGAAATCTCTCTATGCCTTAGTAAATGCTGTTTGGGAGTTGGCTGTGGCTAAAATTTTTAGTTGTCAAGTGGCTAAGTGGTCATGAACCTCTCTGAACTTAACACTAAATTGTAGAATCTTAAAAGATACCTATGCCAATAAACACAAACAGGAATCTCATCAGTAACATCCCAACAATGGGTCATGTAGTCTTCCAGTACTGGGGTAGAAAAAGGGTTAAATCTTGAGTTGAGATTCAATTTTCGGTTTCCAACACTTAACAAGCTATGTGACCATAGTTATTTAAATGCTTTGAGCCTTAGTTTCCTCATCTCCTTACTCCAAAAGGGTTGTTATGAAGGAAGTGAGGTTTAAAATGTAAAGATCTACAGACATGGAATTTATTGTTTATAACTGTAACTGCCTGGTTAGTTCAGATCCATGATTTCATCTGACCCATTATCTCTTCTTCAATGAGATGCTGACATGTTGTAGAAGAACACAATTTCTTACATCTCATAAGGTTGACAATGCTCACTTTTCATAAGAATCCATCAGAGACATACTTTTTCTAAACCTTGCTAAACCTTTTTCTAAACCATCCCAGCAGATGGAGGGAAGCAGCATTGTTAAGTGGAAGGAATTCTAGTCAAGAGACAATGGCTCTAGTCCTGGCTCTGTTATTAAGTAGCTATGGGACCTTGGGACAAGTCACTCAATCCCTTTGACCCTTAATATCCTAATCCATAAAAGGAGAGACAAGACAATCTTTATAATCTTCACTAGCTTTAAAAGTTTATGCTTCCATGAGCTTAGAGTTGCACAGAAAGATATTTCACTTTGAAATTCCAAGTCATTTATAAAAATGTTAATTAAAATTTGTTTCAGCATTCATATTTAAATGACCATGCCATATAAATTTCTAGATCCCAATAAGAGCCCATTCATCCCTACATTCCTCCATACCCTTTCCCTGATGCTTTGAAGACTGGAGACAGAAGTCAACTAACGTAGTACAGAAAACAAAGACTGTCACGTTTTGCCATGAAGATATCCACTGCTGTAATATCTTTCCCAGTGACATGGATTAAACTCAGATGTAAAAAGTCAGAGAAGTGACTGTGAGCCCTGATCTCCAGGATAACTTATCACTCCATATTTCCCTCTTGGAAATCTTCCATGTACTACCTCCCCTGAAAGATAGGACCTAAACATAGATGACACAAGAGCACCAAGGAAACAAGGAATCATGCCCTTCAAGAGATAGAGTAGTAAAGGTCACTGCTAGACAACACTATAAAGCAGTGGTTCTCAACCTTCCTAATGCTGCAACCCTTTAATACTTGTATGTGGGTATTTCTGGCCGTATCTGCATGTGGACGGACGCGCCTGGAGATGGATAGAGGAGTGGTGTCTCAGTTCCTAAGGCCAATCGGAAATATGTGTTTTCCTATGGTCTTAGGCGACCCCTGTGACCTCTGTGAAAGGGTCACTTGACCCCCAAAGGGGTCATGACCCACAGGTTGATAACTGCTGCTATAAAGGAAGACAGGAGAGGACTGCACTAGATTACCATGACTGAGCTGCTACAATTTCCCAGAGCATTACTTGATATCACCTTCTCACTTTCAATATCACACTGAAACTTTTGTGTAAGGACTAGACTGGGATGAACAGTGTGCTCCAACAATGAAGTCAGCTCAAAGCTATTTTAGCTATGTGGCGTCCCTGATAATCATCTCCTAAACAGTCCCAGCTGAGGTCCTCCATCGCATCCTTGCTGCTAACTCTATCTCCAGAGCACAGTCCCCACTGAGGTCCTTCATCTCATCCTTCTGCTAACCCCTGTCTCCAGATCACAGTCTCAGCTGAGGTCCTCCAACAGGAACACTGTGCTGTTAAGTACAGCATTTCCAGGAAAGACCAAAATTTCAGAGAGAAGCTTCGGACATTAAGTGATGATAGCAAAGATGATAAAGGCACTCAAACTTCATTTGAAAACTTTTTATCATTTCTTCCATGGTTCCAAAGAAAGAGGAGATAAAGTTTCACAATTCACCAAGACCATTACCAATGAAATCTGCTTTCAAATAGTATTGAGAACAGTCATTTCAGTCACATCTGACTCTTTGTGACCGCGCTTGGGGTTTTCTTGGCAAAGATAGTAGAGTAGTTTGCTGCTTCTTTCTCTAGCTCATTTTATAGATGAGAAAAGAGGCAAACAAGGTTAAGTAACTTGCCCAGGGCACACATCTAGTAAGTGTCTGAGGCCAGATTTAAACACATCTTCCTGATTCAAGCCCTAGAGCTCTGTCCACTGTGCTAACTAGCTGTTTTACAGAGAAATGTACAATTTTTCAAATTTCACACTATATTGAAAACATTTCACTTTTATTTCAGGCAGCCAGACCCCTAAATTCTGAAGGGAAACCAAGCATTACAATGAGGCTTTGTGTCAAACAAATTTTATTAAATGAAATCAACCCTCTGGGAGAAAACATTCTAAAGAAACAAGCACATTTTTAAAAACTATGGCAAAAAACCCACTTTAAACAACAGATTAAAAAATGTGAAAATGCATGAGCTTCTGAGAAATACTGAATGCCTGCAGAGGAGGAAATGGTTTTGCCTCAACCTTATTGGGAAATGGAAATGGATTTGCGACTTAAATAATTAAATAATTGTAACAAGTATCAGATACACACACACACACGCACACACACACACACACACACACACACACACACAGAGAGCACACACTGGAAAGTATTATGCACTGGGAAAAACACCAGATCTGCCATCAGAAGAACTGGCTTCCAAGTTCTCTCCTATCTATATATCCTATATCACAGAGATATCTAGCCCATGAGGCTGGTATGGTTGGGGGAGTTGATATAACTAGAAGCAAGCATTGCCATTGGCTCTTCCCCAAGGAACCTAAGCTCTATGGATGTCTATGGCTGCTGCGAGTCTCAGTTTTCTCAGCTGTATAAATGGAACATATTTCTTGCCTTTTCAATGGGTGAAAAAGGGGTGGTAAAAAGGGAGAGAAATCAGAACTGAAAATAAAAATTAAATTAAAAAAATAAGGATAACCACAGTACCTGTCTTACAGGGTTGTTTTGAATACTATGCTTTGTAAACTGTAAAAGGATGTGAAAATGTTTTACATACAAAACATCCTTCACATTATCTTATTTGGTCCACATGGTCAAGCCTTTGAGGAAGGTAGTCAAAGCATTATCTCCATTTTACAGATGAAGAAACAGAGATGTGAACAGACCCTTCCCAATAACATAAAGATTAAATGGCACAGTTGGGATTCAAACCAAGGTCTTCAGGGGTCCAAATTCAGTGTTCTTTTCCAGAGAAACTTTCCAAACTTCTTTGAGAGTGCTAGTCTTTTCAAGAAGAACAGAACAACTCAGTTCTATAACAAATGCTAGTAATTTTGCATAAAAGGGCAATATAAAATAGAGTATAACCTACAACAATATGTCAACAGACTTTGTTCAGGAAAATGGGACTAGTTTAGTGGAAGGCATGTATATGGAAGGAGTGAGTGACAGGTCAAAATTCTCTCTTTTTTTCCAGTTATAGAAAATTCATTTTCTATCTAGTGGTTCTCACAAATAACAAGAAACAGTGTAGATGACAGCTGATTCTCTAGGAAATTAGTATTGGGATACAGAAACGAGAAATGCATTTTCTCCCTGATTCTCAGTTTTAATTCTTTCAAGTAAGAAAAAAAAAACCTGCTGTCTAAATAGGAGTGTCTATGTGCATATAAAATTCACAACAATTCTATCAGGGAAACAGTCTGTATTCAGAAAGCAGCATTTAAAAAAAAAATCCTGAATTAAGCAGTATCAGTTAAACAAAACTATATTCTAACCATTTACCTGGAATCCTACTGTTTTTCTTCTCTATTATCCCCAATGTAAGAAATCAGAAATCTGAAGTAGGGGCACTTTGTTTTGGTTATTAAAAAAAGAGTGAACAAACATTTTGTCTTAGCTTCTATCAATCTCCTTATAATGTCTCCAAATTTAAAATTAGGTTAGTTTTTAAAAAGTAATTGAAAAAGACTTTCAAATCAACACTTGTGACACCTCATGGTATAGAAATGATCTGGTATTCTTGAAAGCTACACCATTATTTATGTCATGATGGAATTAGGGATCATGCCTGTTATCCTAGACTAAGCTTGGCTCACTTGAAAAAATCTCATCGCCACGAGGTTGGCAAGCAGTTTACACTCCATATATACATATATACATATATATATATACACATATATACATATATATACACATATACATACACACCCATATACATATACACATGCATGTATATGTATAGACACATATATGTACACACATGTAACATGTGTGACGTGTTTGTATGTGCATAATGAAAGGGTGATTTCCTTTAAAGATTCCCATTTTTTGTACTTCAACAATTTCCTTTTTAGTATGAATCTGGTTCAGAAAGGAAGCTCCCTTTATGGATTACTCCAACTTTGAAAAAATATGATGATCATTAAGGCAAGTGAAGAATGGATGAGTTGCCTTGCTTTTGGCAGGCAGAGAGTTATGCTCAAAGCCCCAAAGTTCCCCTTGTCCATTTTATCATGCTTCTGTGCAAGACTTCTAATCTGGTCTCTGAAATCCTCAGCTATTTTCTCCCGCTATCTTGGTGGTCTTGGTCCCATGACAATATCTCTTGTTTTGTTCCCAGTTGATCTTTACTCCAAATGCTCCTCACCATTGTGAGGAAATGCAATCAATTGGGGTGGGATCATTGTTTATTCTTCATGAATATATGAATGTATCATTTTAACATCCAATGCTACTCTATTACTCCTTTTAAATATGCTCTAGCCCTCCAAAGTCATTATCCAGTTAGGAAGCCTAACCCCCTAATATTAGCCTCCTTGCCTTGGAAGTAAGTTGTCCCCCCCATGTGCCACCTTTACTCTAGAATCATCCCTGTCTAATTACTATATGTCACATAGGCTACGTTCATTTCTGCCTTTGTGCGTTTGCTCAAATTTACCACCACTTAGAATGCTCTCCTTCCTCTGTTGAGTCAAATAATACTCATCCTTCAAGGGCTAATTTAATTTACACTTCAGGCAGTTATTTAGCCAACAAGCATTTACTGAGAGATTACTACACACCAAATACTGTGCCAAGTACTGTGCATAGAAAGGCAAACACACACACATACACACACACACACACACACACACACACATTAGGTAAAAGGTAATCTCAAATGGAGAAGGTAGATCAAGAAGGGTCTCTTGTAAAGGTGGGATTTGGGTTCAGTCTTGAATAAAGTCAGGGAAAACAAAGGGAGGAGATGAGCAGGCAGAGTATTCCATGTACATCATTTAGGTTTTTTTACTGTTAGAAACTCTTTCCTTTGGTAGTGGAAATATGCAAGCCTGGTATAATGCTTGATACATATACTGTTATCCAAAATAGTTGGATCAGTTCACAATTCCAACAATGAACTGGTGTTCCCTCCAACATCTGTCACTTTGTCCTTCTATCATTTTAGCCAATCTGGTACAAACTAACTACAAAGAACATAAGAAGAAAGATACTATCTGAAGTCAGAGAAAGCACTAATAAATAGAAATACGTATAGAATAATTTTACACATCTATATTAGTGTCTAATGGTAGCTTTCACTAGGATGGAGGGCAGAGGGTAGGGGTGGAAAGAAAAAACTTACATGATAATTTTGCTGTATATTTGAAAGGAACAGCAAGTTGTACATAGCAGATTTATAGTTTTGTATGCAATCATCATTTTCATTATACTATGTTATGGAAATGCTTGTCTTATTCCATAAATTAAAAATAACATTAACAAAAATAATTATGCTGTTATGTTTCATTCTAAGTAAGTTTAATGCACAAAAATTTGTCTTAACAAAATTGATAGAAGTAATTAGTATTACATAATTGAAAGTGCCACACTAATGGAATTTTTGATTCTGTCAGTTAATGTCATAAGTGGAGAAGAAGGCGGCAAAGTCCTTGGAACTGTGAATTCAGGATTTGGATTTCTGGTCATGTAAGCAATTTTCATACTGTAATCATGGGGCCACAAAAACATTGCAAAGTGGAAGCCAGCTACTAAATGGGGCTAACCTAGTCCTAAGTTCAGGCTCTCATTGCCCTCACCTGCACTTATTGTAATAGTCTCAGAATGGATGAGTTGCCTTGCTTTTGGCAGGCAGAGAGTTATGCTCAAAGCCCCAAAGTTCCCCTTCCTTCATCCAACTATTCCTCCTTTTGAAATAATCCTCCACACAGTGGCCAAATTGATATGCCTAAAACACCGATCTGACCACATCACTTCACCACTCAAGAAGCCTCCGTGGCTCCCCATTGTCTTCAGGATAACATGCATATTCTCTGGTTAGGCATTTCAAGTTCTTCACAGGCTCCCTCAAGGTGGCTCTTTCTTAGGTTAATTAGACATTGCTCTCGCTCACAAAACTGGCCTATTTGCTGTTCCCTTTCACGATTGCCTTCTCTCCTGTCTCTTTCCCTTTACTCAGCTCATTCCTCATTCCTCGAATGCTGTCTCATTTCTTACCTCTGTCCCTTGGAGATGAGAGGTGAGCTCCCTTAGGGGCTCGGCTCAAACTCCACATCTTTCCAGAGACCTTTTGTATTTCCTCCTGTTTTGTTTTGTTTTTTTTGGTTTACTTTCCTATGCTCTGTCACTGTGTATTTATATGGTATCTATCTACAAACATACATCTACTTAGTTACATACAACGTCCTCAAGAACAGAGGCTTTTCTTTTTGTCTTCACGTCCCCAGCACCTATCGCAGCATCCCGTACGTAGTAAGCACTTTATAAATACCTGTTGATCAATTGACTATAAATTCCCAGTATACCTCGTAGTCCTGGCATATGAGGTTCAACATTCTATAAAATTTTATACTATTCAATGTCTTTTATCTACAGAAAGTTCACAGCTCCCTCCTCTGAAATCCTGTTATAAATTTGACCCTTTACTATTCTCTATTTTAATGTGGCAGATTGTTCTCCCCCAATATATCTGCAAGATCTTTGAGGTCAGGGATCATTTCTTATACTTATTTGTATATCTCACCATGTCCAGTGCTGGTCACTTTGGATGTAGTGAATAAGCATTTACTGATTAAATGGTATGACATGGAGAAAGACTCTCTTTCGGTCAGATCCTGAAATAGGTTTAAAGAAGTTTGTAGAACCAATTCCCTGTGATTCCACTGGGAAAGGTGTAGGTTATTATTTAGCAGAACTGTTTAGATCTAATCCAGTCTCATCCGGAGTAAAGAATAAATATAAAGACAAGGTCTACCTCTGAGAGGTTAATGATTCCATTATTCTCAAAGGTCACAGGACAACAATAACAACTGACTTTTCCATAATACTTTAAGGAAAATGCAAAATGCTTTACACACACTGACTCATTTAAACCTAACCACAACCCTGTGAGGCAGATGTTATAGACGCTACTATCCCATTTTACAGATAGGGATGGGCTCAGTGAAATTACATGAGGTTATACAAATATTAAGTGTCAGAAGTAGGATTCAAATCCAGGGCTTCCTGACTCCAAGTATAGTACTCTTTCCGCTAGTTTAAGGATCTCATCAACTTCAACCACTTTACTTTAAAGATCAGAGAAGTAAAGTACAAAGACTGGCAATGACTTAGCCAAAATCTCAAAACTAGTAAGTAACCAAGTCTATAATTCAAACCCAAGTCTTTTGAGGCAAAAGCAGATGCACTCTTTCCAGTGCAGCACATTTTCTCCCAGAGGGCAATGACTAGCGTCTTACATTTCTTCAGTCTGCTTAGAATATCTAACAAAGTCACAAAGTAAGCACTCAATGATGAATTCATACTTACGGGAAATCAGGACTTACTACTTCTCAACTTCTTAAGGTTGCTTCTTGAACATAATAAAAAGTAGATATTCTCTATGAGTTAATCAAAAGAGAAATATCTATGCTAATGTATCTGATGATTCAAGGCATTATTTGATGTATGGGACAGATAGAATAAATGATAAACCTTGTTTTAAATGCCTTTTAATACCTTTAGAGGGACACCTCCACAAGAAGTTTCTCCTCATTCTCTCAGTTGTTGATCTCCCACCATACAAAAAATTACTTTGCATTTATTTTGTATATATGTTAAATTACTTATCTGTCCTCATATCACTCTCCTCTAGTACAGTGGTTCTCAACCTTCCTAATGCCGCGATCCTTTAAACAGGTCCTCATGTTGTGGTGACCCCCAACCACAAAATTATTTTCGTTGCTACTTCATAACTGTCATTTTGCTACTGTTATGAATCGTAATGTAAATATCTGATATACAGGATGTATTTTCATTGTTACAAATTGAACATAACCCACAGGTTGAAAACTGCTGCTCTGGTAAAATCGAAGTACACCGAAGGCAGGGATTTATTTTTCGTTTAATCTTTGTATTAAGTGCTAGCTGAATTAAATTGAATCCTATTAGCGATTCGTGAGGTTGAAAATATAAAACTTAAGGAACAATATTGAAAGTTTGTACTATATTACTACTTAGTTTATTTATTTACTCAGAATAGCTACCTTTACCCATGAGAATGAGGATGTAAATAAATCTGAAATAACAAGAACCTGCTACTTGGTTTACAAAGACAGCTAGGTGGCTTAGTGGACAGAGCACTGGGACTGGAGTCAGGAAGATCTGAATTCAAATCGCCCTTAGATGTTCATTAGTTGCATAATCCTGAGTAAGGCATTTAACCTCTGTTTGCCCTAATTCACTTAGAGAAAGAAGTAGCAAACCAAATAGGGTCATGTAGAGTTGGACATGACCGAATTACTGAACAACAACTTGGTTTACAACTAACTACAAGACTTGCTACCATTTGTCCCCAAGATCCCATATTCAGGTGAATGAATGGCCAAGAAGAAAGATAAGTTTAATCCCTGAAAAATAAGTTACTCAGGATGAGCCTAAGAGATTAGTAGCTACCAGTGATGCAGTAGAGGCTACAATATGACCCCATTTTAAGCATGGGTTTACCTCTCCACATATGGAAGAGGAAAAAAAGGGGGGGGGGGAATATTGACCACGTGTTAAAGACAGGGGTCTGCATTTCAGAAAACAAGAGAAACCTAGGACCACTTTGTTCTTTTCTCTTAAGCTCTTCCTGTGTGGTTGTGGCAACCATCCCACTCCCTAATAGCTAGGACTTGTGGACAGTGAAACTCAGAGATTCTTTTTTTCAACATTTAAAAATTGGCCTGTAAACTCAAGTACATTTTCTGGATTCAGAAATCTTATTTTATCTAGATTAAAGCCCTTTCTGTCTTGGCATTGGGAGTAACTTCTGAGTGCTAAACAAATACTAAAAATATGGGTCTGAAATAACTGTTGCTTCATTCTGCCAGGCTGAGGGTTCAGTCAAGAGGCCAGACATATGTAAGTTTTTATCCTCTGGATGCCACAGTGCTTCTGGATAAGGAAATGGACCATATACCTGAAAAAACATTAGAAGCACCTTCTGGCATGGACACACAATGGTTCTTTCTCTAGATTAATGAAGACTGCTGGGATTTATTATCATGTCCATGAAAGTAGTAAGAATGGAGGGGAAGAGGTGACTGGCTGGTATTATTGGCCTTGTTTGTTACATTATGCTCATTTAATAGATTAATGTTAGGAAGAAAGAGGTGTATTGACTTTTTTGTTCTTATATAACGAAGACAGAAATCAAGACAGTGGGGAAATCTTTATTATATCCGATTCTTTTTTTTTTTGCTTTTTGGAGGGGCAACTGGGGTTAAGTGACTTGTCCAAGGTCACACTGCTGGTAAGTGTTAAGTGTCTGAGGCCGGATTTGAACTCAGGTCCTCCTGACTCCAGGGCTGGTGCTCTGTTCACTGCACCACCTAGCCACCCAATTATATCTGATTCTATTGGCTTAAAGGGATCATATTCATGGTACTTCAAAAAAGAATTGTACTTTCCAGACAGAATTTGTTCTGAAAGTGGTCAACATCAAAAATTTAAGGTATGTCATTAAAAATATTTTATATTTTCTGCAATGACACAAATTTCAAAAAAAAACTCTTAAAGGGTTAAAGAAAGTAGATTTCCTGTGGGCTGCTGAGGAATTTTTTAAAAGGGGGAAGTAGGCCAAAAGAGTTTGGGAACCTCTAATTCTAAGATAATCCATGTCTCATTCTTGGATGTCTCTAGAACTTTCCCACCATTATCTTTTGTTTGAATTAGCATTTTGATGAGAGGTATTTTTTGAAAGATGTATATTAGGCTATTAGTATATCAGAACTAGATAACTGGTATTTTTAAAAAAGATGTATATTTCCTACTTTTGGGTTTTACATTTCCTCAGATATTCCTCCTTATCCTTACCAGGGAGCCGTCCCATTTATCAAAAGAGGAAGAAGAAGAAAAAAAAATCATTAAAACCAGTC
The DNA here is from genome assembly GCA_028627135.1 of Pseudochirops cupreus. Classification (NCBI taxonomy): domain Eukaryota; kingdom Metazoa; phylum Chordata; class Mammalia; order Diprotodontia; family Pseudocheiridae; genus Pseudochirops; species Pseudochirops cupreus. Next base: position 307,554,516 of record CM053584.1, on the reverse strand, counting down.
AACGCACTAAAAAAAATCTGGTCTGATATGCACCATTTAACAAGCATGAACCAGCCTCTCCTGCTTCTGCAGATGAGGCTGGGAAAGGCGGCTTCTCTTCCCTGAGGCCAGGCTTGTTCGTTCAGTTTTCAGCTGTCTTGTAGCTGTTCTTTCCATCCATCTCCATTTATTTTATTTTACATTGTGTATGTTGTTCTTCCTGACTCTTCTTAGGTCCTTTAGTATCAGTTCATTTAAGTCTTCCCACGTATCTGTAATTATAATATATATCATTTCTCATAACACAATAATATTCCTTTACTTTCATGGAACACAATCTCTTTAGCCATTCCCCCAATCAAGGGAATCTTTATCCAGGGGAATACCAATGGGATTTTTTCAATTCTTTGCTACCATAAAAAAGTGCTACTACAAACCTTTTTAGTATATGATGCCCTTTTTTTGGTCAGTTACCTCCTTTGGATATATGACTAACAGTAAAATCTCTGGGTTAAAGAAAGGGTATGGTCATTTTAGTCATTTTTTTTTTAATAATTCTACATTGACTTCTGGGAGTTAGGAAGTATTTTAAGGTACATTTTTCTTTTTATTCACAGTACTCTCTATTCCATAAACCTAAAAATCAATATTGTTAGGAAACTACTTTAAAAATATTGTTTTCTATTTAAACATTTGTGTTACTTTAAAATATTATTTTCCATTTAAATATATGTGTTGATGTTTAAGAAGAAAGGAGTCCTGTATCTGAATTCCAGCTCTGCTACTTACCAGCTGTGTTTCCTGGGGCAAGTTACTTAACCATTTTAAAATCTTAATTCTTTCATCTGTAAAATGAAGCTAATACTTGCACTAACTACCTCAAGGAGTTGTGAGGAATGTGCATTATAAACCTTAAGATGTGAAAACATGTGGAGTAATGTGTCATTTATATTTTGAGATGTAAATTTTTGTAATAATGATGTCTTAGGACTACAAAGAGGGAGGAAGATACAATGTCATATAATATTTTGGTTGTTTTGTAGCAGCTGGTAAAAGTTTGGGAATATTAACTTTTGAAAACAAATAAATGTAGTATTATGAATGAACTGACTTTGTACCTTCAGAAGCTCTAATTTCAGCAGTTTATGTACTCCCTCTACCAGCACAAATTGTTAAGACTGTGATTCTTCCATAACTAAGTTGGAGGTTTTAAAGATTTTCTTTGGTTCAAAAATTCATCACTCTGATGCTGCCCCTATGATGAGCTTCAGGCAAAAGACACACAACCTACATCACTGGTCATGTTCAAAGACTTTCTAGTTACAGAGGATCTGTCAGAGTTTACTAACTTTACTAAGATAGTCTTTTCTCCACCCTTGTTCTTCTTGATCTCTATGCAGCATTCAAAACTATTGATCATCTTTCCCCCCTGCATATTCTTTCCTCTCTAGGTTTTCATGGCATTGCTCTCTCCTAGCGCTCTGCCTGTCTGACCTCTCCTGAGTCTCTTTTCAATGGATCTTCATCCACATCCCTGTCTAATAACCTAAGGTCATTTCTGAGACATGAAAAACATTGGAGTAGATTCAGTAATTGTCAGATTACGAAGAATCAATAATCAGTATTTAACTGATAGACTGAACAAACTCAGGGAAAGAAAAATAAACACAATATTTATAAGTAATTCCCCAATGCTTTCTTCTGGGTCCTCTTTTCTTTCTTCCTCTATGCTTTATCATTTGGTGAACATATCAGCTCTCTTGAGTTCAACAATCACATTTTTGCATATGATTCTGAGATCTCTATAGCCAGCCCCAGTCTATCTTCTGAGGTCCAGTCTCATACCAACAACTGCCTTTAGACACCTCAAACCATATGTCCCATAGCTATCTCAAACTTAACATATCAGAAGCTGAACTCAAAATCATTCCCCATCCCCCAAGTCTACCCTTTTTCTCAACTTTCCTATAAATGCTGTGGGTACAATCCTCTTCCCAGTAACTCAGGCTCACTGCTTTGGTATCATCCTCAATTCCTCACTCACCACATAGATCCAGTCCATTGCCAAATCTTTCCATTTCTACTTTCAGAAACTATCTCTGATACATCCTTGTCTCTATGTTCACAGTCACTACCCTCTTATGAGTCTCTTATTGCTTCTGGTCTACACTATTACTAGAGTCTTCTAACTGGGCTCCCTGACTCAAATCTCTTCCTCTTCTAATACATCCTCCACTCAGCTGCGCAAGTCATTTACCAGTCCATGTCTGTCTATGGCATTCTCTTCTACCATTCCCTCCCTTTCCCTGACCCCCCCCCTCCAAGTTACTATAGCTCCCTATTACCCAAAGGATCCAATATCAAGTCTTCTGTTTGATATTTCAAACTTTGCATCAATTCTTCTGTTTCTACCTTTTCAGTTTCCCTTAGACACATTCCATAATCCAGCTATAGTGACCAACTTGCTTTTCTCATCTCCATGCTTTGCACTGGTTGCCATTTATTGAAATTCTCTCCTTCCTTATCTCCACTTCTTAGTTGCCTTCCTTCCTCTTAAGACAGTTCAAATCCCATATTCTGCAAGAGACACCTCTCAACTCAGGGGCTTCTAGACCATAAAACAATAATATCTCCTCTGTATGTATCTTGTATGCTTATTCTTATTTTTCTGTTGTTATCTGCATTTGAATGTGAGATTCTGGAAGGCATGGATTGTTTTTGTCTTTATAGCCTTAGTACCTAGTATAGTGCCTGGCACTGGAGACATTAGAGTAGTAATTTAGTGTCACATGGATGTATAAATTAACAATATTAACTAAAGTACCAAACTCAGAGGCAGAAATAGAAAACAATATTTATAGGTAGTCATGAAGGAGAAATTGGTCTATGTGGAGTAACAGACAGAATTAGGCTATACTCATCAAGAATTAGCTTTTACAGGAGATATTAAGATGATATTTTTCATGATATGTTTGCAATTACTCCATGACCAGTTGTTCTAATGATTTGAATTAAATACTGATTTTATGGGAATTTGAACTGCAAGTCTTCTTATCACAAGTAAATATCAGTTTATAGAAAGAGTAGGTAGGTTAGGCAAAATCCAGGATCAGGATTGAGGATGAAATGTCATTCACTTCTTTTCCCCCAAAAAAGCAAATGGTGGGAGAGTCTGTAAAAATTGGTGCAATCTCTGTTCAGAGACTATAAGCTTTCTTCAGTGTCATCTCCTCCCTAGGGCAAAGAAAGAAGAGGACAGACAGGATACAGAAAGGCATATTAGAGCCTGTGCTCTTTACTAGAATAACAGATCCACTGGAAAAAAAAAGTTACTTGCAAAGACTTTTGATGTTGAACTTGTCATAAGGCTAAAACTTACTCAGGCTGGAATGGTAGACTATAGATGACAAGCTTTAATAAAGTTAGTTGCAAAGTCCTACACTTGGGTTAAAAATATCAACTGTATGAGTCCAAGAAGAAGACAACATGCTAGATAATAATTCATGTGAAATATATCAAGAGATTGTAATGGACAGAAAACTCAATATGAGGTTGAAGTATGAGGTAGCAGCTAATGATGACAACAGCAATGATGATGGTGGTGGTAGTGTTGATGACAATGTTAATGGTGGTAGTGGTTATGGTGGTGGTGTTGATGGTGGTAGTAGTGGTAATGGTAATGGTGATGGTGATAATATCTTCTCATTAACAGAACTTTAGAGTTAGGGAAGTGTTAATTCCATTCACCATCAGATTCATCTAAAGTACAATGTCCATTTCTGAGCACCACATTATAGAAAAGACACTGACAAATTCCCAGTTGTGAAACATCTGACCCCTCTCACTAAAAGGGTTGACAATCAGATGTAAGGAAGAAAACATCTATAAAGCTTGTATAATGGAAACAGAGATCAGAGCAATGAGTACAGCAGAGGACATTTCCTTGTCAGCTGTTTCCACAACTTAATTAAATTCCTAAAGCCCCCATATTATGTGTGAATGTATCTGAAAGGCATGTCTCCCCGTTAGCAAAATGACCCCTTTTTTTAATATAAAGAAGCATATAAGTTTCATAATCACACCCACTGGTTACACTCTCTAGACCCCCTTTGGGAGTCACCTAAGACCATCGGAAAACACAGATTTCCAGTGGTCTTAGGAATCGAGACACTGCTCCTCTATCCATCTCCAGGAGAGTCTGCCCACATGCAGATATGCCCACATACAAGTATTAAAGGGTCGAGGCATTAGGAAGGTTGAGAACCACTGCACTAGTGGGATGGGAGAACCCACTTGACTCTGCTCAAAGGGAGCCACTATCCCCTGTAAGCATGGACAGCTCCAGACAGACAATTCCTATGGGACTTGCCCAACACCATCCCTGGTCCTAGGCATTTTTACCTGCCTTTATACCAAACATCATATATTTTGCATCACTTCTCACTGGACCTGAGTTATTCATGGCATGGACACTTTATGTCAAGTTTTGACACAGTAGAGACTGGCTAGGAAGATAAGAGTATTTAAAGTGATGCCATATGAAGACTGGATGGTTACTCTAGAGAAGAGAGGCCTTGGCAGGAGGAGTTTATGCTTTAAATATTTAAAAGATTGTCATGTGGAAAATTCCACTAAAATCTCATGCTGATCTCTCCCTCATCATAGTGTGGAAATGACCCATGCCAAATCTATATCAGCATAGTGTTAGCTCCAGCAGTTCCTGCCAAGGTGGAAAGGTTCTTCTGAGTACAGGTTTGTCAACAGAACTCATTCCTGTCATCTGACAATAAGTTTCACTAAGCTCAGAGATGCACTACCAGGCTTGCTGCAGGGCAATGAATTTTTTCACAGGTCCTTTACTTAACTAAAACATATGTCACATGGAGGGAGAATTAAATTTATTCTGCCACTGAGAGAAGACCCAAGTAGAACCCAAGGGCAGGAAGGAACAAGGAGACAGATTTCAGTGTGATGTAAGATAAAAAACTTCCTAACAGATCTGTTCACCACTGTTGGACGACTTCCAATGACCATTTGCTGCAATATATGTTTTGGATAAGCATTAGATGAGAAGATTTCTGAGGTCTCTTCCCAATTATATAATGCAATAAGTGCCATGTCATTCTAATTCTTTAATTAGGAGGCCAGAGGGGGCTCCTTCCAGTGAGTAAAATACTAGAGTAGATAACTTCTAAGTACCTTTCCAACCTTTGAAGTCTATGACTTTAATGATAATATTAGGAATAGAATAAGCAAAAAATAGTTTACTCTACCTGATATGTTATCTCCAAAAGCTCGTTATATATAACTATCATCTTCTAAGAATAGTATCTGATACTAGCGTTGAATATTTAAGCCTAGCAATTCTGATAAAAATCTGTATTGAAAAAATTAAACACTAGCTCAGGCAATCCAAAGCCATGACATATGATCTACTTTCCTTATTCACACGATGATGAACTAGTGGCATCCTACCATCATCTTTTAAGCAATAAATACTTTTAAAGTTGAGTGAAAGGACATAAACTTATAATTAAATTTGCAAAGTTTTAAGTTTATAGCTTAGGATGAAGATCATGTCTGGTTGAAATGTTAGACTTGATATGTGAGGCATCAAGGAAAAGAATTCATCTTTTGGGGCTGTCTCCCATGCCTGGATTGTACTACCTCCTCAGTTCTGCCTCTTGGAATGCCTACTTTCCCTTAAAGTCCAGCTCAATCCTCACAGATGTTTGTACCTTCCACTCAAAAATTATTTTGTATTCATATTTGTGCTGTATCCATATCGTGTGTAAATGTGTGTTTAAGAGGCAATGTGGCATAGTGGAAGGAATGATAGCTTTTAAGACAGGAAGACCTGTGTTTAAATCCCAGGACAAGTTATGCAATCTCTTTACGGTATAAATAACTCTCTAAGATTATAAATTTTCAGAACTATCTGTTTGTATTGATAGGATTTTTTTCATTTGGGTATTCCCTATACCAATGAAATCATAGATCCATATTTATAATATTGATGTATAAACTGCTATTCTGGTTCTTCTTTCTTCACCCTAGATCAGTTCATACAAGTCTTTTTATAACCCTGTGAAATAATTCCCTCATTTCTTACAGCACAATAATATTCTGTCACACTTATATACCACAATTTATTCTGCATTCTTCCAAATAATGGGCTTCCCCTTCATTTCTAGTCTTTTTCTACCACAAAGGGATATTATCATTATTTTTTTTATAATCAGGACCTTTTAACTTATTTTCAATTAAAGAACTAGCGGTTGTATGGTTGGTTTGAAAGGCATGTACTATTTAATAACTTCTGTGCATAATTCTAAATTGTTTCCTAGAATGGTTATATCCATTCATAGGTCAACCAACAGTGCATCAGTGTGTCTTTTTATTCCCTATACTGCTCCCACTTTTGTGACCTTCCTCTTTTTCTGTAATCTTTGCCAATATGATGATATATGCCAAGAAAATGGATAACAACTGAAATAAGTGAATATTTCAAAAATATTAAATATCCCGATTATTAAATAAAGAAATTGAGAATTTCAACAACCCAATCTCAGAAAAAGAAATTGAATAAGTTATATGTGAGCTTCCAAGGAAAGCAACTCCAAGACTAAATTAATTTGTTCACAATTTAATTCTATCAAATACACAAAGAATAATTAATCCCAGCATTACTTAAGCTGCTTGCAAAAATAGCAAAATAAGTAGTAATCCCACCAAGTTCCTTCTCTTACAAAGATATACCCAAACCAGGGAGTCAAAACACAGAAAAATATAGGCCAATATTCACAAGGAAAATTGACACAAAAATGTTAAATAAAATATTAGCAGAGAGGCTTAAAGAACATATCACAAAGATTATACACCATGACCAGGATGGATTTATGCTGGTCATGGATGATCGGTTCAATATTAGGAAAACTATAAATGTAATTAACCACAATAATAGCAAACAATTTTGAAGACATTCATAAACACATGAAGAATTAAATGAGCAGAACTAGAAACATCAGTGAATAAGTGAATAATATTTTTTAAATTTCTATTTTTTATTTTTAATTTATGAAATAAAATAAGCATTTCCATAATACTGTAGAATTTAAAAAGATGATTACACATGAAACTGCGTCTATAACGTAAATGATCCCTTTAAAAGTTTTGTTCCTTTAAAATTATCTTGATATTTCTATTCCTTTAAAATATCTGATAAAGTTATCGTGTAACTTTCTTTTATTTCTTACATCACCATCCCCCACCCCCACCCCAAGATGGCTACCATTAGAAAAGCAACTGCTCTGTGCCAGGCACCGGAAAATTTAGTAATTTAATTTCAATGACAATCTAATGAACATTTACTCAATAGCAACAATATTATAAAGACAAAGAACTTGGAAAGCTGTAAGAACTCTGATCAATATCATGATCATTCATGATTCCAGATGACTGATGATGAAGCATGCTATCTGCCTCCTGATAGGGAGTACATGATTCAGAGTACAGAATGAGACTAATTTTTTTTAACATGGCCAATCAAGGAATTTATTTTTCTTGTCTCTAAATACTTATTACGAGAAATTTGCTTTTATTTTTTTCTGGGAGAAAAAATAGATTTTTTTGTTAATTAAAACAAATAAAACTTGAATTAAAAAAGAAACCACAGGTCCAATTCATATCCTGCATCTTTGTACATACTATCTCCCCAATAAAATAATCTTTCTGAGGTCAGGTACTGTTTTACTTTTGTTTTTGTATTTATGGCGCCTAGTATTGTGCTTTACACATAGTAGGTACTTAATAAATGCTTAAGTACTTAATAACATGTCCACTGATTAATGGACAAACCATTAAATAGACTTTTTATGGAACAGAGGTAAAGGGAGCAGGGTCTACACAGGATTAGGAAGAGAAAAAGTAAAACAGCTAATGGATCACTTTGCAACATTTGAACTTCATTGGGTAATGATTTTGCTCACTTAGGCATTTAACACTGTTATTTATTATGTAATAGGGGAAAGGAAGGTGGGGGGCCTTAAGGGAGAAACACCATCTCCTCATTTCCTCCCCCATTATTTTTCACTTCTTCCCATTTACTTTCACTGTTTGATGCTCTTCCCTTGTTGGACTGTCAAGTAGAACCCTAATGCATTTTATTATTTTAAATAATAAGAAAAGATTTTATAAAAGTTCCATACCTATCTTTGACACTATGCTTAACTATCTCAAGGGAAAGCTTATTTACTTCTTATACTGAACAGAAATATATCCCTACTTATACTTTTATCTCTATTTTGAAACTCTACAACATTCTCTAAAATAAATGAACTCCACATACTAAACTTATTTTTAAATCCTGAACAAGAGTTTCCTAACATCTTTTAATGCTATGATACTTCCTATTACTTAGTTTGAAGTTGGTAAGAATGTTACAGTTTATGCTCATCAGTAAGAAACTCCCTAAGGCCCCTTGTATGTTTTCATTCCTGATGGACTCCAGATACTACAAAGATAATACATTCTAGAAAGTGGGTGTAATTATGCTAAAGTCAGAAGTCATTAAATTTTTTCAGCATATTTTTGTCATTACCCATCATCATTATGAACTTAATACCCCTCTATTTTAGCTCCATAATTCCATTCTTAATGTCCTCATAAGTCAAAATTCTATTTTGGGGGAGAACTGAAGCCAAGTATCACATATCCCAGGCCAAGTAGTGTTGATTTTCTTATTTATAGATACTACAAACTTCAGATACTCCCAACATTTCTTTTAGAAAATTACACTACCAACCATACCTATCTTTCCTAATTCCCTCAGATACTTGTGCCTCCCCCAAACAATTACCTTCCATTTATATCTTTTATATATCTATATACACACCTGTTCAACATGGAGCTCGGCATGGGGGCTACAGAGCTGACTTAGAAGCCAGGAAGAATTGGTTTCAATTCTCATCCCCAAAACATACTGGCTATGTGAGCCTGGATAAATCATGTGGCCTCTCCATGGTACAGACAATGCTCTAGGATTTTAAGTTACATTGAAGGTGCTGACTTGAATTGGTAGAGGGAGTTTACTTATCTGGGGATTCCCTGGCTAATGTTTTGGGCTTGTTTTTTTAATACTTATTTCTACTTTTCCTTAGCAGCCATGGTACTGAGAGTTAAAGGGCTAAGAAAGCAGAGGTCTAGGATAACTGAAAAGCTTCATGTCAGGTGATTTATCAAGTGGAAAATGGTAGTAGTGATGTTGGACACAAGAAAAATATACGGCTGTACTAATAAGAAACTAAAATTATTCCTTCCCTTCTCTCATCTCCTTTTCCTCTTCCAGGTGTTCAGTGTTATCATGGTTTTCCTTCCCAAAGTTCTCCCCTATAGATCAAAGACTACTTAAATTATGTTTTAGTGTAAATTAGTTTCAGACCTAATCCTGAGCTAGCTTGGAAGATTGGGGTCCTAGGATCTGGTTGAGATAGAAGAATATATTTCCAGCATTCTAGACCATGAGATTATTTTAGCTCCAGTTCCAGAACCTGGAGTAACCTTTGTCCTAGAAGAGCTCTTTCCCAGTGGCTAATTCCCTTTCTCTTCTCAACTAGTCTCAACTCCTTCTTACTCCCAGATATAAATGAACAAGAATTCATTCTCGCGATACCTTCTCCTGTCTAGAACATCACTGCTTAAGTCTCCCTCTACCGAAAGTACAGCTGTAATATGGTTGGAGATTTCAGTATAGGACCTTTGTCTTTTAAAGGAAGAGTGTCTATTTGTGAGGAGCAGAATAAAGGAAAACTATTAACCTTGGCATTGTGTATAGATACAGTAGAGCTAACAAGAGAAAGAGAAAATGGAAACTTCATTTATTTATGTCAAAGTAATGCCATTTGCATGAATTTGTATGAATAGCTCACTACTCCTTTCTAATTGCCCTATGGTACAGTAACTATTGTGCATTTTCTTGCAGGTGCATTCAGATACATTTATTTTGAATTTCTCTAAACAAACAACAATGTTTATATATTACATTTTCATATTATGGCTTTTGTTAGGAGCACTTATGTGTATATCTCCTTTTCTACTAAAATGTAAACTTCAAGAGTTCAAGGACTATTTAAACTTTTTTTGTTTGCATTCCACCTAGGGTCTATTATAGTATTTTCCTGAAGACCTGCATTAGGTCTTCAATACTGCTTCACTCCCAATCTCATTCCCCACAAACACTGTTGCAAAACCACATTCACAACCTATAAAATTCACTTGCTTCTAAAGACTTAGCTTCCTAAAGCATCTAATGGGCCTGACTTCAATTCCCTACATTCCTGCCTTAAAACTTTTCAGTATCATTATATATTTTTCCTTCTTCCCTTCTGTTTCAGAGAAAGAATTATCCTCAACCTCTCTCTAAAGCTAATTCCTCTGTGGCACAGTAGATAGAGGGCTGGGCTGGGCTAGGAGTCAAGGAAATCTGCATCCAAATCTTGATCCAGGGTCTTACTAATTATGTGACCCTGGGCAAATCACTTACCCTCTTTCAGCTTCAGTTTTCTTATAAGTAAAATGAAGGCTAAAAAAAGCCACTACCTCACAGGGTTGTTGTTAGGATCAACCAAAATAACACAAAACACTTTGCAAATCTTAAAGCACTACAGAGAGGATAGCTGTCATCATCATGTCATCATCATCATCATCATCATCATCATCATCATCATCACCACCACTATCACCACCATCATCATCATCATCACCACCACCACCACCACCACCACCATCATTATCATCACCATCACCATCATCATCATCATCACCACCACCATCACCATCGTCGTCATCATCATCATCATCATCACCATCATCATCATCACCACCACTACCACCACCACCATCATCATCATCACCACCACCACCACCACCATCACCACCATCGTCATCATCATCATCACCATCATCATCATCACTACCACCACCATCATCATCATCACCACCACCACCACCATCACCACCATTGTCATCATAACCACCACCATCACCACCACCATCATCATCATCATCACCACCACCATCATCACCATCATCATCATCATCACCACCACCACCATCATCATCACCACCACCACCACCACCATCATCATCATCATCACCACCACCGTCATCACCATCATCATCATCATCATCACCACCACCACCACCATCATCATCACCACCACCACCACCACCATCATCATCACCACCACTACCACCACCACCACCATCATCATCATCACCAACACCACCACCGTCATCACCATCATCATCATCATCACCACGACCAACATCATCATCAGCATCACCACCACCACCACCATCATCATCACCATCACCATCATCATCACCACCACCACCACCAACATCATTGTCATCATCATCATCATCATCACCACCATCACCACCACCATCATCATCATCACCACCACTACCATCACCACCATCGTCATCATCACCACCACCATCACCATCATCATCATCACCACTACCACCATCACCACCATCATCACCATCACCACCAATACCGTCATCATCATCATCATCATCATCACCACCATCATCATCATCATCATCACTATTAGTAATTCTCATAGTAATAGTAATACCACTTTCTGCTTCCTCCAAGACATTGTTTTGGCAATCATCTACTTTCTCTCAGGCCCCTTAAATTTTTCCTTCTCTCCTAAATTCTTCCCATGAGCTTACAGATCTGTTCAAATCTCCTTAATCCTAATGAAGCATCCCTTTGAATATTTTACCCTCTCTATCAATAGTCTCATCTCCCTTTTCTTCCACCCATAGCCAAATTTGCAGGAAAAGAGGTCTATTATTGAAGGTTTTTTTCCTTCATCATCTCCTCTTTTTCTTAAACCCTTGCACCCCCAATACTCCACTGAATATGTTCATTCAAAGGTCACTGATAACTTTTATTTTTTTATTTTTTAAATTAAATTTTATGTTTATTTTTAGTTTATATCATTCATTTCAACAAGATTTTGAGTTACAAATTTTCTCCCCATCTTACCCCTGCCCACCACCCCAAAACAGCGATCCTACTGTATCACTGACACCTTTTTAAATGAAAAATTCAAGATATTTTCTTAGTCCTCATCCTAATCCTGAAAGTGGGTGTTCCTCAAAGTCCTGTTTATATACCTTATCTATCCTCCCTTTACCTTTCCTATATTGAGACTCTCACTGCCCTGACTTTGGCCATAGCCTCCATAAATGATTCCTAAATCTCTTAATACCAGTACTGATCAAATGTTTAATCCCAGACTCATATTTCCAATGGGCTACAGGACATCTCCACCTGAATGGACACTTTATACCCATTCTATCCAGAAGCAAACCTTTCTTTCCAAACCTGTTTCTCATGCTGACTTCACTGCCACTGTAGTGTATCACCACCATTCATCTTGTTCCCATGTTTGAAATAGTGTTGTTACATTTACTCTGCCCTCTATCACACTCCTAAAATATCCCATCAATTCCTAAATTCCATCACATCTCTCCATCATTTCTTTTCTCTTTCCACTGTCATGGAACCATAGTCCACTTCTCATATACTTAGTATATATATATATACTTATGCTTCTCATAGAATAATTACATACATATACATATACATTTCATATATTTAAATTATTTGCATCAGTCATAACCTCACTACACTAGAAGCTCTGAGTTCTTTGTTGACTTTAAGGAACTATATAAATATTATTATTATTATTGTTATCATTACCTAGCAATCACTATTTAGAAATTGAAAGGCAACAGTGCTGCCCACAGCCTAAATGATAGCATTCACTCCATTCTGATTATAAAGTTGCCTATAGGTAGTATATCAAAGCAAGTAGAACCCAAACAGCTCAGCCAATCTTCCTAAACTGGTTTATATTTTGCTTGTAGAGAGGCAGCAGTGTAATGGATTGAGAGTTGATCTTAGAAGCAAGAAGACTTGAGTTCAATTCTGGCTTCTGACAATATGGTGGCTGTGTGACTCTGGGAAAGTCACTTGAACTCTCAGTGCTCTAAGCACCTTTCTAAGACTATCAGTTGCAGGGAAAATGCCAGCTTGAATTGGTAGAAGCTGTTTCCTCACCTGGGAGTTCCTATACCAATGAAATCACCTACAGCACCTATACCAGTTAAATCACAGTTTTAGTTTCTATCCCCTATTGTGTCTATACAGTTAAATCTGCTGATCATTGTGTAATGATCAACTTTGATAGGCTTGGCTCTTTGCAGCAATACAGAGAGGTAAGACAATTCCAGAAGACTCATGAGGGAAAATGCAATGCACATTCAGAGAAAGAAGTATGGAGTCTGAATGCAAATCAAAGCATGCTATTTTCACTGTTTTTGTTTTTTTTCTTTCTCATGATTTTTCCCTTTTGTTCTGATTCTTCTTTTACAACATGACTAATGTGGAAATATGTTTAATATGATTGCACATGTATAGCCTATATCAGATTGCTTGCTGAGTTGGGAAGGGAAGGAGAAAAAAATAGAACTCAAAATCTTATAAAAAATAATGTTAAAAACTTACAAAAATAAATAAACAAATTTTTAAAAAAGGTGCAATGACAGCACACACATATATGAGAGAAAAAGAGACAGAGAGAGAGAAGAGAGACAGAGAGACAGAAGAGAGAGAGACAGAGAGTGAGAGACAGAGAGAGAGAAGAGAGAGAGACAGAGAGAGAGTGAGAAACAGAGAGAGACAGAGACACAGAGAGAGAGAGGAGAGGGAGAGAGAGACAGAGAGAGAGAGAGAGGAGAGAGAGACAGAGGAGAGACAGAGAGAGACAGAGAAAGACAGAGAGAGAGAGAGACAGAGAGAGAATGTGTGTGTGAACAGGAACACAAAACAGGCAAGACTTGATTGTGGCAGAGCAGTGCAGTTATCAGGTATCTAGTTACCTGGGTGACCTTCCCTGTACATCTGTTTATGTTCTCATGTGTTTTGTGTATCCCGAGGAAAGTCTTGTGCATTTATATGTGCTGTGTGTTCCTTGCAGTCTTAAACAATGAAAACACCAAAGGGTTGGGTGATGCTGACTTTCTCATAAGGTCAGCTTTTTAAAATGACTTCTAAGTTCTCTATATTCTCTGACATGTTAGTGTCAGAAATTCTGGGACTCTGACAGGGACCTATTTTTTTGTACCTCCTCCAGCTCTCTCCATAGTGCCCTTCACAGAGCATGTATTTAACGATTTTTGCTGAATTGAATTCCAGCACTAACCTGCTCATGTACATTGGTCTTCATAGTTTGTTGGTCATATAGCACAGACATCAATTTACACCTTTTAAAAATTAAGAGGGAAGAATGATCATGATATTGATCCAGTACAAAAGATTAATTTTGGCATGCTGAATAAATAAAGGGAATTATACCCTGGTTCAACACAAAGGCAAAACAAAAACAGAGCCCTATAAATTGAAAATAAGCAGTGACATTAGAAGTTGGCATATAAGAAGCCATAAAATAAACTCAATCAGTTCAGCATTCCAAACATGCAACTTAAAAACCCCAACTTTCCAATTTCTTATGATTACCAGAAAATTTTTGACTTTCCAAAAAAATTACAACAAACAAAAGAGACAATTAAAAGAATAATTCTCCACTCCAAATTTTTGTTCTATGAAAAACTTTGGAAAGGGAAAATAGTTACACTGATTTGTTTTAACTTGAAAAAGGAGCCCTTGTTTTCCATTATCTGTGTGACTGATCTATTTTATGAAAGTTCTGAAAATGACATTTTCTGAGACAATGAATACAATGTGTTTGTGCATTTATAAACCAAAGAACAAGGTGAGATTTTCATACTCTCTATTCACCTTACCTTGCTAGGGAATGGTCCATGGTCATCCAAATAAGTGGAATTACCTAGGGAAAAAAGAAAAGTAGTAGATGAGAGAAGAATTGTGTTATTTACTAATAATAATTATACTAATTATATCATCCACTGATGTCCCAATTCAGTGCCTCCCTGTGGAATTGAACTTAAATTGCATTCTCAAAGTTCTAGAAGATTTTGTACAAGTTCTAATCAGACCTACAAATCTGGAAAGGTATATGCCCAGTCCACCAATAAACAACTGATAAGGGCCTAATATGTGCCAGACACCATATTAAGCACCGGATGGACTATTTGTCTGCTATCACTCACCCAGCAATAGACTCATTGTACACTGAGGACCAGCATGCTAGACTAGTTCATGACTAGGAAAATTAACCACCACTGCACTAATTTTTAGGTTATCATAGCAATGATAACTCATGATTATAAAAGTGCTTTATTGGTTAAAAAGTTCTTTTGTCACAATGACCTTATTAGATAGTCAATGTAAACATGACTCCAGATGAGAAACTGAAGCTAAAAGAAATTAAAATGACTTGTTCATAGTCACAGCAAGATTGGGAGCTGATTCCATCTGATTGAAAAACTAAGCTTTTCTCCCACCACACCAAAATATGCAAACAATGTAATGTTGTTAGTCAAAAGAAAATTAGTGTTTTAAATCATTTCTTTTTAGTAAATAATGCAAAATAAAATGAATAACAGCTGCATTCATCAGATAAAATTTTGGATCGTATATTTCTTGGTTTACAGTTCTCATGGCTTACAAATATTGTATATATAAAAAATACAGTTTATGTTTAAGTGCATATGGCACAGATGTCAGTCAATGAACAATGAACTGCAATATTAGGCTGAAAGCATTTTAGAGAGGCAATCAAAGAAGGCTTCATTAGAGGATTTCTTATAGCTTGAGGTCACCTTTTCTTTCCCACTAAACAATTCTTTTCTTAATCACTACTCTTTCTCTCCATGCTGTCCTTATGAATTCACTCTTTTGTCCCTTTAATATTCTCCCTTCCTTAGGGAAAAAAGTTCTGTTTGTCTTCGCTTAAAAGAAGTACATTTTCATAATTTGCAGTTATTACTTATAAATGCAAAACACGAGATTATTCCAGAATATTATCAGTTATTTGTGTTGGTGCCCTAAAATGAAAACATAACTTAGAAATCTAGTATTATGTGAATTTTCCTAGCTTTGTAGTGCTTATAAAAAGGATAAGATTTGACTGAGGTTATTTATAGCTTTAAATCTGTGATGCTGAATACTATAAATTTGTTGTAGTGATAGTTATGTGAACTGATGTAGTAGAATCATTGAATTTTAGAGCTAGGAGGAACCTTAGGGAAATGCACTGTCTCTGGAGTAGACAATCTATGTTTAAATCCCACTTCTCACACTACCTGTTTACCTTTCAGCAGGTCAGGAAACCATTCTGGTCTTTAGTTTCCTCTTCTGTAAAATGAGGGAATTAAACTAGATGGTGAGTAACATCCCTTCCAGCTCTTGGAGCTATGATCTTATGATCCTAGTTTAACTCTCAGCATTATATAGAATATGAAGCTGAGGCTTAAAGTATGAAGTTAAACGACTTTCTCAAGATCACACATACACACAGGTACTTAATGTAAGGTCTAGAAGACAAATCTCCTGATTTCTCTGTCTACTATACCACACTCCCTTTTTACAAGAAATGCTATATATTTATAATCAGAGATTACAGACGATTTGAAGAGGGAAATTAATCTAAATATATCTCAAAACTATATACACTAACATAATGTGATATAATTAATATTAATGTAATAAAATAAAATAAAATATGATATAATATGACATAATATAATTAACATAATATAACCCTTATAGAAAGATCTACAGAGAAGACGACAATTAAGGAATAAAAGAAGCAACTACTCAGTCCTAATGAGGAGTTAACTTTCCCCGTAGAGAAAAAAAAAGGATGAGTTAAAAAATTGGAAGACAAGGAAGAAAGAGATGTTTCATCAGTTTAATTCATCTAATAGAAGGAAGATAGATAAACATTAGCAACAAGAGTTTTTGGCTCCTGTTTTGCTCTACACTTATTCATTAGCTCGTCTACTCACTTTCACTTTTTATTTGGATTTTTATACAATTATAAACTGTCTGATATTGATAGTAATGAGCATTAATAGCTATCACATAAGTCCATGAATTAAGAAACTTGTGAGGCTAAATGATCCTGCTTCTATATTTAGAAAAAAAATAGAGGGAATATATTTTAAAATGTCAATGGGGTTTATATTTCTACAATACTTATCAAAAAAAAACGCCTAATTCTAAAAACATTCTTCAAATATATATTATATATATATTACATATATATAATATATATATATTACAGTCCTTAAAAGTACAAAATATTCTCACTCTCATCACTCTTATCACTCATAAGATTTTAGTGATGTAAAAGGACTTTAGTCATTATCTAAACCCATTCATTCATTTTGAGGAAACTGAGATCACTGGTGCTGAAATGGCTTCTCTAGTCACACAGAAGTGTCAGAATTGAAAATTTGAACCAAAGATTTCAAATCTCAGATTCAATGCTTTTTCTACGACCCCAAAGTTTCTCGGGTAAAAGATGAGGTTTTATTTGCTTTTTGCCTGAATCTGTGATTTCAGAGTAGAGGGGAAAGGGGACAAGCTTTTATTAAGTATCTATTATATGCCAGAAAAAGACACAAAATGCTTTACTATTATTATCTTGGGACAGCTAGGTGGCGCCATCATGCATAAAGTGTCAGGCCTGGAGTTAGGAAGATTGCTCTTCCTGTGTTCAAATCGGGCCTCAGACATGTATCAGCTGTGTGACCCTGGGCAAGTCACTTGACCCTGTTTGCCTCAGTTTCCTCATCTGTAAAATGAGCTGGAGAAGGAAATGGCAAACCTCTCCAGTATCTTTGCCAAGAAAACCCCAACTAGGGTCATGAAGAGATCAGACACGACTCAAAAAAAAAATGACTGAACAACAACAACAAAAGGTTATTTATCAGCTTAGCCTAAAATGCTAATTGCACCAACAATAGTGCCATACTAAGAGCCATCATGGTTTGGGGGCCTCTGTCTTCCTTGACTCATGACTGCCCAGGATGTTTCACGAGACTGAGAGTTATGTTGTACTGTACCCCATGGAAAACAGCTGACAAGAGTAACTTTCATTTCATTCGAGAGAGTTCAGAAGGTCACTTAGAGAAGTCATGTCTTTTTATTTCCAAAAAAATACACAGATTATAGGAGCGCTGACAGAGAGAGAGTGCTCAAAAAAAATCCTCAGCAATTCTCTCACCTGATAGGATAAGGTACCAGACACTGAGGTCCTTTCTCAAGCTAAACTGCCAAGCATTCAAACTGCTGCAGAGAGCACAACTCCCATGGTCTGGCCACATTGTTCAAATGCCTAATGTATACCTGCCCAAAAGACTATTTTATGGAGAACTCACACAGGGCAAGCACTCACATGGGGATCAGAAAAAGCAAAAGAAGATACTCTCAAGGTTTCTCTTAAGAACTTTGGAGTTGATTGTGTGACATGGGAGACACTGGCACAGGACTGCCCAACATGGCACACTCTCATCAGAGAAGGTGCTGTGCTCTATGAGCAAAGTAGAATTGAAGTAGCTCAAAAGAAATTCAAGATGTGTAAATTTAGAGAATCCACCTCAAATGTTCACATGGACTATTTGTATCCAACTTGTGACAGAGCATTCCAAGCTCATGTTGGTCTGATGAGCCAGTTAGAGGTACTGTAACTTGTCTCTAGCATAGTGTTGTCATTTTGGTCCTCTTTGGGAACGCAAGACAACAATCAAGGAGGCATAGATCTTGGAATCTTTAGTACAACAGAAGAATGCCTCTTTCATCTTCTCTCTTAATGAATGACCTAAGGCTCCTATCCTTGGCATATTTGAATCTGAAAATGTATACAAATGAATCCTCTTCAACTTTATCAATCCTTGTTCCATTGACAAGCTATCCTACTAAAGTATTTACCAAGTCCAGTAATAAAATGGTGGCTACCAATTTCAAGTCCTCAACATGGGCCCTATAAATTCACACCCACCATCTCATTGAAAAAGTTGTAATATGTCTGTAATTATGGTCTCTAATTGTGGTCTGTAATGTAGTCTTTCTGACATCACAGAAATGATAATGCAATTGACAATGACTTCTTCCAGTAATAAGCATTCCATTTGAAGATAAGGGCAACAATTCACATGGATATACTTTATATCAGTATCCTAAATGAATGAAGATTGAGTTGGCCATTCTGGGTAAAAGTCCTGATGTTACGACTTTAGTTTCTTGACTATAAAATTGGATTGTGGCAAGGGAATGAATTGGAGCACTTCCAATGAAGCTGAGCATTCATGCTTTGGTTCCATTAAGAATGACACGTGTTCTGGCCCTTTGCTAAAATTTGGAGCAATCAGAGGCTGCCTGGTTTTCCTCTAGTGTGGTGGCACTGAACCAAAAAAAATTTGTTTTTTGAGCTAGTAAGTCATCTGCCTCGTGGACCACAAAGAGTAAGGAGAGATGACTTCCGGTGTCTTTCTTTCCAGAATATCACTTTAGAGCACTATTTTCTATGATAGATATAAATACAGTGTGATTATAAGCTCCATGAACACAGGGATCGTGTCTTAACATAGTCTTGTACTAGTAGTAGTAGTAGTAGCAGTAGCAGCAGTAGCAGCAGCAGCAGGAGTAACAGCAGCAACAGTGGTAACAATGGTAATGATAACAGTAGCAACATTTATAGTGCTTTAAGTTTTGCAAAGCACTTTACAAACATTATTTCTTCTGATCCTCACAATAACCCTGGACATAGATGTTATTATAATCCTCATTTTCCAGATGAAGATACTGAGGCAGTCAGAGGTAAAGTGACTTGGGCTCTGGTCACACAGCCAATATGTGAGACTTGATTTGAACTCAGGTTTTCCTGACTCCAGTCCTAGTGCTCTATGCACTAGGCTACCTTGCAATCTATATGGGATTAATACATGTATTTTTGAATTTAATAAAATCTGGTAGGCAAAAAAATAAAAAAAACCCAAGCCGATATTACTTTGGGAGACACCCTCAGTAATCAAATCAACTGAGGAGAGTGAAAAAAAAATAACTTTCTTGTACACAGCTCAATAACAAGGAAAAGATTAATGAGGCAGCATTTCTAAAATAAGACTATTTTTCTTCCTTGTTAGGTAGCTTGGTATTACTAAAAGGGAGTCATTTGCAGTCTAAGTGCCATATGGTCTAATGGAAAGAGCATTGGCTCAGGATGCGAGAGTTCTCAAAAATATCCTGACTCTGTAACAGACTAGACCCTTTGGGAAGGTCTTGTGTAGCCTATATTTAACAGTTTTCTCTTCTATAAAACTGGGAGCGTAATAGCTTACATAGAGACCGTAAGGTTTGCAAAGCACTTGTGTACATTTTTACACTCACACAAAGCTGCGAGGTACATCTCATCGCCCCCATTTTAGAGATCAGGAAGCTGAAGCTTGGAGAGGTTAAGTGATTTATCCATGGTGACATAGCTATTAAGAGTGAAAGGCAATATTCAAGCCGAGGTCTCTTCTGACTCCAAGTTCAGTATACTTTTTAATAAGAGAACCACCTAGCTGTCTACCACCTCACAGGCAATATGAATGAATGTGGCAGTAATTTGTATGCTTAGCAAAGGATCACAAACATCTAAGATTGAAAGTGAAGTGGACCTTTCCTGGGCACCCATCAGAGGGTTCTAGAAATATTCTAGCCTTGTTATATAGGTTATTTTTTAGCATAGGTAAAATCTTTTGGCATATTAGAAATCTCATGTAGCATGGTTCTATAGAGACCTGACTTTGTGGCATGCAATATGTCACAGAAAGATAGTTAACTACATAAACTTTACAGTTTCTAGATGAAGAGAAGGGGAAGAAATAAGCAGTTATTAAGCATGCCAGACATTATGTTAAGTACTTCACAAATATTATCTCTTTTGATCCTTCTGACCACCCTGAGATACACAATGTTAATTATTATCACTCCCACTTTGCATTTGAGGAAACAGAGGCAGAAAGAGGTCAAGTGACTTGCTCAGAGTCACACAGCTAGGAAGTGTCTGAGGCTGCATTTGAACTCAGGTCTTCCTGATTGCAAGCATTGTACTCTCTGAATTATACCACCTACTTGCCTGATTGACAAATAGAGAAACCAAAAGGATGCCATCCCAGAACAACCAAATTAAATATTCTTTTAGGAGCGATTATTATGAATGTAAGAGCTAAACGACTCTCAGAAACTCAAATGATGAAAGATACTGATTTAAGCTATAAAGAACAAACCAGCTAAGAGGTTCTAATACTTTAGATATAGTTGTGTGGCATGGGACAAGTCAAGTAACTACTCTGAGTCTCAGTTTCCTTGTTTGTAAAGTGGAGGTAATAAACACAGTACATTCTTCAAAGGGTTGCAATGAGAATCAGAGGAGATAATGTATGTAAAGTATGATGTCAATGTTACCTATTATCATTTTATGAAGATAAATTCTTCTTTCCAGTTAAAAAAAAATTAAAGAGGAACAAAAGATCTCATCTTAATTATGCCTTGCCTCCATCAGAATGGCGTGTATGTGCCCTGCCAATGAATGAGTAGTCAAAATGGAAATTCTAAAGAATTCCAAGAGAATTGGAAGTTCATTAAGTCTGTCCACTCAGTGTAGTCTCCAAGGATATGAGGAAAAGAAGGGGAGGGGTTCCAGGCCAGCTTGCTAGTCTGTCCCATTTATGGCTTTATTGGAACTTTACTAAGTGATCATCTCTTGATGCTTGTGTGTTTTGCAGAAAATGGAATAGTTCCTTTCCCTAAAATTTATATCTGTTGCCCCAAAAGCTCTAGCCTTTTCTTTTAAAATAATTTTCAGACACTATAGAGTTTGTGTGTGGGGAGAGAGAGAGAGAGAGAGAGAGAGAGAGAGAGAGAGAGAGAGAGAGAGAGAGAGAATACAAGGACTTTGGGACTTCTTGCCCACTCTATTATTCTATTTGATTCTCCTATATTTTATGAATATTAAGAGGAAAAAGGTGACCTCTGCCCATCTTTTTACTGTGTTCTCTTCAACCAACCACTGTGCATAGATAAAGAGGTAAAGTCACTGTATGGATAAACAAAAGGATAAATAAACAGGCTTTCTGCATATTCTCTTTGCACATGCAAAAGTCAGAAATGCGAGCTCTCTAGACAAACCCAACCTAAGACACACTGATCTCACTCCAGCTAAACATCCTTTTTCAGGTTAGGAAGGAAGGAAGAAAGAAGGAAGGAAGGAAGAAGGAGGGAAGGAAGGAAGGAAAGAAGGAAGGAAGGAAGGAAGGGAGGGAGGGAGGAAAGAAGGAAGGAAGGAGAGAGAGAAGGAAGGAAGGAAGGAAACAAGGAAACTTAGGGAAGGAAACAAGCCTTTAATGAGCACATACTGTGTGTTAGATAAAGTCAGGAACAGAACTGGGAGCAGAAAAGCAGGTCAGCCTCTATCCCTCCACAAAATGGAGGGTCGGAAGGCTCACCAAGAGAAAAAGGGTGAAGAAACTTGAGAAAGGATCTTCTCAAGGCCATAGAGCAGGCAAAATTTCCCAGTTTGGGGGAGGACTCTTCCTCTGAGTACAAGAAAGGACACCAGCCTTACTATTATACAAAATAACCAAAAAAAAATTAACTGAGGACATAAATATTTGAATTTATGGGAAAAAAAGAAACTAACCAAGTAAAGAAACACATTACTAACTACTGTGATATGGGAGAGTATTACATTTTGAAAAACAAAAATGATTAGCTTCATATATTCAAGACCAAAACATGTCCCTCCATTGTAAGAGGAAATCAGGAAAAGAGATATGAAAGAATTAACTTAAATTCACTGAAATGCCACTAATGCATCAATTTTCCATAGATAATAATCTCAGCTGACAGTCTCCTTCAACTCTTTGATATGCTGTATTCTTCAGAACCTCAAAGGGCTGCCTGAGAAGAGCATGAATGACTAGCATATCATAATTACTAGGTATTTGTTATTATTTCTATTCCTGTTAATTTGGTGTCTAAAGATGTATAAATAATTTTTTTCTCAAAACTTGGACTAGTTTCAGCAAGGTACAAATCCACTTTGCGCCATGGGAAATATGCATTTGTTTTTGTAGGCTAGCAGGGTCACAAAGGAATTCATTTTTGTTTAACTCAGTCCCTAAAGAATAAAAATACTCTGAACTTAATTTCCCTTATGGAAAGTATAAAATACATTATCAAAGAATTTGCTTCTGTAGTAGGCAGACTTTCTTCAAATGTGCATGATAATTACAATCTCCCTTCTAAAAAATCAGTTAGTTCAACAACTTTATAAAAATAATTAGAAGTAATTGGCATTGTTTGTTTATCTGAGACCATCCCTAGCCTCCCCCCTGATTTCTTGTCTTGCATCACCAACTGCCTACCAGACATGTCAAACTAAGTCTTCGACAAATATCTCAAACTCAACATATTCAAAACAGAACTCATTATCTTTCCCCCTTAAACCCATCCCTCTTCCCAGTTTTTTTTTATTTCTGTGGAGGGCACCCTTATCCCTTTAGAATTTCAAGTTGATAAACCCAGAATCAGCCTTGACTCTTTTCTCTCCTTCAACCCACATATACAATCAATCACCACATCTTGTAAAATTTCCAATTCTACAACAACCCATCACTTTCTCACTGCTTAAGGAGTCACCCTTTTACTTTTTAGGCCTTCAATAACTCCTATCTGAACTAAGTGCAACAACCTACTAATTGGGTCTGTCCATTCTACAATCCACGATTTATAGCTAAAGCATGATTTTCCTTAAAAATAAAAAATTTCTTTAAGATGATTTAAAAAAAAAGATTGACCACATCTTTTTTACTCAGCAAACTAGAGGGTTTCACTGACTCGCAAAGAATACAATACATTGTTCAGTACTTAAAATACTTTCCAGCTATGTCTAAACCTACCTTTCCTGCCTCATTATGCATTACTCCACTTCCCTTTCTCTACAATGCAGCCAAACTGGATTTCCTGTTGTTCCTTACACAAGATACTCCATCTTCTGTCTGCTTGTCTTTACTCTGGTCCAAAATCAGTATGAATCTGGCTCCCCAGCTTTGTCATTTAGAATTCATTGTTTCCTTTAAGACTATTCTACAGGAATCCTTTCCTGGTCTCCCTCCCTTCTCCTACCCTCCCTGCCCCATCCACCAAGATGAATATGTCTTCCCTCCCAAAACTGCCTTGTAATCATTTAGTTTATATTCTTCATATGTTTTTATAGGCAAAAATGATCATTTCTGATAGACTGTAAACTCCATGAGGATAAGATTATTTCATTAGTGTCTTTGTATCCTTGGCATACTGCCTCACAGCTATTAAGCACATAATAAATGCTTGTCAGTTGGTTGACGCATTAAAAATGTTTTATATAATCTGATTATATAGGAAATCATTCTTTTCTAAAATGCCTATGAAAAAGTACGAGTCTAGATCATTTTTCTAAAATCAGTGCCTATGATAAAATCTAATTTCAACATTGCACCCCCTGGGAACCATAGGATTGTATTGTCCTTGCCAAAAAAAAAAAATGCTGATTTTCCACTTTCTAGAAGTAACTGTGGGTTGCTTCTCCTCTCCAAGTGGCAACACTAGCTTTCGTTAACAATGAGGAGTCTGTGTGCCATAATGAAATGTCTTCAATAACACCAGTTCCTTCTAATTAATGCAGTCAAAAGAAAACATTAAGATGAAATTGCTTGTGGAGCCTTATTTTATTTTCAAGAAGATAATTATCCTCTAATAATTAAATAATTAAAATAAGTGACTTCCATTATCTATTGGTATAGTCAATTCAAATAGATAGTCCAAATCTTAAACGTTTACCTGACCAGTTAAAAAGCAAAAATACTAGGTGGCGGAGTGAATAGAGAACTGGCTCTGGCGTCAGGAGGACCTGAGTTCAAATGTGACCTCAGACACTTAACAGAAAAACTAGCCATGTGACCTTGGGCAAGTCACTTAATCCCAATTCCCCTACCTTTCCCCCTCCAAAAAGCAACAACAACAACAACAACAAAATATTAAAATACATCCCTATTCTTCAAAAGTAAAATTGAATACTCTAGGCACTAAACAAAAATTACTCAACCCAGAATCAATTATAATTTTGGTAAAGAGCTTCCCCTTTTAATTTGCTTTTTTTAAAGGTTGCAAATTATGTAACTCAATTTGTGCTATACCATTCATTTTCCATTAAAATAATCTAAATATATATTTTATATTGTCAAATATGAATAAGAATTATAGACTTATTTCAGTTTTGGAAAGGATTTTAAAGATCACCAAGTCCAACTCCCTCATTTTGCTAATGAAGAAACAGAGGCCCAGATGGCTTACTCACAGTTATACAGCCAATTAATTAGGTGAGAGATTCAACCAACGTAAATTTTTCAGCTAGCTAAAGCTTATTCTTTTAATTGCCAAAACTTTTACATTTTAACTATTTTTGAGGAGAATATATTCTAAAATGCACTGATTGCACATCTTTATTTTTTTTTTAATTCTTTTTAAATTTATTTTTTATTTTTTGCTTTTTGGAGGGCAATTGGGGTTAAGTGACTTGCCCAAGGTCACACAGCTAGTTTTTGTGTTAAGTGTCTGAGGTTGGATTTGAACTCAGGTCCTTCTGACTCCAGGGCCAATGCTCTATTCGCTTCGCCAACTAGCTGCCCTAATTGTGCATCTTTAAAAATCAACTGGAAGGCCACCTACTCCATTAAGTCCAACCCACTCAAAGAACTTTCCTTGGCACATGGGACTTCTACCTTTCCCTCTGCACTGACTCATCTTGTATTATACTAATCTGTGCATATGTGGAAAACCCTCTCTGCCTTCTACTAGTAGAAGCTCTATGAGGACTAGGATCTTGTCTCTAACCTCATGGACCCCCTATCTAACACAATTTTCTTCATATGGCATAGTAAGTGTTCAGTGAATATTAAACAAAACCTGCCCTGCCTTCCTAAACATTGGAGACTGAATATGTTTTGAAGGCTCAAGGTAAGTTTTTATGAACACCAGTAACAATATTGGAATGTGAGCCCTCAGGGACTTTTGAGAAATACATGGGGGTTGGTCCCTATGCTAAACAGTCCCACTGCTTTTACAATTCTTCTATCTCCTTTCTCCGTTGTTACTCTTCAATGCTATAATACTTGTTAAATAAAATACTTGTTAAAATTAAAAAAAAAGAAGAAAATCACAATGGAATCCCGTCAAATTTTATAGCTTTGTAATCCTATGAAATTAGCATATAACAAAAATAATCAACAAACTATTCTGATCCCCTGGTCACATTACAGATTCTTTTTAATATGAACAATCAATCAATGGGCATGTATTAAGAGCTGATTAAAAAGCATGAAGCACAACTTTTAAAAAGTAATAATTACTTTGGAATGAGTCCAGGAATTTTCTTATTGGGTGAGTGATTTTATTATGATCTTATAGACTTGGAGAATAATAAATGTCAATGAGCAAAGGAGGTGCTGCAATAGTGCTATTAGATTTTTAATTTCATTCTATTTGATTGCTACAGTTATCCAAAGAGAATATTCTAGCTAGCCCTCCCTCCCCTCACTGCAATTTTAACACCTGTTCATCCAGCTGTTGCAGCTTTTTAAAAAGGCCTTTCTTATCAGTTGTTAAGTCAATGCTGTCCTTTTATTCAACTAGTTCAAAGCCCATGAAGTTGTCTTTAGTGAAATAATTTTTATTATTTTCCAGCTGTACAAAAGCAGACGCTGTAGGAAACTATCAGGAAAAAGTTTTCAATACAGTAAGAGACAGGTGAAACCCAAGAGAAGACAGGATGGTGGAGAGGAAGGCAGGAAAGAAGGATTTCTGAAGCGCTTATTGCTGGAGAAGGAAATGGCAAATCACTGTATTAGCTTTGCCAAGAAAACCCCAAATGGGGTTGGAAACAACTGAAATAACTGAATACCAGCAAAGGGAAGTTACTATGTGCCAGGCACTGTGCTAAGAGCTTTACAAATATTATCTCATTTGATTCTCACTATAAGCTGAAGAGGACGGGTCTTATTATTATTATTCCCATTTTGCAGGTGAGGAAAGTAAAGTATCCAGAGGTTATGTGATTTGCCTAGGATGACACAGCTATTTAGTGTCTCAAGGAAGGATTTGAACTCAGATCTTCCGGACTCCAGGTCATAACTTTAAATGAGGGTGCTTCATCCAAAGGAATATAAATTTTGATTGCTTATACTTCACAAGGTATCTTGGGGTTTGGGGACTAGATTTTTTTCTTCCTATTTATTCTGTCATTTAAAAAAAACTGGAACAATTAACTCGTCTCAAGTAGCTTTCATTTATGATTTCTTGAAATATAGTTCTGAAAAACCAGGCTTTGATAAAGCCCATTTTGATTCAAATTAGAGCTACTTGACTATACTTTTAAACCCAAATATCTCTGGCTCTCTCTGATTAACCAGCAATAGGTCCCAGCCCAAGCCTCAGTGGTTCCTTGTTTGTGTTTTGATGGCTCAGAGTGAGTGTAAATGGCAACTGTTTTTGTTCTGGTCCAAAACTCAGTTTTCCCCAACCAGATTGATTCTTTTTTTTTTAATTAAATTTTATGTTTATTTTTAGTTTACATCATTCATTTCCAAAAGATTTTGAATTACAAATTTTCTCCCCATCTTTCCCCTACCCACCACCCCAAAACAGCGATCCCACTGTATACCCCCTCTCCCAATCTGCTCTCTCCTATGTCCTCCCCCATTGCCCCTCCAACTTTCCCATAGGGCAAGACGGATCTCCATACCCCCAGTGCCTGTATAGATTGATTATTTTATTAAGACATATTAGGCCACCTTTTGTTTCACTTCTTACCTAGCCTTTCATTACTAAATGGAGGTTGCATCTGACAAATTGAGACCTGGAAAAGACCTTAGCTTAAAGAGGCCAGAGTATCCCATTGCATTCAGGGCCGTCTCCAGTTGTCCTGATCTATACCTTGTCACTGGATTCCAATGAGTCTGGAGGAAAGAGTGAGGCTGATGACTTTGCACAGCTCTGTTTCACTTAAATCCAGTTCACTTACAAGTTAAGACAGCACCCTCCTGATGTTATTGGTCCTTTTAGAGAGCAGAAGAACAACAACAATCTTGGCTTCAGGATCAGTGCCTTATTCACTATGCCGTCTAGTTACCATTAGAAACATATTCTAGACTAAAAGTACGTAGAGTTAGGTTCTCGCCCTCCACCTGTTACCTACCTGTGACATGTAGAATAAGTCACACCTCCTTAGAACCTATTTCACTATTTGTAAAATGGAGATAGTATCTGCTCTAACTCACATAGCTATAGTGAGAATTTGATGAGACAAAGGATATAAAAAGATTTAAAAATTATCATGTACTTATATAGAAATATTAGCTATTTTAAACTTAATTATCTAATTTTTTTAGAACAAACATGTAAGAATTTATACATGCAAATGAGTGTTTGTTCTTTGAAGTAGTTACCTTAAGGGAAAATATATTTACTCTAATGATAGTGCCAGTGCTTACAACATTCATGAAATACCTCCTTTGGAAATGCCTTCACAGATCATTTATGAGACACATGATTCAATTCATTCTTTTTTTTTTTTGAGGAGAGGAGGCAAGGCAATTGGGGTTAAATGACTTGCCCAAGGTCACACAGCTAGTAAGTGTCTCAATTCATTCTTAACAAATAGTTATTAAGTATTTTCTGTCTCAGGCACTTGTCTAGATGAAAAATGATCATTCCTGCCACCAGGGAGAAAATAATCTAAGAAAGGAGATAAGAAATGTATGCAAAAAGGTGTGACACAAAGTAAAAGTGTACTGAGGCAAAGAAGAGATCAAGAAAACAGGCTGTAGGAAAATTTGATTAGAAGGAGATCACTTTTAGCTGGGGTAGGGATATAAAAAAATGCTGTATGAAGAAGGTGATGTCTGAGGTAGGTCTTAAAGGAAGGGAGAAATTTCAAGAGATAGAGTGAGGGTGAGAGCAAGAACTGACTGAAAAAAATATGTATATATAACACACTTTTAAGTTTAATCTGAATTATTACAATTTTCCTTAGTACTTTCTTAAGTCTGGACAATCAACAAGGTAACAAATCAAGCCCTGAATTGTAGTGTTAGTCTGTTTCTGAAATGTAGCTATTCACACAGAAAATTTAACAAATCAGCTCTAGTTAGCTGGTAGGAACTAGCTTCAGCACATCCTTGAGCAAGAGTATGTATTAGACATGACTATGCCTCCATGAATGGAGAGAGATGAGAAAAGTCAAGAAGATATTAAAGAAAAGCTAACAGTTCAATTTGACTATTATTAATAATATTTAATAAATATATTCAGTAATGACATTATTAATCATATTTATGTAATACTTTAAGGTTTACAAATCTCTTTGCAAGTATTATCTCATTTGATCCTCACAACCACCCTGGGAAACAGGGCTATAGAATACATGAAGGGGAATATAATGAGACTGGAAAAAATATGGTTTTTGTGCCAAACAGAGAGATTCCTAGTTGATTATAGTGGCAATAGGGAGTCCCTAGAGTTTATTGAGCAGGGGTATGACATGATCAGATCTTTAGGAAAATCACTTGGGCAGGTGTGTGGAGGAAGCAATGGAGAAGGGAGAGATCTGAGAAAAGGAGAAAGATGCATTTGGTCATTGCAATGTCACAGGTGACAGTCGATGAGGGTTTGCATAAGAGTGATGGCCATGAGAATAGAGAGAAGGGAATGATGCAAGAGCTGTAAAGGTAGAATTGGTAAGACTTGGTAGATAGATAAGAGTTACGGAGAGCAAGGAGAAGGTTGATGCCAGGGCTGTGGACCTGGATGACTGCATCAGAAACAGCAAATTCTCGAAGTGGGATAAGTTTTAGAGGAACAGTGTTGAGTTCTGCTTTCCTTGTTTGAGATGTCTATGGAGCATTCAGCTTCAGTAGGCAGTTGGTGGTCTATGACTAGAACTCAGGAAAGAGTTCAAATCTTGATATATAGAACTAAGATAGTCACACACTAGCAAATGCTTAACAACTGACTCTGAAAAAATGTACTTCTGACACTTTGAAGTTTAATCTTAATAACAATTTCCCCATTGCTTTCTTAAGTTTAGGTAATCAATCAAACAATAAATCCAGCCCTGATTTTTAGTCTGGTGATTTCATAGGCAGACATGCTCATATTGAAAATCTGACAATCACAACTTGTTTGAGCTGGATCCACTATATCCCACTGAGAGGCATCTTCCTAGAGTTGATAATTAAACTCAAGGGAGCTAAGGAGATCACCTAGGTGATAGGTAGAGAAAAGACAGCCCAGAACAGAGCCTTGCTGGGTTTATTCACAGGTAAGGAGTGCGATTAGGATAGGATAATGATGATGATTGAGAGGGAGTAATTAGACAGATAGAAGGAAAACCAAGGGAGAAGAATGGGGAAAGTGTCCAGGAGGATGGTTAGCAGTGTTGGAAATTATAAAGAGATCAGGAAAGATGAGTGGCACAGTGCTAATCCTCATTCATACACTGCAGACAAGTAGCCTCTGGAGACGTAATAACTCACAGGCAGTCTCAGACTAGTGTATTCACTCCCTAGCTTAAATGAAGCTTCCTTTTGCTTTTAGGCTCACAGTCCTTAGAAGGCATGATTGATCTGACCTCTGGAGTACCTCAGCTTCTTGAGGGTGAAGGCTTGGCTTCCCTGGCACAACATTGCATATAAAACATGCTTAATACATATTTGTGGAATAGAATTGAATTAAAGAAGGGAGAGGATGTGGTTCTCCAGGTTCTATTGAGAAAGAGGGTGATGAAGGTTGAACTTTGAGGAACAGGGGGAACCACGCTTTCCTGAAAGATTGGAAAAGACATTCCTTTGACAGAAGTTGACTGTGAAAAATGGTAAACCACTCAAAGGTCCCTGAGAATTTCTGTCAGTAAGGAGCTACTAAAATTTGTTTGATGGAGATAAGAGGTAGTTGAAGATGAAAATCACTTGTGTAAGGAAGTGGGATAGGAGGTGGAACCTTTTAAACTCACGTTCATGATTAAGTTCAATTTGAGAAGTAAACAAAAGTCACTCATGGATCTAAAAGAAGGAACTCCCTGATGAAAGGATTCTTTGGTGTCTATGCACATCAAAGATTGGAGAGGCTCAATTGGAAGGCTTTCTTTGAAGGTGATTGCTTGCAATCAAAGGTTCAAGATCACTGTACTCTGAAGGTACAGCAGAACAGGAATAAGCAAAAATATTAAAGAAAAAACCTGGCAAAACAATGATTTCTTGTGAAAAGAATGAGAGGAGGAAAACCTCTTAACGGGTACATGAAAATATGGTTGTTGAAAGCATCAAGACATGTATATATTTTTAAAAGCAGAATGCATTTTGCTTCTCTGAACTCTCTCTTCTTGTAGGTGGCTTTGTGGGCTGTGGCCCAGGGACTGTTGATAATGGTTGATGCTGTAGTTACTCTGTATACATTTCTGATGGGAAATTACTTTTTGCTAGTCTGACAACTTGCTTTGGTGCTTCAGGGAAATGCATAAACAAAAAGGGAAAGTCTACTGGGCACTTCACACAAATTGTGCTAAAATCATGTGCATATGAATAAGGTATTTGAATAGTTATTGTGGATTTGGAAAGACTGCATATGAAATGTGTTATAATAGCAAAGTCAGTGTTATGCAGATTAGCATCTAATAGGGCTAGAAGAATCATCCCAGCTGTGATTGCACTTTCATGTATATTAAGGACTTCATACCCCTTTGTGTATTCTAGGCTCCAACAGAGCTGCACAACTAATTGTTTTCCAGTCTGTAGGAGGATTTTTTCATGCTGGCATATCTCAAATTGTAAATTGTAGCTTTTGAGGAACATGTCATCTTTTCTCCATTTTACAGGGTCTTCCAATGGACAAAGAATTTCTAATAAAGCTGCAAGAATTGCCAAAGTAAGCCTGGCTAGTAAATTTCACTAAATTACCTGAGAAATCTAATAAATATAGTAAAATGAAGCTTAGAAGAAGAAAAAAAAACAGTGGACTTCCTCAAATTCCTCTTCCCTTGTTTCTATTATCTGCTCTGTTCAAAAGGATTAAAATATGAAGAATAAAAAAGACATTCTGTCCTGGTACACAAAGGTAGCCAGAAATATTAGTAGCTAGAAGTCAAGAAATTTCTCTACAAATACATGTTGAGTGGTACATTTTTAAAGATCCCTTTTAAGACTTTAAGGCTTCAATGGATCTGTGATCTCATAGTTAAGGATCCTCCATTTCTGTGAGATTATTGCTCATAGTGTCCAATTCATCTTCTACTGAGGAGCTACCCAACATTCCTTATATATTTTTTTCTAGGTCTTTGAAAGTTTTGTTGGCTCCCCAGTAATACTCAAGCTGTCCATCCCTTGCTAGGTATATAATCAATCTATTTCATTTATTAATCATAGATCTCCTGAATGATACATTTTTCTTATAAGTTGACAATGTACTTCAGTTAACCAAGAAAAAAAAATTTAGCTACTCTGTGGCAGGTGCTATTGTGAGTCCTGACATTATAAAGACACAAAAAACTTGTTCATGCCTTCAGGGAGTTTACTTTCTATCCAGGGAGATAATACATGCATATGTAGGTTATATGAGATATTTACAAAATAAATACAAAGAAATATGAGGTAGAAGGAGGGAATCGTTATTACTATTTGTTGGAATCAGAAAAGGTCTCATACAGAAGATGTCACTTGATCTGAGCTTTGAAAGATAGTAGGGATCCTAAGAGACAGAGATGAGAGCAAGCATTCCAGTGATCAGGGCCAGCCTATGCAAAGGAACACAGCTATAAGATAGAGAGCCAAGTAAGAGGAACAGCAACGTCAACTTGGATGGATTGTAGATTGTGGGATAGCAGATTAGTGCATAAAGATTCTGGAAAAGTAGGCTAGAAAGGTTAAGAAGATCTTTAAAGACCAAACAGAAGCTATATTTGTTCTTAGAAGTAATAGGGAGCAACTGGATTTTTTTTTAGTAGGGGAGTGACATGTCCAGAATGGGATCTGAGGAAAATCACTTAGGCAGCTGTAAAGGATGAAATGGAGAAAGAAGAGACATGAAACAAGGAGAACAATTAGACAGCCACTACAATATTATAGGTGAGGTCTGATGAGGGATTGAACCAGAGTTGTGGCCAATGGAGTCTGGAGAAGGTGATAGAGATGTGAAAAATATTGTAGAGTAAAAATCAACAAGACTGTCGTAAGTTTCTCCACTGCCTTTCAGGGTACTTGTGATCGTGATTAATAGTAGACTGTGGTCTTTGTTATTATTATTACAGTAATAGTTAACATTCATACAGTAGAACTTTATGGTTTATTAAATCTTTATATGCCGCCATCACATAGCATAAATATAAAAATCCTTGTGTTTATAAGGCATGTGTGTGTGTGTGTGTGTGTGTGTGTGTGTGTGTGTATGAGAGAGAGAGAGAGAAAGAGAGAGAGAGAGTGTGTGTGCGCGTACCCAATTTGGGATTATTGAAAGTGCTGAATGTTTTGCCAGCTGCCATCTGGCTGCCCTTTTCTGGGTACAACAAACACTTTGAGCATAAAAATGATTTAAACCAAGGTTGGTTAAACAACAGTTAAATAGAATCTCTTCTAACTAGTCAATTCTATAACTTTCAATTTCCATACCTCCAAATATTCACCTTATCATGTAAATGCTATGGCATGCCCCTAAATACTTTCATAGTGGAGAGGATTCAGAGCACAAAGCTATAACTCAATGAAATTGAATCTAAAAATTCACCACCAAGTGCTGGAAAGAAAAACAGTTTTACTTTCTTTAGGAGTATTTTTGTGCTAGAAATTGTCTGAGATCTCAACTATTGGTCATGAACACTCCTTAGAATTTAATAGTTCTACTTTTTTCTATCATAGATTCAAGTAGTAGCCTTTGAAAGAATGAATGATTTGAGAAACTTGTTTTCTCAAATCTGGGAGGGGGAAATGTTCCACCAAAATCTAGCAGACTTTTACCCAAAATAGATTTTAGAATGATTTAATTATCAAAGTTACAGTAAGCTACTTTCCTCAATTACCCCCCCCCCCAAAAAAAAGGCTTTGAGCAAATGCAGATACTTGGAAGTAAGAGCCATATATATACTCTGTAGGAAGAAAATCTAAATTCATATTTGCATCAAGACCAAAAGCTATTTTTCTGGCATTCAGAATACTAATTTGAGAAACTACATCCATGAATTCTAAATGGAGTAGAGTCTATTTAATATCAACTTGCTTAGTGAGAAAATGTTCCTTAGGGTGGTGGCTATGGGAGTACAGAAAGGGGGACAAATTCAAGAGACGTTATACAGGTAAAAATATAAAAGACCCATTTTAACAATAGTGAGCATTACTCTGAAGGATAGAGTTGTGTTTTTGCTTCCTCCTCCCTGCTGGATAGCATCAGACAACATCAGAGTTAATCCATCCCAGGCTCCTTCCTTGGAAGAGTAAGGGAGCGATGGTGGGGTTAGTTAGGAATTTTTTCTCCCAACCATAGTCATCAGCTTATCTTCTCTCTGGAGATTTAATCAAACAGTTGTAACTCTATTACAACAACTGGCTTACTTTTTAGCTAAGGGTCAATATAATAGTGCTAAATTTATAGTCCCTTTCTTTACCTTGCAGCGTTTATAACAAACAATACATTATTATTACAATCACAATAGTTTGGAACCCCCAGTTAGCAATATTCCTAACATTCAACAAAAGTTTGACTTAACTGCTATAATTCAAATTTGTGTTCACCTCTAGTTAACTCCTGGCTTCTTGATGTTTCCTCAAAAAAGGACCCAGGAAATATTCAGATGAAATGCAATTTAGATTAAATATAATAACTAATCTTGGCTCCAGAGAACAGATGGTAAAACATACTTCCCTTTTCTTGGTGGAAAGGTAGGGGACCACAGGCAAGGAATGTTGTATATACTGTCAGATACAATCACTTTATCTTATAATTTTGTTTAATCTTCTTTTCTTTTTCTTTTTTATTGAGGGTCTATAGCAGGAAGGGCATATCAGAAAATAAATGTGATGTAAAAAAAACAAAGAAACAAAAAAAGTATCAATAAAACATTTTAAAATGTCCTACTGCAAAAGTTCTCTTACACATTGTAAAATTATGAACTTGATGATCTATGCCAATAAAAGTTACATCTTAAAATCATAAAATTGGTAACATTATTGGTTGAAGGATCATTTTTAAAAAAGGAGATCTGAATAAACTAAACAAGATCCTTTGCAAAACCCTGAGCTCCCTGTAATTAGAAGAATGCAAGTACAAGTTGCATGATTAGCTGTCAAGAATATTATAGAAGGGATTTCTGCAATGGGTGAGAAATTGTACTTAATGATCTGTAAGAGCCAATAAGAATGATAAAAATAATAAACTAGGGCTCTAAATTTCTATGAGCAGCACTTGTTACTATTGCCATAAATCATTTAAATATTTTTATCTTTTTTTAAAATCACTGAGTTTTATAAAATAGGCTTTGCTTTACACAGCTGTATGCTTATCTCCAACAGTCATTATTGGGAACATATTTAAACATTATTTTTTTTAGCACTGAAATTTGCAAAAGGGTTCTATCTTGTATAGTAAATTTAATATTCACATAGAGAAAGACAAGAGTAGGAAGGCCCAAGCAATATTGGTGTTGAATCAAATAGAAATAAAATTCATTTTACATAAATAAGTGATATAAGAAGATAAATTCATGTGACTAAATTACATAATTTTGAATGAATTTTAATAAAGATATATTAATTTTTAGTAGTCAAAACTGTCATACTTAATTCTAACTACAGTTTTATAGAATGATGTACAATGATCAGCCTGTCTTATGTTCACTCTGAGAGAATGCAAATGACTTGAGATCAAGGATTATTTAGTTTTAATCTTTGTGTCTCTGGTACCTTCATTTCAGAGGTTGCCATAGTGAAGGAGTTCATCACCAAGTGACCATTTTACCGATGCTGATTCTTTCTGTGTTTAGCTAGGCTGGTCTTTATAAAGTCCTCCATTGCCATGACTGTATTCAAAGCCTCTCCAGAATTATAGAATGTGCCAGAGTTTGTCCTATGCCAGCTTAGTTTCCAAGAATTGTTGGCTCACCTCCATACCCTGATAAAGTATCAGCATTGGACTTTGTGAAGATAGCCTTGTGAGATGAGAAGTTATTAAGGAAGACCTTGAACATGCTAGATGCACATAGCACATGAAGAAATGATAGGAAGACTGACAAGGGTTGTGTAAGATGTACAGATATTTATCTGGGATTGTAATCTGAATTACTTGAAGGAAACATTAAAATCTCTGAGATTCATTTGAGCATCTACAATCACCAATAGGTACTAGATAATTGCTACTTAGATTGAGTTGACTATTAGGAAAGGAAGCAATTGATGAGGTAAATATTAAGCATATAAAAAGTAGAAGATTTAGACGAAGGGTTCTCTAGGTTATATTTTAAAATTTTATTGATACTTTTTGTTTTTTCTATCATTTTATTTACTAATACATCCTCTCATTTCAGTGACCCTTCTTCTGAAATGTTTTTTTTTAAAGAAAGAAGCAAAAAGATAGCTCAGCAAAATCTTCTAAGCTTATTTAAATGAAAACATTTACCAGAAGCAAAGTTAATTAATTGGTACAGTATTGAGCCTTGACTTTTTCAAGACCAAATGAAGCAATTATAAACTTAAAGGTCAGACTCTGCTGGTGCCATAAGAAGCAAAAAGTGGATGACTGGATAGGGAAGTGCTTTTGTAGGTCACTGAGAATTATTCAAGGATGTACAAACCCAATGAGTTGGAGAAAACCCATTTAAATAAGTTATAATAAAACACTAGCAAGAAGGACCCATAAGAACTATAGAAATAATAAACTAGGGCAATATATATGTTCTAAGAAATGGGAATAACCATATGAAACTGACATTGAAATTGTGGGTGGATGTGAAAGCTAGCAGGAAGGTAAATGGAATTATATGAAGTCAGGGGATGTGGTGGACAGAGTATGGGGACTTTCAATCAGAAAGACCAGAGTTTCATTGCTGCCTCAGACATTTATTAGCTATATGGCCCTGGGTAAATTACTTAAACTATCTCAGCTTCAGTTTCCTCATATATAAAATGGTGATAATAATTATATCTGCCCCACAGAGATATTGTGAGGATCATGTAAGATAACATAATATAAAATACTTAACAAACTTTAAAATTCTATATAAATTCTAGCTATTATTTTAATAGTTACTGGAAAAACAGTGTCAAGCAGATATGTAGGAGAGGAGTACTTTCACTATTCAATGATAAAATTCATTGGATTAATAGAATCATTAAAGTATCTTAAATTTGTTAGAACAATATTTTGTGCCTCACTACAGTTTTTAAAAAAAAATTTCATTTTTTTCTGGTTGCTATGTGGAATAGCTAAGGGAGTTGTGCACTGGAAATGAGGGGTGGGAAGAGAAAGACTATGTACAGAATCTTGGCTTAGTCTCTCTATGAATTTTGCCCAGGATTACCAGATGTCCCTTTTTGAAGAATTGATTCCATTTCCAAAGAAGTCTTTGGCTGACAAACTGTCCCCCTTTTTTATGAATGTGGAGACAGGAATGAGAAGCACCCAACCTTCTCTCATGAGAACTCAGCTTGAGAAACTGGCTCCTTACAGGTTCCTTACAGCTTTAGAGGATTAGAATGGGATTCTGTAGTATAACAATGATCTCTTTGGGGTATCATCATCAATCAGAAAAATTCAAGATGGGAGACAAAACACGGCAAACAAGTATTATTTCCCTGAGAAATGAGAGGGGAAATGTCCATAAATGTTCATGCTAGCAGCTTAATGTGGGCCTTGCCTCAATCTGAATTATCTCAAGACCAGACTGATCAAATGTCATGTTTGTATGATTAATCTTTTTTTCCTTCAAGGCTTGGTAGCACAATGGATAGAGTACTAGGCCTGAAGTCAGTAAGACCTGAGTTCAAATCCATGCCTAGATATTTACTGGCTGTGTTACCCTGGGCAAATTATTTTAATCTTTATCTTCCTCAGTTTCCCCATTTATAAAAAAGGGATAATAACAGCATCTCTTTCCCACAGTTGTTGTGAGGATCAAATGATTATTAAACTGAATTGTCTCTAACCATTACACGTTAGTCCTTCCTTGGACCGTGGCTCCCTCAGCTCATATAGTATATTCATAGAGTTACTGGATCCTGAATTGATCATATAGAGCCAATAACACATCACCTGAAGGATAGCTGCCATATGTCTGCCATCTGGCAGGCCAGGAGTTCTAGTGATAGATTCAAATGAGAAATGATGTAGTTTATATGTGATTTGAGAGGACTGGAGACTTTTGAAAAAATCATCTTTTAGAGAAGCTTCTTTTTCAAGTACAGGATGAATCAGATGTCCTCTGGGGTCCCCTTTTTTTTTAAATTTTATTTTAGTTTGCATCATTCATTTCCACAAGATTTTGAGTTACATATTTTCTCCCCCTCTTTCTCCCACCCACCACCCCAAAACAGCCATCCCAGTGTGTCCCCCCTCCCCCA
>CM053584.1:307485291-307515355 GCA_028627135.1 Pseudochirops cupreus | reverse complement strand
GTATGCATATATGTATGTATATGTATATATGCAACTTTGTTATCTATACGTGTGTATGTGTGCATGTGTATATATGCATACACATATATACATATAATACACAAATATACACATACATGCATACACATACACACATATGTATGTATGTATATATCCATGCTTACTTGTAGCCTTCTTGGGGGTCAGAGGGAGGAAGGGGAGAAAATAGCAAAGCAGAAAGTGCACAGCAGAGAATAAAAAAACTTACAAGGTAGCAAAGAAAAGATAGACAGCTCTGAACACAATGCATTGTTTTTATTGTATAGGCTTTCTCAAAGTAGAAATTTATTGCTGTATATTTTGAATCCTCTCTTATGTTCTGCTGTGCACATGGCAATGCTTTTTTTTCTTTTCTTATTTTGCATTTAAGTTTCAGTTTTTAAGTTTATAACGTTTCTTTTTCTTATTGTGTATTTACATTTTAATAAAGTTTAAAATTTTTAAAAAAGAAAAAATGTGTACTTGTTGACTGATTGCTATTCCTTGACAAATAGTACCATCTTATTAAGTTTTTTTTTCTTTTTGGAGAGCAGTTGGGGTTAAGTAAGTTGCCCAAAGTCACACGGCTAGTTAGTGTGTCAAATGTCTGAGGTCGAATTTGAACTCAGGTCCTCCTGACTCCAGGGCCGGTGCTCTACTCACTGTGGCCACCTAGCCATCTTATTAAGTTTCAAAGGAAATAAACACTTATCTATCGAAACTAACATTCATATTTGTAAGTAATACAAGATAAATATCTTTATGTTCTTGGTTATTATATTTCTTTTATATCAGACTTTATTCTAGCAGTTGATTTAAATGGTTAAATGCCTGATTTTTATTGTCCTTATGCCCCAGGGTTTTTAGACAAAGGACACATTCAAATAAAGTCCAACAAATATAAGTTACTTTAAATGTAGCCCAAAGATATTATATTTCTTTAACTAATCTCCTAAGCTTTATTTTCCCACCACTTTGTAAGAACATTATCAATTTTACCATGCTGTCTACATTTCAGATTGTTCTGTCCAAAGAGGTTTAACGCAAGTCCTTTGACCTTCTATCCTTACAAATAACACTTGATCAGTAATAAATCTGGCATTGAAAGAAACAAGAGTCAGATTTCTAGACCACATTACAATGCTCTTTTGTGGCATT
The DNA here is from genome assembly GCA_028627135.1 of Pseudochirops cupreus. Classification (NCBI taxonomy): domain Eukaryota; kingdom Metazoa; phylum Chordata; class Mammalia; order Diprotodontia; family Pseudocheiridae; genus Pseudochirops; species Pseudochirops cupreus. The sequence goes on along the minus strand of CM053584.1, from coordinate 307,514,179 downwards.
AAAAACGCAGTAACAAAGTATCTGTGAGACTCAACCTGTCAGACTCAAATTGAACAAATCGTGACTGGAACAGAAGTTAAGCCCCTGTTTAATTCACAAGAGAGAGCAAATTTTTTCCATATCCCTTATTCTTTTTCTTTTAAACACATGGAAGCAGTTGGCAATTTCTTTTGAATGGAGATTTCCCCCACCCCTCCAAAACAGACTAATCTTAGATTGTTGAAGGAAAGAATTTTGACTTTCCTTAATCCAATAATTTCAACTATGCCATAAAAAGCACATCCAGGCACACCCCAACTACCTTCCTTATTTGTTTCTGCAATAACACTGTTGGGCAAAATGATACTATAAATGGGTGATAGGCTGAATCACAGTGAGGTTTCCAATAGAGATTTTATAGTAGTATTTTGTTATAATGTACAGGGGGCTTCAAAAATCTTAGTGCTGTTTTAAACAATTAAAGCTTAATAAAGCTATTAGTAGCTTAAATCATCACTAAGCCTCTTGGGACTTCTTGAATTAACAATCTTATTGAAAAACAATGGAGAGGCAGCCTAACCCAGTGGCTAGAGAACCCGCCAGAAAGATTTGGATTCAAGTCTTTTCTCTGGCATTTCCAGGCTCTGTGACCCTAAGCCAATCAATTAAACTAACTGCTCTAAACAACTACCTAACGTTGTAAATTGCAGAGATGATGAACCTGTATTGGTAGAAAGAATGTTCTCAACTGGGTGTTCCCCATATGAACAAAACCACAACTCCAATCCCAGTCGCTTATTTCAAGAACGAAACAGTTTGGAGCAACCTTATATAAGAGGTTGCCATTCTCTTGGGCAACCTCACTCACACAGGAGGATGCTATTCAAGATGGACCCTACAATCCAGTTTGTAGCTTACTCAGAAGAGTGAACATACTTATATTTGAAGAGATTTTTGAAAATAAATGAGCCTGCCACATTCAGTGGCATTGCTACTTGTCATGTTTGCTCTTTTTAGGTGGTCTTTCATTTGGTGACTCAGAGTCACCTTAGCCTTGGTATTCCACTCTCAGTTGCCTATATTTCTTAATTTGAGCTACATAGAGACTTTGTCTTCCTTCAAGACCCAGCTGAAGCACCACCAACATGAAGTTTTTCGTGGGATTTCCCCTTCCCTACTGCTAGTGTATCCTTCCTCCCAGAATACCTTGCAATGAATGACTTGGCATTTATTTATTTTTAGTCTGCATTGTTGGTTTTTGTTGCTGTTGAATCCTTTTAGTTGTGTCTGACTCTCTGTGATCCCATTTGGGGTTATCTTGACAAAGATACTAGACCAATTTGCCATTTCCTTCTCTAGCTCATTTTGCATATAAGGAACTGAGGCAAACAGGGTTAAGTGACTTGCCCAGGGTCACACTACTAGTAAGTGTCTGAGACCAGATTTGAACTCAGGTTTTCCTAACTCCAGGACTGGAGCTCTATCTATCCACTGCATCAGCTAGCTGCCCTTTATACATCTATTTATTTATATACCTGTTTTCCCAGTTAGAACGCAAACATCTTTCATTTGAAATTTTCTCATTATTTCTATTTCTGCCTAACACCACATTTGGCACTTAATAGGCTCTTAATAAATGCTTGTTGATTGATTGATACTTAGGTCCTACTGGTGCCCTATAGCTTTTCTCTTCATCAGAAGAACTTTAAAACTATGATGACTGTGAATAACGTCAAAAGTCCTTGAGACAAGAATCCAGGGAATTTCCATTTAATGGCTCTCTCTGGAAACACACAAACCATATACCAAAGATTATTTTAAAGTCAGCCCAGTATGTGTATTCATATCCTAGATAAAGCAGCCCACGAGAAACCACTCATACAGTGAACTCTTTATTATCTGTGTGTAGATTGCCCACACCACAGATTATATGCATCCTATGGGGTCCTTAATATCCTTACAGCATGCTTGATTTTATTTACATTTTTAAAAATTTTGTTTTTAATTTATGGAATAAAACAATAATTTCCATAATATAGCACATGATTGTACATATAACTGCTAATCTACTAGAGAATGATTTATTTTAGTGATCTTTTTAATGATTAGGTTTTTTTTCCTGGTATAAACCTAAGATATTATTAAGGCAGGAAATTCCTTGTATAGAAACTCCATCCATTGATGCATATAGCCAAATAAAGAGTAATGCAATGTCTTGGGGAGTTTTGTTGAAGTATTGAGAGATTGTTTGATTGTTCAGGGTCACACAGGTAGTATGCATCAGGGGCAGGATTGGAACTAGTGTCTTCCTAATTCCAAAGTTGACACTCTAAGCTATTACACTATGGTGTGTCTTTGGAGCAGGTTATTTGCTGTTTAAACCGATTCCCTGGTACACATGAGAGTTGACTGGAATCCAGTATGTTCCTCAGCAATATGAAACTGAAAGTTGAGAGGTAGTTGAGCTTCCTAGACAACATGCTGTCCAGAGATGTTTGGATAAAAGAAAAATATGCATATAAAGCAGGGGAGGGGAGTTGAATTAAAAAAAAAAAAACAAGAGAGCTTTTAAAGCTTTCCATAGTCCATAGAACATGATATCTATGTGTAATCAAATAAGATACCATGCTGAAGGTCTACTATAAGAGGCACTAACCCATAGTTTTAAGGCTAAATGTAGCTTTTTGGAGATTAAAATAAGCATGAAATAAAACGCTCCCTGAGATACAGTGATTCTATGATTAAAAGTAACATTCTATCCTTTGGAAGGCCCTCAATAATGTTACAATGTAAAGATACATAAGGACACTAACAAAAAGCAAAAAAGTTTTCATAGTAACCACATTTTTTGTATAAAAAACAAACAAACGTGGATCCGTTATTAATGGCACTGATTAATTCTGATTCCTTCCCTGGGTCAGGCTGGCTGATGGTACTGTCCAAGCTTCTATATGAATATCAGGTGTCATGTTCAATGTCTTGGTCTCCATCACGAGAAAGGAGTGAACAAACATTTATTATCTACTACATACCAGACACTATACTAAGCATTTGATTCTCGCAATTCTGAAAAACACGTGATATTATTTTGATTCCATTTTAGAGCTGAGAAAACTGAGGCATACAGAAGTTAAGTGATTTTCCCAGAGAAAAGAGGACTGATAATATGCTTAAAGTATAAATAGCTCAAAAACATGTAGAAATATGTTTGGAACAAACATTTTTTTAAAATGAAACAATAATAACAGCAATAGGGATATGGATAATAATAGTAAAAATAACTGAATTTAGTTCCATGGTATAGTAAAATTTACAAAATCCATTACATATATAATATCATTTATGTTTCCGTTTCCTTATTTAAAGAATGAGGAAGTCAGGGACTGGATGGTTTCTAAGACTCTTCAGCTCTGGATCTATGATCCTGTAACTTATCCCAAGTCTTATAGGAAGCTGGGTGGTGCAACAGATAGAGAACTGAGCTGAGCTGGAAAGACCTGATTCAAATATGGCCTCAGATACTTAACCTGGGCAAGCCATTATTTCCTCAGTTTCCTCAAATGTAAAAAAAAAAAATAACAGTACCTGCTTTGCACGGCTGTTATGAGGAACAAATGAGAGAATATTTGTAAAACACTTAGTAGAGTGCCTAGAGCATAGGAGGTTCTATATGAACACTTATTTCCTTCTTGTTCTTCAATATCAATAAGACAAATTAGTTAAAATTAACTGCTCTTTTCCAGAGACTTCTTCTTCTTTGCTTTTTTGGGAGGACAATTGGGGTTAAGTGACTTGCCCAAAGTCACATGGCTAGTAAGTGTGTCAAGCATCTGAGGCCACATTTGAACTCAGTCCTCCTGACTCCAGGATGGGTGCTCCAGAGACTTCTTGCTAGGAAAATGACAAAAGGGAACCTAAGTACTGAATGCTCAGCATCATGAAGTATAGTTATTCCTTCTATATGGTGACTTTCCCATCATGGTTTCAATACAGCATGAGTCACCATAAGAAATTAAGTGAGAATTTGGGGGGAGTTTTGCAGAAGCCACAGATAACATGCAAAGATCACCTGATGACACAGAAAAAGTTTAAAAACTCATAAATGCATTAAATCTATGTATAAAATTATATAATATCAACATATTATATCTTTTCATATAGTAAATGCCCCATAAAAGAAAAAGAAAAGATTCTGACTTCTCTGGTATGAAGGGAGGGCCAAAAAATTTTCCATGAATTTTCCAGATCACAGGGGTGCTATACCCCTAACTCTTATGATGTAGAAGGGACAACTGTAAGCATGTCTCCTTTTTGTTGTCATGATGGTCTTCCTCCATCCTTCTCCAAGTGAAATGTTAGTGTTCTCTTTTACCTGCAGCCATAATAGACATTAGAGGACTAACAATTCCTCCCCTTTAATCTTCTCCATTCCTTGGAATCCTATTTAGACATATGTAAGGTTCAGTCGATGAGCCTTCCATCTCCCTTTGGCTTCTCCAAAATATAAAGTATGGATTGATCACGCTTTGGACCATTTCCAGTCCCAAGCACCACTGGTGAGTATGTTGTAGATATAATTTCCTGCTTCAGGAAGATGACCCTCTAAGGTCCTTTCAAATTTGTGTTCCTATGAGTCTATGATTCTGATTCTCAGCCAGTCAGATAGATGGCAAGGAAGAGATTGATCCATAAAGCCAAACACTACCGAAGAATGTGAAGCCACCTCCCTGTCACATTACTCAAGGGTGAATTTCTTGGCCTCTTTTCCTTTTGTCCTTCCCCCAAAGTACAAGATATGTTACTATCCAGATGGAATTCCAGTATAGAGTCCTACTGGAATAAAGCCACTTTAACGTGGTGCTATCTGATATTTCAATGCACAGGGTAACCTTTCCAAAAAAAAAAGGAGCAAGTCTTAACAAAGCTTTTATTTTTCACCCTTTTAAAAGTATATTTACTACTGCCAGTCTTCATTCCAAATTGCATTTGCCACACGATCAATTGCATGATGAAAAGAAAACCTGAGTAACAGGATAAGACAGCATCAGGTACTAATGACTGAAGGGGAAAAATATAATCCCTCTCTAAATTGTCTTTATCACAAAAATTTACAGTTCCCCTGTGGCTCAAAACACAGGAGTGCGACTGTTCTCTTTGTAGGCAATCAAATTGCTATTGACTTCACAGGGACTTAGGTTGTAGCCAAGGACATTACAGACATTCCTACTGCAGCCTGACTGGAGATTAATTTAAAAGATCTATTTCAAGGTTAGGGTTTTTTTTTCCTTCAGATTATTGATAATAAATTTTCAAAAGATTCTTTCATGCTTTTCTTTGTCTGTATTCAGTCGAGGGGGTGAATAGTGGAAACAAGGAAAACTTTCAGATTTTTGCAGTGGAGGAAGACAAACAATACCCCAGAAATTCCTCCACCAAGAAATAAATCAAACATTTGATTTTTTGTTTTCATTTATTTGACAAACTGCAGGGGTTCTCTGCCTCCTTTTCTAAAACCGAAGGAAACTGTCTAAACCACTCTGTTGATTTAGGCAGATGCAGACACACTCCAAATTCATTCAAGAGATGAGGTAAAGTATATGAATGCTTCATATCTGCCCTTTAACACTTTAAAAAATGCCAATTTATTTAATTTGTTTATATGTTAAAAGAAAATCAATCATATTCCCCCTCTATCCAATTTTATTTTGATTACTTACAACATATTTCATGTGACCACCTTTCATGCTCTTCCAGGAAGACTTTTCTTTTAAGTTCTAAATAAATGTTTTTGTTTTTATAATTAATGGCTACATTGCCCCAGCAAATGGCGGAGGGGGAGGGAAGGGGGACAATCACTGTAGTCCAGCTTCAAATATTAGATTAGACTTCTAAACATAGTTCAAGGAAAGGTAAAGTCTTTCATACTTGGAGTAGTGGCATTTTATACTTTATGCTACATATGCTAGCAGGTATGAAAAATCCAAGCTTAGATATTATCAGATTTGGTTTTATAGACTGCACAGTGAATTTCCTTCCCTTCCTTCCTTCCCTCCTCCTCCCCTCCTTCCTTTCCTTTCTTTTTCTCTCTATTCTCCTCATCTGTCTCATATTGTAACTATAAATAACTTCTACCCCTGAGAAAGAGAAACAGAAGTCTTTCAGAAGTTTATTAAAAAAAAAAACAACTTGAAACACTAGGGAGAATATTAGTTGCTTGCTTATTGAAGGTTTTGAAAGGAGTACCAGAAGGCCTTCATCAGTAATTGATAACCACAGGCTCTTGGGTTGTTCTTTTCTCACATTCAGTCCATCCATTTCAGTGTTTCAAGACCATGTTGGTATCACCCATTTGTAAATAATGTGCTAATTTTACAGCTCAAGTTATACCTTACCTTTACCAAATCACTTTTTTTTCTTTCCCATAACTATTCAATGAACCATTTTTTGGGGGGGTCTGGACTATGATTTCATCAGTGTGGGAGCTCACTGGTTAGGTAACTCCCTCCCTCTCCCAATGCAGATTGCAGCTGTCCTTCACATTATATTCTCAGGGTATGAATACTATTAGCTCCATTTTGCAGATAAAGAAACTTTGTCTCCGATAGGGTCAGTGACTTAGCTAAGGTCATACAGTTAAGTGGTATAACTAGAGCTCAAATGTGGGTCTCCTAATACCTAGTCTGAATTCTCCTTCCAATGCACTATACTGCTTTACTAATCAAAAATTATATTTAAAGCTATTTATAGTCATATGAAAATATTCTAACTCACTGTGTATTGGAAAAATACAAGTTAAAACAATTCCTCATACCTATTAGATTAGATAATAGGACAGAAAAGGTAAATTACAAATATTGGAGGGGATGTGGGAAAAATGAGACATTAATGTACTATTGTCAGAGTTGTGAATTGATTAAACCATTCTATAGAGCAATTTGGAACTATGCCCAAAGGACTATAAAACCTTTGACATAACAATACCACTACTAGGTCTATATCCCAAAAGAGATTAAAGAAAAAAGGAGGAAAAGGACTCATATGTACGCAAAATATTTATAGCAAATCTTTTCTGGGGATAAAAAATTGGAAATCAAAGAGATGCACATCAATTGGGGAATGAGTGAATAAGTTGTGGTATACAATTGTGATGAACACTGTTGTACTATAAAAAATGGTGGGGGTGGCTAGGTGGCACAGTGAATAGAGCACCAGCCCTGGAGTCAGGAAGACCTGAGTTCAAATCCACCCTCAGCCACTTAACACTTACTAGCCTTGCAACCTTGGGCAAGTCACCTAACCCCAACTGCCCTACCTTTCTCCCTCCAAAATGCAAAAAAAAAGAAAAAGAAGAAAAAAGAAAGAAATGATGAGCAGGATGCTCTCAGAAACACCTAGAAAGACTTACATGGGTTGATGCAAAGTGAAATGTACCAGGAAAAAATAACAGCAAAATTGTAGGATGATCAGCTATGAACAATTGCTATTCTCAGCAATACAATGGTCCATGACAACTCTGAAGAATTTAGGATGAAAATGCTACCCATACCCAGAGAAAGAACTGACAGTGTCTGAATACAGATTGGAGCAACTTTTGTGAGCTCTTTTCCACTTTATTAATTTTTCTTGAGTTTTTAAAATCTGTTTTCCTTCACAACTCAACTACTATAGATATGTTTTGCATGACTACACATACATGCAGTACATAATTTAATGTACATAATTTAATTAATGTACATGTGCATAATTTAATTAATTAATTTTACTTAATTTATTTAAATTTAATAAATAAAAATTAAATACTAAATAAATACAATAAATATTTTTGGTTATTAAAATAAGAGGTATCTTTGGCAAAACTGTAGTAGCTCCAAATCTGTAATTCAGACTTCTCAATAATAAAGAGTAGTTTTATGTAAAAATTTTCTTAATGATTAATACTTTACTAAATGAGTATAAATAAATAATATAACACAAACAAAATAACATAAACTCTACAGCAGTGTGAAATCAAAGAATGATTCCTCAGCCACTTATTTTTGTTCAGGTTATAGTCAGATGAGATAGCCTCTGAGGTCTCTTGCAACTGTGATTCTGTGATTCATTAACCCATGGTCAAACTACATTCACATAACAACTGTAAGAACTGAGGAAGCTAAGAGATATCATAAAGACATTGTCCTGGTCCTAACTGAATTCATAATCTACACAAATATACAATATATAGATAATAAATATATAACTATTATAATATATAATAAATTATAATACTATAATAAATATAATACTAGTGTTACATTTCTTACATAATAAAATATTATATAATAGATTATAAGAGCATAAGGCAGTTATAGGGTACTGTAATGTTTGGGGAAATGTATAGCTCATTTGTGACAAGAATCAGATTTCTTGGAGGAGGTGGCATCTAAGCAGCATCTTTAAGTATGGGCAGGATTTCAGAAGGAAGAGTCATCAGGGCGGGCTCATCATTTATGGGCATTGGGAAGTGTGTGAACAAAAGCACAAAAGAGGAAAGAATCACAGATGGGGATGCTGTTGATGAGTTGTGTCCAACTCTTCATGACCCCACATGGAGTTTTTTTGGCAAGGATACTAGAGTCATCTGCCATTTCCTTCCCCAGTAGAGGGCAAACAGAGGTAAAGCAACTTGCCTGGGGTCTCATAGCTAGTGAGTGTCTAAGGCTAGATTTGAACTCAGGTCTTCCTGACTCAAGGCCCAGCACTTTATCCACCGAGCCATCTAGTTGCCTCTGAAATGGATTTAGGAATAAGCAAAAAGTTCAATTACAGTAGATCATAGAACACATAGTGTAAGACAAATTTGGAAAGGTAGCTATGTGCTGATTGTGGAGGACCTTGGATAGCAGACAAAGGAATTTAGATTTTATTCAGTAGTCGTAGAGTGGGCTGGATTAATCTAGTTGATGCATAAAATGGTGAAAACAAATTATTATATGTTATTACATATAAGAATCAAATTATATGCATAGATAATAGAAAAGCAACTAGGTTTTGATTAATCCAAATAATGAGTCCTCTGAAGTTATGCCGACATTCCAATTAACACTCTTTGAAGATATAATTCTATCAAATATTTTAATTGGCACCAGCCAATATAAATAGGTAATGTGAATCCAAATAAAATGCAACCACTTCAGGGGTCATTATTCACACTAATCAGGAACTAGTAAAAATGATTGCTGACTTTTATAAAGTACTTTAAGGTTTGCAAAGGGCTTTATACAACCTAGCTCATTTGATCCTTCTAACAACCCTTTGAGAAAGAGTCTATTACTTGTCCCATTTTCCAGATGAGAAAACTTAGGCTTCAGAGAAAGTTAATTGACTTGTCTAGTAAGTACTACAGGTTGTATTTTAACCTAGTTCCTCCTGAATCTGAGTCACTCACTCCCATCTTGTAAGGTTTTCTGCCATTATTCTAAGCATTAATAATACATTTCCTATGAACTCAAAAGAAATTATTTTACCCACTTGGCCATTCTAAGTGAGGAATCTTCTACCTGCTCTGTTAACTGGTAGAAAAATTTCTGAGGGAAGCTTCAAAGTTCACCTTGATAGTTTGCAACTTCTCTTTCAGTTTGGCTACCAGCCTAAAAACTTTTTAGGCTCAAGAGAATCAGAGCGTTTGCCCCGGAGTTAAGAGCCAGCCACCCACATTTGAAACGTTTATGTCTGAACCTGCAATTTGCTGGCCACCCACACTTGCTCATTAAAATGTTGGAACCAAATTTGCTTTGCCAGCTTAATTATCAAAGCCAGGAAATCCATCTCTCATGGACTGAAATAGTGATGCTTTTCCCCCAGTGAAGAATGGAGCTCTGCCCCCTTCTCTAGTTTGGTGAATGCACCTGTCTACTTTTAATGAAAAGTAAGATTCTCACAAGTTGGATACACATGGGGAGCCAAATAAAGCACCATTCCAGGTGTTTCCTTCACCCTAAGTCACACTTAGTAAATATAGTAAATTAAATTAGTCACTTTCTGAGGTCTGAGACACATATTTTGCCTTAAGACTTCTGCTTCTTTACTTTGATGTTCCATTTTGAATAATGAACATGTTTTAATGTACTCTACTCTCGGTTTCTTTTTTCCACCTGTAGCTAAATGGGAACAAACTCCTGAATGACTAACTAAATACCCAAGATGTCCAGTGAAGTTCTGGGAAGGTCTTAGAGAAATAACACTGGTATAAATCCAACACCAGGTCTGTGTTTATACAGTAACATTTTCTTGGCTCTGTTGTCCATATAGTAAAAATTGGTTTTAAACCAACAAGGTTAAAAAAAAATAATTTTTAAGGAATTAACTTTAAGGTAATATAGTGCATGAAGTACTGTATTGGTTACTGGGGAAGCAAAGTAGAAAGGATAGGGAAGAGGAAATAGGAGGACCTTTCTAAAACTTTTTATAGATATCTAATTGAGACACAAATTCTATTCAATTCAACACATGTTTATCAAGCACCATGTACAAGACATAGTACAAGACATAGACATAGTAAAAAGAAAAAGAAAACAGTTCCTTCCCTCAAGGAGATTATATTCTACAAAGTATAATATAACATGTACCATTCCATGTCAGTATCATGTAATTAATTACCTCATAGTCAAGTGCTATTGGTATTCCCTTTCCCAAATCAACACAACATTTAGCCATTAGTTGCTTCTTTATTTTGCTAGAGAAACACCTAACAAATTAGAGGACAGACTGGAAGATGCTAAAGAAAATAGTTCTTAATAAAAATATAGGCATTTGAAGCTCTAGATTCTGTTCTTGGCTTCTTCAGTGGCTTATGCTGTCAATAAACTTTCACTGTTTTTATCTGCAAACCTCTAGTTCTAAAGCTATTATTCAAAATTTAAAGGTACCTTACAAGAAAATATATTAATATTATATCTTTGCCATTATAATAGCAATTGTTATGCCATTAGTTTGTTATGTATGTATGTATATATAAATGCAGACATATAGACATGTGTGTCTCTTTCACACACAGATTGTCCCTGTCCAGTAAGTGAGAGAGGAGGTGCAGAAAGGAAGTTGGGAGAACATCAAAGGCAAATTTTGCCTATTTTTAAATTTTTTTTTTGCTGAGAAGAGACCCACAGCCCCCCCCTCCCCCCCAAATAAGAGGAAACTCTTGTTCCTCCTCCCTGCTAAGCTCATGGATCCCTCCCCACTTCTAGGATGGAGAATTCAGGCTAATTAATTCAGGCTAGATGCTGGAGATACAAAAACTGAAAAATCATTCCTTCCCTCAAGAAGCTTACCACTCCCTCATTGCTAAACTCTCTAACATGCAACTTTGTTGCGTCATCTCCTCTTTCCTACTCGACCTTCCTCCTTCAGGCATTTCTTCTTTCTCATATTAAATCTCTTCTTCCCTATCAGCTCCTTTCCCTCTTTCCAGAAACATTCTCAGATATCCCCTATCCTAAAAAACACAACAAAACAAAACAAAAAAAAACAAAACAACAAAGCCCTTTCCCTTGACTCCTCAAAAATTAACATACTATTTCTCCCTTCCCCATTCATGCCCAACTTCTAAGAAGTGGAGTCTGCCTTCACTGTTCCAATTTCCTCTTTACTAGGCACTCACTTCTCAGTCCCTTGTGGATCCTTCCCATTCCCAACGCTACTGAAATAACTCTTTCCCAAGTCAGTAAGGACTGACTGCCTTGTTTTTCTCTTCATCCTCCTTGGTCTTCTTTCAGTATTGATCATCTCTTACTTTTTAATGGTCCTTTTCATAATTTCTATGATGGTATACTTTCCCTACACTATCTCTTCCATGTGGTGCAATAAAGAATATTAAATTTGGAGTTAGCAGAGTTTCTACTCTACCACTTAAACCATATTATCTTGGGCAAATGACTTAACCCCTCTGAGCCTCAGTTTCCCCATTTATGAAATTAAAGGGACTAAATGACCTCTATGGATCTGGCAGCTCTCAATCTAGAAGCAACTAGGAAGCACAGTGGATAGACCCTGGTCCTAGAGTCATGAAGATCTATATTCAAATGTAGCTTCAGATACCTGTATGCCCCTGTACAAGTGATGTGACATGACCTCTATCTGCTTCAGTTCCCTCAATTGTAAAATGGGAATAATAAGATTGTTGTGAGATGAAATGAGATAATGAAAAAGTGTTAGCAGTAGCACCGGCCCTGGAGTCAGGAGGACCTGTCTTCAAATCCAGCCTCAGACACTTAACACTTACTAGCCATGTGACCTTGGGCGAGTCACTTAACCCCAATTGCCCTCCAAAAACCAAACACAAAGGTCTTAGCAAAGTGCTAGGCACATAGTAGTCACTTAGTAAATGTGTATTGTCTTCCTCTTCTTACCAAGTTGACCATATCTTTGTCTTCTTTTCTGGCTTTTCTCTTCACTCAAAGTGCCATAGTCCATCAAGACTCAGAGTCTCTGCCCACATTTTCATTGCTTGAAATCTCTCCATTTCTTTAAGAATGATCTCAGATACCATCTCTTTCAAGAAGCCTTCCCAGGCACACCCCTTTATCCCAAAAGTTTTATTTTCCTGCTTGAATTTTTCATAACGCTCTACTTTTATACCTTTTATTTATCATTCTTTCTCTCACACAAATAATATGAAGGACCTACAATTCATCAAAGGAACTCCCACTATGAAAACTCCCTACACTAAGGAGACCACACCCCTCAATGATTTTGAAGACCAGAGGAAGAGAGATTTAGAGGTGGAAAAGGGGACTTCAATGTCATCTCATACAACCCTCCTAATTTACAGGCTTAGAGGGCTTAAATAACTGTGGAAATATAGGCATTGGAGTTGCTTAAAAAGTGGAAAATGGTTAAGTGACTTCCCCAGGATCATAAGGCTATTAAGTACAGGAAATGGCATTTGAATGCAACTCTTTCAGCTTCTAAGCCCAGCACTTAGATCATCATACTCTGCCTCTTGTGTCCCATATATCTTATGGGGAGCTAGGTGGCAAAGTGGATGGAGTTCTGGACTTGGAGTCAGGAAGACCTGAAATCAAATCCTGTCTCAGATAATTGCCAGCTATGTCCAGGAAGACAAATCTGAGTCTCAGCTTCCTCATCCTTAAAATGATGTTATGAAATAAACAGAGTTATAATGGGAATCAAATATAATAATAGATGTAAAAGACCACATCAAATATTATCTGAAATCATTATTTACATGTACAACTTTTCACTCTATTTTGAATCCTAGGCACCTAGTACAATGTCTTGCACATGCAATAAACATTTGTTGAACTTATTTAAACAACATGATTAGCATTGTGGTCCGGCTACATAAAATAGGCTTTTGTGGGCTAGCCTAGGAATGGGCCAAATAACCAACTTAAAAGTGAACTCTTAGAAAACAACCTGTTTGTCCCCAATTGACAAATGGTCATAGGATATTAACAGGCAATTTTCAGAATAAGAAATCAAAACTATCAATAGTCACATGAAAATGTTCTAAATTACTATTGCTTAGAGAAATGCAAATTAAAACAACTGTGAGATACTACCTCATGCCTATCAGATTGGCTAACATGACAGAAAAGGAAAATGACAAATATTGTAGGGGATGTGGGAAAAAAGATAAACTGATGAACTATTAGTGGAGTTGTGAATTGATCCAACCATTCTTGAAAACAATTTGGATCCATGCCCAAAGGACTTTAAAACTGTGCATGTCCTTTGACCTAGAACAACTAGGTTGATATCCCAAAGAGATCAAAGAAAAGGAAAATAGACCTATATGTATAAAAAAATATTTATAGCAGCTCTTTTTGTGGTGGCAAAGAATTGGAAATTAAAGGGATGCCCACCAATTGGGGAATGGCGGAACAAGTTGTGGAATGTGACTGTGAAGTAATTCTATTATGAAAGGACAAGCAAGATGGTTTCAGAAAAACTTGGAAAGTCTTATATGAACTGATGCAACATAAATGGAGCAGAACCAGGAGAACACTACTTAGTAACAGCAATATCATAAAGAAGACCAAGTGTGAAAGACTTAGCTACTGTGATCAAGGCAATGAACCAAGACAATTCTGAAGGACATGTGATCAAAAAAATTACACATAATAATATGCTACTCATCCTATAGAGTTATTGTGACCTGCAATTGAGATATGTAGGTAAGTTCACAAAGCAATGCCAAAGCTATTTCTACAACTATGAAATCAGACACCAATGGTATTCATCTTGTATTTCACTCATGGAAAAGTTTCATTGTGAGAAAAGGAAAGTGATGAACCCAGAAGGGATTTTAGAAATCTGAGAACTATCATCTTGTTTTTCTGAGGCCTTCTACTAACTGCACAGAACTGAATAAACTCTCAGCCCAGCCACAGGTAGATCAGGTTAGCTGCTTGCCTAATAGCTTACAGAATTACAAAACTCCTGTTACAGATGGAGTTTAGGCCCAGGCTGTCATAAATCTACAGTTGATCTTAATTCATAGACCTTTTTTCTTGGACATGTTTTTGCAAAATAACATTAAGCATTCAGACTTTTTTTTGTCCCTATTTGCAGCTACCTGCCATGTGCACATGCCTCTACAGGAATGTATGACTTGACATGTTTCCTTCTGAATCAAATATTCTCTATAGGTACTCTGGCAGCACTTCTAAGACTTAAAAAAAATTAAAAAAAGCCCAGGCCACCCACGTCATTTGGGCTGAGCGTGTGCTAATCTTTTCATGGTTATCTAAAAAGTCCCCAGCCCCCTTTTAAAGAGTCTATCTTACAGGCTGTAAGCACTGACTTTTTCTCTATTGACCCAAGGTACCTCATTAATGCAAACACTGGGGTAGTTATAAACTACTGGGCTCCCTGCCTTATGATGATGTTATTTAACTTGGTGAAGATAATTTATTGAGCCACCTCAACATGGAAGGTGCTATAAAGTTTATTAAATTTTGAAATGATGGAAAGCGCATCATGTAAGTGCATCCAGATGTATTTCTGGGAAGGAAGAATGAAACCGTTTTCCACAGTTATTCATACCAGCCCTTCATATTTTTATCTCATATAAATGGCAAAGGAAGGTGTGAACTCACAATATGCAGGATTCATTTATAATGTAGTAAATTAGTTCCCAGATTACAATAAAGGCTTTAAAAGTCATCTGGCACAGTTATATAGCTTTTTCACCACATGGGGTTATGATACCTATCATTTTCTCTCAAAATGATAGAAGGCAATTTGATGCCACAGGAGGGGAGTGGGGCAGGGTAGAGTGGGGTAGGGTCAGGCCATTTAATGAACTGGCCAAATTTCTTCCCAATTACAAAGTCAAAAGGAAAACTGTGAAGCTGCTTCTATTACAAGAGATTTGGTAGTGGCTTACTTTTGTTCAGGATAAAGTTGAGAAAGTAATCAGGTTCATAAATACCAGCTGCTTACTACTTTTGTGACCAAAGGAAGGTCATTTAACCCTTTGGATCATAGTTTTCTCATCTTCAAAAGGGGAGGATTGGACTAGGTAACCTTTAAATTCCAGAAAGTTATCAGACAGATTGGTTTTTACAGTCTTCCTTTTTCTCCTCCAACTCTGTAACTCTGTTTCACATCCCTTTTCCCCAAAGCATGTTCCATTAAGAATCCATCATGGAGGTCTTCCAACTTCTATCTGCTTTGCAAAATTATCTGAAGATCTGAATTTATTCAGTCTATCCATTTACTTTTGAGATAAGAGTGAATGGCCTTAAAAAATCCAAGGCTCTTATCTAACTGAGCATCAGCAACATGAAAAGGAACTCTCTCTGAAGGATTTGATAGCTTCCTTTCGTTTGTTTCAATTCAAAACTGGAAGAACCAAAGTTAGAGTAGGTAACTTATGCTCCAGAGGGCTATCAATCTATAGCACCTGTTAAGATCACAGGACTTGAAACTGGAAGGGACTTCCCTACCTCATCTAGTCCAGTCATCTCATTCTACAGTTAAGTAAACTGAGGCCTAGACAAATAAAGTAACTTGTCTAGGGTCACATAGCTAGCCAGTGTCAGAGGTGGAAAGTAAACCCAAGACTTCTGACTCAAAGCCTTGTTAGCACTCTTTCTGCCACATCATATTGCTTTTTTTCATTATTACTTGTAAGAGTACCAATTTAGATGACAACAGATTTTTTTTCCTATGGCCTCCTAACCCTAAGAATGTTTACTACAAGTTATATAGCTTTAATTGAGATAGTTCATTTACTTAACTTTTCTAACTTAATATGATGGTAATTAATGCTAGACACTAATCTAAATATAATTATGAAGCTATAGTGCTATTCCTATTATAACCAGAAAGAGTAGTGTACTTTCTCTGTCTCCATCTCCCTCAACACTTGCTCACTAATCAAACTCTTATAATATGGCTTCCATCTCTACCATTCTACTGAAATAGCTCTTCCCAAAGTCATGAATAACTTTTTTATTGCCAAATCCAATTACTTTTTTTCCCTATCCTCTTCCTTTTTGACTTTACTGTATCAATTAACATTTTTTTGATTATCCTTTTCTTTTTGATGCCTTTGGTTTCCTTGCCTTCTATGATTCTGAAGTCTCATAGTTCTCCTCCTACTTCTTTAAGGACTTCCCTTAGGTTTCTCATTCTCCTTGCTCCCTCTTCTTTCTCTACACTCTTTCTCTTGATGATCTTATCTCCCCAGAGCTCCAACCATGTACTTACAAATGAATGCTGCATATATCTACCTCAATAGTCTATCATTTCAACAACTAAAATGATTATTTAAAGACAATATGGTATATTGGAAAAATGGCTAGATTTGGCTTCAGAGAACCTGGGTTCAAATCCCAGTTGTACTATTAACTACCACTATGACCTTGAGGAAACAACTTAACCTGTCCAGGTCTCACAGAGTTAGACTAAATGACTTTAACCCTTTGGATCAGTTTTCTCATCTTCAAAAGGAGAGGATTGGACTAAGTAACCTTTAAATTTCAGAAAGTTATGAGACAGACCCTCAGAGAGGGTTAGGCTAGATGACTTCTAAGTTCTCTCCCAGCTGTAAATCTATGATCCTTTTGATTTTCCTTCATAATTCTCTCTCTCTTCCTAACTTCTCTGTTCATGGTATCCTCCCAGTTACAAAAAGCTCAGCATCATTTAATTCAATTAAACAAATATTTATTGAGTGCCTATTCTTCCTTGTTCTTTACCCCACCCCATTTGCCAAGGCAAATCTCTTCTCAAGTCCCAATGTAACCTCTCTAGTTTAGTCCCTTATCTCTCTTTGCCTACTTTAATAGCCCCTAAATGCTCTCCTGGCTCTGTGGCTACTCCCCATCTCTGCATATGAGATAATACTAATACTGATGTTACTTCTAACAATAACTAACATGGATGTAGCACTTTAAGGCTTGCCAGTTACTTTATACATTCGATCAAATTTCATCTTCACAACCACTCTGAGGTAGATTCTACTATTAATAATTATCATTGTACTTATATAGAGCTTTAAAATTTACAAAGTGCTTTACATATATTATCAGTCTCATTGTATAAATGAGGAACTTGGGTCTAAGCAAGGTTAAGTGACTTGCTTAGGGTCATGCAGCTAGTGTCTAAGGCAGGATTTGAATTCCCTAGCTCCAAGTCCAGCATACTAGCCACTCTATCAGTTATCTATCGAGAGCTATGACAAAAGCAAAAACACAAAAACAAACTGCTGGACTTAGTGAATGAGATGATGGTAATGGGCAACAGAGAGGAGGCTAACTTGTTCAGCTTGCATGTTGCTGACTTCCAAAATTTCCTAAGACACTAGTATGACCTTGTTACTCTTCTCAAAAACCTTGGAACCCTGATACTTACCAAATAAAGTATAGTAGAAAGAATATAAGAACACTTACCAGACATGTGACCTTGGGCAAGTAACTTAACCCCAATTTTCCCCCCTCAAAAAAAAAAAGCAAAAAAAAATTGTTTAAAAAGAATATAAGACTCTGGAGTCAGGAAATCTGGATTCGAATTCTGTCTCTGATTTTTACCCCATGTGGCATTGTACAAGTTGCCTATTAGCCTCCCTAGACCTCAGTTTCTTCATCTAGAGGAGGAGATTGGATGATGGCATCTGAATTTCCTTTCATCTCTATAATGCTATGATCTGGATTCTGACATTCAAGGCCTTCCACAATCTAACTGAAATCTACCTATATACCTTTATATTATACCGTTTTATATTTCCACTCTAACTAGGTTATTCTCTGTTTCCTTTCTTTCTCTGCCCTCTCCTATCTCCATGCCCTTACTCATGTTTCCCATCCACAGAATGTATTCCTACTGCCCACTCCATGACTATGTTGAAATGTCTCTCTTCTGTGGCAGCTAGGTGGCACAGTGGATAGAGTACCAGAATCAGGAGGACCTGAGTTCAAATATGGCCTCAGACATGTATTAGCCGTGTGACCCTGGGCAAGTCACTTAACCCTTATTGCCTCTCCTCCTCCTGAACACAAGTAATGTCTCTTTCCCCTCAAGGTCAAACTCAAAGACTATCTTTTCTATGAAACCCTCATATGTCTTTCCGTGAAATATCTCACTACCACTTAATTCTCCTTGGCCACTCTCATATTCTATTTATTTATTTTTTTGCCATCTTACCATATTTCTTCCCCTCACGTTCAACTAGAAGCTTCTTGAGGGCAGTAATTATGCCTTTTTTTTCATTCAGCCATCCCCAGCACTTAGCACAGTGCCTTGCACATCAGAGACAGTTGGTACATGTTTGTTGAATTAAATTGTTGCTATTTGCCTGGCCAGGTGCTGTAAAGTATCAGCAGATCAGTTTGTGGAGTGACCCCCCCAATCCCTTAGTACCTATGATGAATACGATCTTTGACATACGGAGTAAAGATGAAAATGCTAGGACAATTGGGCAGAAATAAACACTAATGTGAAAATGACTTTGTCCTTTGAGAATATTTGAGAGAACAAGCAATTGACTTATGGACTCTGATAACATATCATCTATGGTAAATAAATGTGGACATTTGAGTCATATCATATGAGGTAAAAGTGTATGTCTTATGAACAGAGATGTAGCCATGGGCAAACCATTTAACTCTGATCCAATCCAATAAATATCTGTTCAGCACTTAAGTATGCTAGGCACCAGGGTGATGAAGACAAAATGAAAAACAGCTCCAGGCCTCAAGGAGTTTACATTATGCTTGGGAATGGAGATATGTTAAAATATAATAAATAAACAGGTACGAGAATGTATCACAGTTTGAAGAGGAGAGAGATCACTAACAATTCAGGGGGCTAGGAGAGGCTGCTATAGAAAGAACCATCTGAGCTGAAGTTTAAAGAAATCTAGGGGTTACAAGAGGCCTGGGTAAGGAAGGAGTCCAAGCCAGACATGGGGAACAGCCTATGCAAAGGCACAGAGGAGGGAGATAGAGTCCCAAGTTCAGAAAACAGTGAATGGAATGGCAGTGGACAAAATTCCCATAGCTCCTAATTCACAGGTCTATACAAATCAAAGGCTATTAACACAAAGAAGTGAATATCTGGCTAAATTTTTTATTCTCAAATGACAGTCTTGGTATTTGATTATGATGGAATACTACTGTGCTATAAGAAATGATGGGTTGAAAGATTGTAGAAAAACATGGAAAGACTTGCACACAATAATGAAAAGTGAAATGGGTGGGACCAAGAGCACATTCTATACAGTAACAGCAATATTGTTTTAAGAATGACTTTAAGTGAATAAGTTATTTTGACTATCATAAATACCCAAATTAACAATGTTCTTTTTAGAACATATGAAGAAAGATGCTACCTGCATAGAGAAAAAGAACTGATAAATAGAAGTATATATAGAATAAGTTTACATATATGTGTGTGTGTATATATGTACATACATATACATATATAAATATATGTATATATAAATATAAATATATATTTTTATATATATACATATATATATATATACACAGAGAGAGCGAGAGAGAGAGAGAGAGAGAGAGAAAGAGAGTGTGTACTGGTAGTCTTCTCTAGGATGGAGGGGAGAGGGAAGAAAAGAAATTTATTTACATGGTAATTTCATTGTATATTTGAAAGGAATAGCAATTGTGCATAGCAGATTTACAGTTTCATGTACATTCTTCTTTTTTATTGTACCATGTTATGGAAATGCTTGTTTTATTCCATAAATTAAAAATAAAAATTTTTAAAATGACAGTCTATAATGTCTGTAGTTCTATAAACAGGCGTTGCCATGTTGTCTCATGGATAGATGGCTGATTTGTAGACAGAAGAGACTTGGCTTCAGCAAAAATCAAGGGAGGAGCCCAAAGCCCTCATTTTGACCCTCTGCTGGTGAGCCCTTGGTGTCCTTGAGAAGTCAGACCCAGACATAACCAAAAGCCTGCAGGGTTTGATTTTACCCACACAATTTTACTTATAATAGCTAGGCAGTAATTACGTTTATGGGAAAAGTAGCCCAAACTACTGTGGTTGTCCATTTAAAAAATAGAAATAGAACCCTGCCTACATACAATACTTATTTAACGAAGAAAAAACAAACCTGGAAACAATTTACATCAATACAGATAAAGTATTCCTATTAAAAGTAATCATAAAACTCTATAAGTGATTGAATGACATAGTTCTGGGGACTAAATTTGATGGCATTTACTCCTCTCTTGCTACATAGTGATACCTCAAAATTTTCCAAGCACAGTTACGCCTCAAATCAGAATAAAAATAAAATACCTCTTGTGCTTCTCTCGCTCTCTCTTCCTGGATTCTTCCCACTAAGATAGTCAGCTATAAGGTTGATATTATGATCTGGCCTCAAAAATTATAGTTGTCAAAGTTGCCCTTGGCTACTGAGTTTTCTGATCTACCTACTAAAAAAGGAAAGTGTCTCCTATCATAGACTCTGGTGATAACTTAGAAAGGAAAATATGGTGATGAAAGACAGCTGGCTCTCTCTGGTGGTAGAGAGTACCCACTTCAAATCAAATCAAATTAAATCAAGCTGGAAAATTTGCCAAGACAACTCTGAAAGGAAACGTGGTATTGTGGATAGAACACTGGACACAAAATGAGAAAGATCTGGTTTCAAATCCAGCTTCAGAGTTTTACTAAGTCATGTGGCTCTAGACAAGGCACTTAACTTTTCTTTGCCTCAGTTTCCTAATCTGTAGAACAGGTCTTTCTAACTCCAAATCCAGATCTTTATCCACTTTGCCAAAGCTCGAAAAAACGTGCAATGTGATTGATACTGTTGTTCTATCATTTTAGTTATGTCCAATTTTAATGACCCCATTTAGGGTTTTTTTGTTGAAGATACTGGACTGGTTTGCCATTTCCTCCTCCAGTTCATTTTACAAATGAGCAAACTGAGATAAACAACATCAAGTGATTTACTCAGGTCACACAGCTAGTAACTGTCTGAGGTCACTTTTGAACTCAGAGCTTCCTGGCTCCAGGCTAGGCATTTTATTCACTGAACTACTCAACTGCCCTAAGAACCCCAGAAAGATAAGTATCTCTTATCTAGAATCTCCATTTCATGGATGGGGGAAACTAAGAGATATAAAGGTACTTTCTCAAGTTCACTCAGCTAAGTGGCCAGGTGATCTAAATAGCTTAGGAAGGGACTAGACATTGCTGGTAAGAGAAATATTGGGCTATATCCCAATCCATGTGGGCTGGCCTTGGATGTCCTCATTGTTGTGGTTTTGTATAACGTGTTTTTTTTTTCAGTTTTACTGATGTGTTTTGTTTTTGCATTACAAACATTGACAAATTATTCCCACTTTGTTAGAGATCTCTTGTAACAAAGTAAAAACAATTAAGTATGATTAAGAATACAGTGATTTCATCTCCATGTCAGTCTCCTACCCATATTAGTTTAGATCATGTCACAGCTCCCCTCTTATCTAACCAGACACCAAAGCTGGACCTGTATTCTTGGTAGGAATAAGTGATAGCCAGAAAATTTCCCATAACCTTGGCAGTTATTTTCTAAGCACAGTCTTCAGGTTCCTGAAATAAAGTGACCTTCCTGCCTCTTTGGGGTTAGGTGTAAAGGGGGAATGCCAAGTATCCTCCAAGTAGAAAGGCAGGCTTTGGAGGACAACGTACCACACCCAAGGTCAGGGACCAGATGTCCTAAGAAGGTGGGGGTGGGGATAGGGGTAGGAGGAAAAATGGGAGATTAGTATTGGATTAGCAAAAATGAGTCCCAAAAGGCCAGAGGCAAAGGGTGTATCTGTATAAGAAAGAGCAAAGGGTGTATCTGTATAAGAAAGAGCAAAGGCAAATCAAGGTCAGCGGCCAAACCAGCAAGTTAGCAAGAAGGATGAAAGGCAGGGATGGACAGCAGCTTCCAAGGAAATAAAGCAACTTGCTTTCCACAAGTCAGTCTTTACTGATTTTGATGCTAGGGTTAGGGTACTAGGTATTTGGTGGAGTCAGGAAGAGTTGCCTTCCAGTTCGACCTCTGAAATTTAAGAATAATTAGAATTTATATAACATTCCTTCTTCCCCCTTCCTGCCCTCCCCCTCCCCCCCTGCCTCAACTCAGGGAGGTAGGTGCTATTATTATTATTGCCATTTTAACGAGAAGGAAACTGAAGCAGAAAGAGCTTAAGTGACTTTCTCAGGGTCACATGGCTAAATTTCCAAGCCTGAATTTAAGGGTCTTCCTGCTCTAGGTCCAACGTTCCATACACTCTGTACACTATGTACTTAGCCGCCTCTACAGACAAGGGGCACTGAGGCAGATCACTTAGAGACAAAGTTACACAGAAGTTGCTGAAACCTCTGTCCATGAAGAGGAATGTCTACTCTGGGAGCTCCCTTTTTACAAGTTCCACTTAATTTGCTGAATTACTGCATCTAGGAAATAGCAGCTAGTTCCCATTAGGTTAACAGATAAACTATTATCTTTTTCTTCCAAACTTTGTTGTGGTTCACTTGTGTCTGACTCTAAAACCCCATTTGGGGTTTTCTTGGCAAGATATTGGAATGGCTTGCATTTTCTTTTCCAGCTCATTTTACAGATAAGGAAACTGAGGCAAACAGGGTAAGTGACTTGCAGCTAGTCCAAGTCTAAAACTGGATTTGAAGTCACACAGCTAGTCAGAGTGTGAACCTGGATTTAAACTTAGGTCTTTCTGACTCCAGGCCCAGTGCTCTTCCACTGTACCACCAAGCTGCCCTCTTCCAAACCTACACCACCTGAGAGACATTATGGCTAATTTGCAAAGGCAGGGCTAGAATAGGAAAGAGCTATACAGAGAAAGAACTATGAAAATAAATAATTCACTATTTCCCACCCCATAAGACTTCTTAAAAAAAAAAAGATTTGACAAGTACATGCTTAAAGAAGACCCTCACATTATATGATGAAATTGAAACCATGCACTTTAACTAAACTCATTGTTATTCATTCCATTTGATAAGCATGATTCTGGCTATAAAAAAAGACAAAATGCTGCTTTCAAATGAAGCCCCTGTATAGTAGTAAACATTGACAAGGAAAAAAATCCTTTCCCTTTGATTTCCCCTAATGTATATTTAAGTTAGCAAGGAACTATTCCTCTAGGTTCTGGGAAATTCAAGCCCATTTATTTTTACTTGAATAAACTCTATTAATTCTATGAGAGATGAAAGAAAAAGGAAGAGACAAGTTAGGCCTGTACACCTGCAGGAGGATTTGGCAGACAAAAACTATCTTTCCATGGGCTCAAGGAACTTACTTCCAAGGATAAAAAGGTAAAATTCTACCATTATAAAACATCTCTGCTCACCGCAGACCACCTTGGAATCAGAGTTAGCGCTTTCATCCTACCTTAGTCAGTGAGATTTATTTTTTTAAAGTCGAGTTTATAGGACCAAATACCAAATGATTTTAGGAGAAGCATAAAGGGTAAAAAACGGAAGAAAACAGACATCAAATGCTAGATTGTATGTGGCACTGGGAAATTTCAGCAGGTTTCAATTTCCTCTGTTTCATTTGAAAGGATGAACCTCTCAAAGGCATAATCCCTCTTGCAAGAAGGCCATGTAGCTCTTCAAGAGATAAATTGCACAGGTAGGTTTTCAAATGAGAACCTTTCCCTGCCCACTCCCTATCCCCCATCATTTATTTTTGCTTGTAAGAGCAAAGGTAAGTTTTTGAGATGCCTGGGTTTCCTCCTTTCTTCTTTTGACTTCTCCTTATGCACTTTTCATAAGTGATACATGCTCTGATTTTCCACCATGTGGGTCTTTTTCCAGTTGATTTTGGATTTCTCATCATGGAATCAAATGTGAAGGCAATTTATTCACTTCCTATTCTTTTTTAATTACTGCAGATTTATGGTCATTTCTAAGCAACATGCTAAAAACACTGAAGTATTCTACCTTCCGATTCTCATAAGGACTTTTACATAAATATTAACAAAAACTTCCTTAGGGTCTTTTAAAAAATAAACTGCAAAAATTAAACAGGAAACAAATGAAAATTATTTGAAGGTGAAAAAAAAGACCTTATAGATCATTTAATCCATCCCCCTCATTTTGTAGATGTGGAAACCAAGGCCAAGAAAGACCAAATAACTTGTCCAGGATCACATAGCTAGTTAGTAACAGAACTAAGAAACCCAGGTTTTAGGATTCTCAGACAGGTGTTTAACTCACCACACCAATAAAGCATTTTTTTCTACTAAAGGCAGCACCATCTTCCCACTCACAAGAATCAAAACCTCAGAGTCATCTTTGCCTTTTCCATCTTGATTACCTATCATTTAAAATCTCATGCTGTTGGGGTGGCTAGGTGGCACAGTGACTAGAGCACTGGCCCTGGAATCAGGAGGAGCTGAGTTCAAATCCAGCCCCAGACACTTAACACTTACTAGCCGTATGACCTTGGGCAAGTCACTTAACTCCAATTACCCTGCTTTCTCCCCTCCAAAAAGAAAAAATAAAATTAAAATAATAAAATGAAACTAAACTACTTCAAAATTTTTTTTAAAAAAAAGAATTCTGATGCTGTCAATTCTACTTCCACAATGGTTCTTGTTTTGGTCCCATATTTTCCATTCCCATAATGCCCCCCTCCCCCGCCCCCATTCAGCCCTTATTGTGTCTTGCTTAAAAGATCATAATAATCTCCTAACCAGTTGTCCTCATTCCAATTTCTTTCATCTCCAATTTATACTGGGCACTCCCACCAGATTAATTTTTCTAGAACATCAGTCCCCAGATCAAAAACCTTTAGTGACCCTTTAGGGCCTATCAAATCAAGTGCAGCTCTTTTATTCATTTATCATGTTTTTCATTATTATTTTGCTGAGTAAAATCTCAGCTTAGGGGTGGATTATATGTCAGTTGTGCAAGGTTTCATCTACGTCAGTTTAAAGAGGCACCCAGATGGTGAAATAAATAATATTGTGCTGGAAGTCAGGAAGCTCTGAGTTCAAATTTGACCTCAGACACTTACTAGCCATATGAACTGCCTCAGTTTCCTCAAATGCAAAATGCGGGTGATAACTATTTTCATTGAGTTGTGAGAATTAAATTAGACAATATTTCTAAAATAATTAGCACAATGCCTGGAGCACAGTAGACATTTAATCCTCTCTTTCCTCTTTCCTTCCTTCCTTTTTGGAAGCATTTAAAAATGAGGATAATAATATAAAACCTACCTCCCAGTGTTACAAAGATAAAATGAGATATTTGTAAGGTGCTTTGCCAATCTTAAATATTATATAAATGCTAAGTATTATTATTAATGTTTTCTCCCATTTAATAGATGAGAAACCTGAGACTGAATGGTTAAGTGATTTGCCCAGGGTCACATTACTATTAAGTGTCTGAGGTGAGATTCAAACCTTGGTCTTCCTGATTCCAAATTCTAGCACCTTGGACTGCAACAGCAGAACATGTTGCCTATTCTTTCTTGCCCAAGCACTCACCCCATCATCTATGTAAACATTTTGCCCCCTTCCTTCCTTCTTTTCCTCTTTCCCTTCTTTCTTCCTTCCTTCCCTCCCTCCTTTCTCCTTTTCTTCCTTTCTTCCTTCTTTTCTCCTTTTTTTCTTTCTTCCTTTCCTTCCTTCCTTCCTTCCTTCCTTCCTTCCTTCCTTCCTTCCTTCCTTCTTTTCCATTAGATGGATGGCCATAGAAACTAATGAAATAATCTACAAAAGCATGGAAAGGTGACAATGTGATACAGTAGGAAAAACATTGGCTCTGGAGGCTAAGCATCTTGGTTTCAATCCTGTCTCCCATGTTAACCAGCTGAGTGACGTTGGACATGTCACTTCATCTTCCTGGACCTCAGTTTCCTTACTGTAAAATAAGGAGGTTGGACTAGATTACTTCTAAATTCCCATTCATACCCATACCTGTGATCCTATGGCCTGCACCTGTGGGGGATATGATGCAATGTAAATCTCTGAAGTACTGAAAGTTAATTATGTTCTCCTCCTCAGCCCAAGTTCCACAAGAGTAGCATCTATGTCTTATCTAAACTTTGCAGCTCATCTGATGACTAAAGCAATGCTTTCACACAATAATTATTGAATAAATGGATTAATTAATGTTCTCCAAAACACTTAGTACAGTGACTTCATCAATAAACTGAGTTGAATTTATTGTTCATGGAAAGTAGCTCTTTAACTCAATTCTTGACAAAAGGGGAAGCTAATAGAAACTATAAGAAATATATATTGACATCCTGGAAAACATATTGGAAAAATACATAAAAGTAAGAATTTCATGGCCATTCATTTCCCAAATATAATATTAAGACTCATTATAGTAATAGTTAAATCAACTTCCTTTACAATCATAAAGATAGTGCCGATTTTCCTTTAAGATATAATTTTTCAATAATGATAGCTAATAAAAAAATATGTCACTTTAAGGTTTGCAAAGCACTTTATATATCTTATCTCCTTCAGTCCTTATCACTACTCTGTGAAATAGGTGCTATTATTACCCCCTTTTCACATATAATGAAACTGAAACTAAGAGATGTTAGTGGCACATGGATAGTGTCTAAGACAGGATTCAAATTCAGACCTTCCTTACTCAAAATCTCTAGTACTTTATCCACTATGCCACCTATATTAGCTAAGAGATATTAAAATTTTGCTATGGTAAGTCTCTCTGGAAATGTAAAGACTAGAAATACATATATTCCACATACATACATGTATACATATACACACATATGCATACATATACATACATACTTATACATATACACCACACACATATGTATGTGTGTGTGTGTACATATATATATATGTATTTAAATATAGATACAGACATACAACCTCCTCAATATAAGCAGGCATCACAATAAGCTCAATTGTTGCAGGTGTGTGAGGGCAAGGTCATGATCACATGGTCCTCTATATCTGGGAGGGGCTCAGTGCCAAATGTAAGCATCCTCAGAGACTGAGTGGTACTAGATGCCAAGTTGTGCTTAAGTGATCTTACTGGGGAAAGAGAGACTATGTATATAAACAATTTTCAGTGAAGAGAGTCACAGGAAGTCAGTCCAAGGAAAAGTAGGGGCAAGATGCAATCAGCAACAGGCAAGAAAAAGAATTTGCCTGCCCAGGGTTTGGTGGTCTGTGGGTTGTTTTCATGCTTAAGCATTTCCTTCTTATTTTCCTATTCTCAAATCCTCCCACCCCCACTTCACCCCACCAAGTCCTGCTAATCCTCTGCACCTGTGTTTACTGTGGGGGGCCTCCTCCCCGCCCCAGCATCAACCACACAGTTCAGGGGAATGGTTCATTCCTTAATAGAGTTTTGTAAACAAGCTGAAAACATTAATGCCATATGTTGCCTGTCCCTGCTTTAGCAAAAACTGGGAAGGAACATAGCATTGTGACAAAGGCCACAATATACAATATTCCAGGGACATATACAAGCAAGATTTTGCCCCAAAGGCAAAGTCTGAAAATTGCAAGCTCTGCTTGTCACTGTCCACAAGAGTCTTTGAGCCTTCACTGTAATCATGAACTACCTGCCCAATTTTGAACAAGTCACTCAATGTCTTCTGTTCTCAACTTGGTAATCTGTCGTCTGTCACAAAGTATTATACAAGATGAGAGCTGAGGTTCCCTTTCAGCTCTAACATTCCTTGAGCCCATGATTCTAATTAGCTATCATTAAAAATAAGTAGATTATAAGACTAATAAGAGTATCCCTTATTGTCACTTCTACCCCCATGTGTTGTTATGCCCTAGACAGCTGCCTACTTTGCTTATCCTTAGACACAAACTAGAATGCAATAGAGTTCTCCCTCCATCAAGCAATATGATAACACAAGATTCATGGGTAAATGATGAGTGAGTCCACATTTCCTGGTGGCACTGCTCCTGCCACTTAGAAGTTTGTACACTATAAGAAGAGACACATGCCCTAACCAGTTTTCCCTTCTACATTCCCCTTTAGGGAAAAAGCAAGGCTTTTTAACTTTTGGGGTATTGTTGTAGTTCAGTTGTTTGGTTATGTCTGACTCTTTGTGTTCCCATTTGGGGCTTTCATGGCAAAGATACTGGAGTGGTTCACCATTTCCTTCTCCAGCTCATTTTATAGATGAGGAAATTGAGACAGACAAAGTTAAGTGACTTGCCCAGGGTCACACTGCTAGTAAACATGTGAGGTCAGATTTGGACTCAGGTCTTTCTGACTCTACTATGCCACTTAGCTGCCCACCTGGAGTATTATAAACCCTCTTGACAATCTGATAAACTCTATGGCAGCGGTTCTCAACCTTCCTAATGCTGTGACCCTGTAATACTCATACGTGGGTGTATCTGCGTGTGGGCAGATGGAGATGGATAGAGGAGCGGTGTCTTGGTTCCTAAGACCATTGGAAATATGT
>CM053584.1:307443853-307484791 GCA_028627135.1 Pseudochirops cupreus | reverse complement strand
ATCTGTGTCTAATGGTAGCCATTTCTAGGGTGGGGGGAGGAAAAAAAAAGAAAGTTACATGATAACTTTAATATATATCTAAAAGGAATAGCAAATTATAAACAATAGATTTGCAGCTTCACATACAATCATCTTTTTCTATAATACTATGTTATGGAAATGCATATTTTAGTTCTTAAGTTCAGAATAAAATAAATTTTTAAAAATTAAATTAAGAGAAAATAAACCATCCCCTTTCCCCCAGGCAGGAGAAAGTGCCCTTGCCTTTTGTTGATTTTTATAGTTTATTGACTTACAGGACACATTCTTTGTCTTGATCTCACTCTCTCCTAGCATTTAAAAAAAATCTGTTTCATACCCTTCAATTGTAAGCTCCTCATGGGCAGGACTTGTGTTAAAGCTAGCCTTTTATTCCCAACATCTGCATAGTTCCTTGCCCATACATGTTCTGCTTAGTTGAGTATTGAGTTGAATACAGCTACCACATTAAGTATGTTGTATTCTGAAGGGAGAGAAGAACTGTGTAAGACACAGAAATCCTGCCACAGAGGTAAAGACATGGGGATGTGCAGATCTTGTTACTTAGATCATCTGGCCTAGTCCCACTACTTTACAGACAAGAAAATGAAGACCTAAAGAAGTTAAAGAATTTGCCCAAGGGAACTCTGCTAGTAAGTGATAAAACTGAGATTAGAACCCCAAGTTTCTGACTTCAGGTTCAGGATTCTTTCCAATATACCTGCTTGGGTCCCTGTACTTTTGGGGCAAAAACAGAGGGTAATAATAATAAACAACTATATGAATTTATCTCATTTGATCCTTACAGCAACCCTGGGAGGCAAGTACTATAAGTATTATTAATATTATGGCAGCAAGATGGTAAGGTGGAGAGAGTGCTGGAACTGGAGTCAGGAAAACCTGAATTCAAACCTAGCCTAGACACTTACTAGCTGTGTAACCCTAGGCAAGTATAATAACTTCTGTCTGCCTCAGTTTCCTCATTTATAAAATGAGGATAATAATTTAACAGGGCAGCTTGGTGGCACAGTGTAGAGAGCACCAAGCCTAAAAATCAGGAAGACTCATCTTCCTGAATTCAAATCTAGTCTCAGACATGTACTAACTATGTGATCTTGGGCAAGTCACTTAACCTCAGTTCCTCATCTGTAAAATGAGCTAGAAAAGGAAATGGAAAATCACTCCAGCATCTCTGCAAAAAAAATCCCAAATGGGATCACAAAGAGTCTAAGACTACTGAAAATGACTGAGCAACACCTCTCAGTGTTACACAGTTAAAATGAGATACAATTTATAAAGTATTTTGCAAACCTTGAGCAGCTAAGGTAGTGCAGCAGATAAGAGTCCCAAGCCTGAAGTCAGGAAGACTCATCTTGAGCTCAAATCCAGTCTTCGACACTTACTAGCTGTGTGACTCTGGGCAAGTCACTTAATGATATTTGATTTAGTTTCCTCATCTATAAAAAAAATAAGCTGGACAAGGAAAAAGCAAAAGCACTCCAGTATCTTCCTGACCCAAACTGGGTCATAAAGAGTCAGAAATGACTGACATGTGTGTATGTTGCAAACTTTAAGATACTACATAAATTCTAGCTATTTATCATTGTTGTTATTGTTTCCCCCCCACTTAATAGATGAGAAAATTAGGTTAAGAGTACTTAAGTGATTTGCCCAGGGTCACGTTGCTATTAAGTGTCTGAGGTGGGTCTCAAACCCTGATCTTCCTGGTTCTAAACTCCAGCATCCTATTCATTATGTGACTCTGGACTGTAATGGCAGAATATGCGGCCTCATCTCTTTTACCCAACGATTCATCCCATGACTTGTATAAACATTTTTCATTTGCTGACTTCCAAACGTATGCATTGTCTACAAGTAAGACGATTGGGCTCAATACAGTACAGTGATCACTATATCTTTTGGACATTTTGTCATTGAGTTTATACATGAAACCTTTCTATGTGGGTAAAACTTGCAGAGCTTATGCTCCACTGGGAGGTTACTTAGGGAAACCTTGATGCCATAGTGAGAGCATCAGAGGAGCTTTGTGGAGGTACTTATAATAATGGCACATAAATAATGCCCTATATTTGTACCATACAATGTATGAAGCATGCATGTGCACACACATACACACGAACAAATGCACACACACATATTAATGTCTTTGATCTTAATGATAACCCCATGAAGTGGCAAGGGCATGATTTTCCCTATTTTATGGATAAGGAAAGTAAGGCACATAGTTGTGAAGCGACTTGAACAAAACTATACAGTTAGCAAACAGCATGATCTCTCTCTCTCTCTCACTCTCTCTCTTTCTTTCTCTCTCTCTTTCTCTCTCTCTCTTTCTCTCTCTCTCTCTCTCCCCCTTTTTTCTCTCTCTTTCTCATCCTTCTCTCCCTCCCTCTCTTTCCCTCTCTCTTCTTCTCTCATTCCTCTTGGACACTATCACTACAGGTAAATGGAACCATATGGACAGCTACATTTGGGAATAAAACATTCCATACTAATGTCATTATATCTCATTAAATTCAAAGCACATTTAAACTGAAAAATGGTATTTGTAGGTACAAAGTCCACTGTTAATAAGAATACCTAGGGATGGGAAGGTCAAGACAATTTTAAATTTGGGACTCTGGGGGTCATTTAATCCAACAGACTTTGAGGAAATTGAAGCCTAGAAAGGGAAAATGGCCTTGCTAAGGCCACACAGCTAGTAAGTGACAGAGCTTAGATTCAAACCCTAGTCCTCTGGTTCCATACCCAGTGTTCCTTCCATTGCACCAGGCTTACCCCATCTTATAGAGCCTGTGGTCCCTTGCTCAGATGTTCTCTTCCAAACTCTTCTGCTCAAAGCCCAGAAAAGTCTAGGTCCCCTGAAAGTCAAATAGGCATTCTATCTACTCTCCATCCTTTGGCACAGGAGGAATGGTTCTGAGTGGCAAGGAGAATAATTGTGTGTCTTTCCTAGTTTTTAAACACACAAACATTTAAAAATAAGTCATGTTTGGAACCCTTGTGATTGTTCAAGAAAAAACTCTATGCCACAGATAGTGTGAAGATGCCTTGCCCAGCCCCTTGACATTTTCCTGTACTTACTTTGAAAATGCATGTTGCTCCCTCTGATCAAATGTAAGCTCACTGAGAGCAGTGCTGGTTTCATTTTTGTCTCAGTATCCCCAGTGCCTAGCACAGTGTTTGACAGATACTAGTTGCTTAACAAATGTTTGTTGATATTTTGGTTGGCCAGCAACTCAGCCTCCCTACTCAGTCGCCTTTCAGTTTGAGCCAGTGATTACATAACATTTTTAGATCTGCATCCCTTTTGGAAAGTTGGCTGACAGAGGAATATAGGGGAGTCATCACAGGCCTCCGAGAGAACTGAAGGAGTCAGTGAGTCAAATTGACTGCCTGCAGTCAGGTTTGTGTTTCAGCTATTCAAGAAAGATGCTGGTCTACATAGAAAAAGGAAGGCAGAGACTTACTGTCAGGTGTGAAACTGCTGGGCCCACACGTTTTCTCTAAAAGTGGATTCACCAGAAAGACTTTGTGGAAGGTCTGGTTAATGTTTTAAACTCATGCAAAATACTCTAGTGTATTTCCCCATAAAATGTGGCATTGGAGTAAAGCAGTGAGTTTCTTTGTATCTGTGCACATATACACACTTGGAATGTGTTCCTGCCACATTTTAGACATTTAATAAATGCCTATGTATATGTATATTTATTTGGAATATGTTCCTGGAACAAAGTAGCCACTTATTAAATCCTTGTTCACATATGTTTCACAACTTTAACATGTGATAGATGTGTGTGTATGTATAAGTAAGTGAGTATATGGGTGCATGTGTGTGTGTGTGTGTGTGTGTGTGTGTGTGTATGTAGAGATAGACAGATACAGAGAGAGACAGACAGAAACAGAGACGGTGACAGACACAGAGAGAGACAGAGAGATGAAGAGAGAGAGAGAGACTGACAGAGGGAAAAGAGACTGGACTTGTTATTTCACTAGTAGAGAAAACTCTCAGATAAGGAAACTTCCTCTACCAATGCAGGTCATTACTTTCTTCACAACTGATAATTTTAGAAAGCTGACTAGAAAAGTGAGATGTTAAGTGACTTGCCCAAGGTCACACAGCCAGTATTCATCAGAAACAGGATTTGAACCCAAGTGTTTATGACTTCAAGGTCAGTTCTCTATCTACTATGTTGTATACTACTTTAGTTATATATATATATATATATATATATATATATAATATGCATATGTATACACACATAGGCATATGTGTAAAACATGTACACATATATAAACATTAAAAAGTAGAAATAACATATCTCTATGTGTATATGTGTATATAATTTTCTATGTACTCAACAAATATTCTAAATTCCAAGTATATGATAGCTATATCTATATCCAAATACATCTATATGTCTATAGTTACATCTATATATCCATATCTCTATAGACATACTTGGAATATGTACCCAGCACACAATAAGCATGTAATAAATGCATCTGTACCACATATATACATGTTTCTCATTATCTTAATTACATAATTATATATATATATATAAACATGCATCCACTCAAAATGCTAAGTTAATGAGATGTTCCTCATTCCCATGCCACATTTTATGTGAAAATAGATTATTTTGCATAAAATGAAAAGTTTTTAGCAACCAGATCATCTGCAAAATATTTCTGATGAATTCACTTTTATGAAAAATATGTGGATACTATAATTTAATAACTGATAATCAAAGGGTAGACCAGCATCTTTCTGGAGTAGTCAAAATGCAAGCCTGACTCGAGCCAGTGGATTGGCCTAGCTGATTGCTTCAGTTCCTTTACAGCCCTGTGATTTTTCTTCCATATCCACGTGTCAGCTAGCTTTCCAAAAAAGACAGTGATCTGAAAACGTTATGTAATCACTGGCTACAACTGAAAGGAGGGTGGGTAAGGAGAGTTGGTTGTTTGCCAAGTAAAACAGCAACTACACTAGAAATATCAAACGTCTTTATATTTGGCAGTTTATGTCATTGTGAATTGCAGATGACAAAAATACCCCTGAAAGATACTAAGGGATCTCCAATTGGCAGTTTATGTATAATTATTCCTCCATGTTTGTTATCACTTTAATAATAATATATGAACAAGATCTTGGTTCCATTACTACTGAACTATTACTCCAGTACACACTTGAAAAAAGCTGGCAAGAAAGTGTGTTCTTGCCTTCTCGAATTATATGCAAAGATAAGATTCATATTTGCCATTACATAACAGATCTCAATGACAATAGGCAGAGGTAGGGGTATTCTCTGGGTCAGCAAAGTAGATATTTTGATCAAAAGTTCACAGACTCAGATCGAGAATCTTATTCTTCAGAGTGCTGGAAGCTCTGATTTGCTTCTTAAATGATTTTCCCAGTTTTAACTGAGTTATTTGGCTCTACTTTTCTTCATTGGTTATAAGACATATTTTATTTCTATACTTTATCAAAATTTATAACTATATATGTAATATACACACA
Source organism: Pseudochirops cupreus (assembly GCA_028627135.1). NCBI lineage: Eukaryota > Metazoa > Chordata > Mammalia > Diprotodontia > Pseudocheiridae > Pseudochirops > Pseudochirops cupreus. Next base: position 307,479,231 of record CM053584.1, on the reverse strand, counting down.
TGTATTTAAGTGTGATGGCTTTATAACCCCCTCTACACCCAATCCTATATTACATTCTATACATATGCAAAATTAAAGATTTGGTACAAGCACTATGGTTGTTGTTAATTCAGTTATGTCTGACTCTTTTCATTTAGGGCTTTTTTGGCAAAGCATTAGAGTGCGTTGTCATTTACTTCTCCAGCTCATTTTACAGATCAGGAAATGGAGGCAAACAGGGTTAAGTGACTTGCCCAGGGTCACACATCTAGTAATTGTCTGAGACTGGATTTGAATCCAGGAAGCAGAGTCTTCCTGCATCCATGCCTGGAACTATATCCACTGAGCCACCTAACTACCCTAAGGTCTGTGGAGTATACAGCATATTTAGCGAAGAAGAGATTCAGAGAATAATAGTTCTTATGAGGAGAAAGCAGAAAGAAACAGAAACTCAGGGAAAGAAAAGAATGTAACACTGGGACACAGAGCCATAATGAGAAATAGCTGCAGCCTGCACCAAGTAGAATATAACAGCCTACTGAAGATGATGGAGACCCTAGACACTACGAGGCTACTGCTAGGGAAGACATCTTCAAGGAGATAGTGATGGTGGAAGGAAGCAGAGCTGACTAGGCCAGGTATAAGCATTCAGAGGAGGAAGAATATCATCTGGTGTATCCCTATTTTATCATTTTATTTTATTTTATGTTGATCAAATTTGTCCCACAATCTTTGTCATGTTTCCTAAGATTTCTAGATATTTATTTTTATTTACTTCTGTAGAGTAACTTGATGTGAGGAATATATTTCAGTTTATACCTGAAATAAATGCCCAATTTGGTTTTATTATAGAGTTAAATTTAATTAAACATTGTATTAATTCTTTTAAAAAATTATTATCCCCATGACTTCCCAAATAGAACGGTCTCTTTGAACAAATAAATATAATTGGTAGCTTCCTGCTTTAATGAATTATTTTTGTCTGTTAGATACTAAATTTATTCATTACAATGGTGTTAAAGGATTGAAAATGCTGCCATAGCATAATAGGATTATAGCATCAGAGATCTAGAGCTAAAAGAGACTTTGGAAACCACTTGGTTCAACCCTCTCCTCTTGATTTCAGCACCCTGGACATAACCCTGTTTGCCTAACCTTAGTCAAGTTCCTGGTGCAACACAGAATACCAAAAGAAAGCTATGTCTTAGAATAGAAAAAAAGGGAAAGGAGGGGCATGAAATTATTTGCTCCTACACTACCTAGCCAAATTTAGTGTTATTCACTCCATTCAAGGTGGTCTCTTTACCATTCCCTGAACAAGTCAAATTAATTTTCACCTCCATATATATTTGTGTATGTATGTATGTATGTATGTATGTATGTATGTATGTACGTGTGTGTGTATATATATATAACATAAAGTGTATATAGTGTTTTATATATATATATAAATATATATATATAGTGTATGTATACAGTACATATATGTGTGTATACTCTACCCTTCCAAATCCTTCAAAGCCCAATTGAAATCCCACATCGTCTGTGAAGTTCTTCCTGACGACTCCTACATCACATAATATATACCACACAATTTAGCATTTATATACCCTCTTACACTGCCTTTTTTAAAAAAAGAAAAGCATTTTCTGTGTCTCTTTTGTTCCTCCAATCAGATTATAAACTTCTGTAGAATAAAAGTCTCATCATATTGCTTGTGAATCTCAAAGTGCCTTGTAAATATTTTATTATCATAATTTTACTCTACATCCCCCTATATCACCTAGCCCAGTTCTGAGCACATAATGGATACTATAAGAGTGACTGACTGATATGCACTTTATTTTCTAACTCAATAGAATAACTACAATAAAGCCATATTTCCAAAAATAATCACTCATTCTGAATAAGCCTCAGCTTCCTTATTAGAAAGGTGCTTTCAAATCAATTATATGACAATAGCATAGGCACTGTGCCCTTTTCATTCATGAGCCTTGACTTTACTTCAGTGGACTTCAGATCCAACCCCTTCCTCTTTGTTTTCCTTGGTTACAACTCCATCCCCCAGTGTGGCTAGTTTTCAGAGACCTCAGGACCATTTCAGGGGTGTAGGGAGGATGGGTCCTAGGATGGACATCCTGGGGAGGTGCTGATGTGCTAAAAAGAACAGAGATTAATACTCAGAACACCTAGATTCTAATATTAGATCAGCCACTAATTCTGTAGGATTCTGAGCAAATCACTTTCCTGTTAATTTCTTCATACGGAAAAGGAATTATGACACAGGTAGTTTAGTTCACAGGGTTGTTATGAGATGATAGTTAAGAAAGCACTTGAGAAAGTATTTTTTGGAGTGAGTCAATAAGCATTTATTAAAGTGCTTACATTGTACCAGGCACTTCTAAGAGCTAGGGATACTACTACTACTACCACTACCACCACCACTACCACCACTATTACCACTACTACTACTACTACTACTACTACTACTACTACTACTACTACTACCACCACTACCACTACCACCACCACCATTACCACTACTAATACTACTATTACTGCTACTGCTACTACTACTACTACCACCACCACCACTACTACTACTACTACAATTATTAATAATAATGACAGCATTTATATGATGTCTATTATGTTCCAGTCATGCTTTACAAATAATATCTTATTTGTTCCTCACAACAACCTTAGGCTATTGTTGTTCAGTCATTTCAGTTGTGTCCAATTCTTCATGACCCCATTTGGGGTCTTCTTGGTAAAGATACTAGAGTGGTCTGTCATTTCCTTCTTCAACTCATTTTATAGATGAGAAAAATGAGGTAAAGAGGGTTAAGTGACTGGCCCAGGATCACATAGGTAGTAAATATCTGAGGCCAGATTTAACTCAGAAGATAAGTCTTCCTGACTCCACACCTGGCACTCTATCCACTGTGATACCTGGCTGCCCCATAACCATGGGAGATAGGTGCTATCATTATCCCCATTTTGCAGTTGAGGAAACTGAGGCAGACATAGGTTGAATGATTTGCCCAATGTCACACAGATATTAAGTGTCTGAGGCTAGATTTGAACTCTGTTCTTCCTGACTCCAGGTCCGACTCTCTATCTAGTGTATCATCTAGCTGTAAAGAAAGGCAAAAGACAATCTCTGCCCTTAGGAAGACTACAATCTATCAAGATATAAGCTAAAGTAAATTCCCTGAACTCCACCTGATCTAGGATCATATACCAGGGGTATCCCTAGGGTTCTACAAAGTAAGCATGGATATAGAAGTACAAGCCAGACAGAGTCAACCAGTAGTCCAACTTTCTCTACAATGTGTGTCTTCATTTTATATGTGCCTTCCCCAGCAAAAAGCAATCGGCAGAATATTAACAGATCCTGGTGTTCCCTGGGAAACACATGAGTTATACACATAGTCTGAATTCAGAGAACCACAGATGTGTGTGCATGTATTTAAGTATATATATATGTATATATATGTATGTATGTATGTATGTATATATACACAATATATATGACAAATGGAATTTTTAAAATATGTAACTATATGAATGAATGAAAGGTACATATCCTTTTTAGAAAAGGCAATTCCATTTCTTTTTCCCATGCCTTAGTTCATGGTTTCTTCCTTTGTTCAGAACACCTGAAAGTCCCTCATTTTCCCCTCCATCAATCTGAATCCTATCCATCCTTAAAGGTACAGTTTGTATCTTACAAATGTATTCTTAGTTCTCCAAATGCACTTGCTATGAGATTCTTTTAAAAAGCTCTACTTAAGTATTTGAAGTATACATCTAAGTCCTAATTGGGGCAAATAATAAATCCTAGGAAGTAGTTGCATGTATTTGAACTTACTGCATTCTAAGTTGTAATTATATAAAATATAGTAATCATTCCCAGCCTAGTGGAAATATGTAGTGCAAATTCTAGTGATGTGACCACTTCACAAGATGCATAAATGGGACCTGGCTGTAATTCAATTCACAGAATTTCAGTTAATGCATAACTTTTCAGATACACATGCATAACCCATAACTATCTAAGTTATACTTTCTCTAACATGCAATAGAAAGCTCTTCATTCAGAAAGTTCATTCCACCCTGGACTACTTCTCACATTGGAAGTACTCCATGATCCCAAGACCTCACCCTCCAATTTGCTGGCTCCTTCCAGAATTTCCAGTTTTAGGAGGTGGCTCAAAACAAAGAGGTCTTCATTTGTCTCCAGGTTATACTATTAACTCATCTCCATAGGACTTTCTCTAACATGTTCTGGGCACCTTCTCTGCATCCTCCCCACCCCCAGCTTTTTAGTTTGCCTTTATTTGATGTCTTCCTTATTAGAATGTAAGCTCCTTGAGGGGAGAGACAGTCTTAATTTCTGCTTCAATTTGTATTCCCAGTCTTTAGTGCAGTGTTTGGCACATAGTAAATGCATAAAAATGCTTGTTGACTGCTGACTGACTGAAAAGATGTACATGTGGACATGTCCTAGTGAAGGCACAATCAATGGGACAGAAATCTCATCTTTCTCCAAATTCTTGGTTGGGACCCAATTTTCTCTTTAATAGGGACTCCAGCTCTCTACTTAGCTTCTCCCAACAACCACAGGAGTAGTTATGTGAAGTCCTTTTTTTCAAGCACACTCAATAAAAATAAACAATTGCCCACCATGCACCCCCTTGTTCTTAGGGAGCGGGTAAACCACTGTTACTTTAGGCCTATACCAGATTAACATAACTATACATTTTTTTTTTTGCTGAATAACATATGCAGGTACACTAGGGAGATGGCCTTTTACTTTATTTATAGAAACCACCTCTGTAAGTAAAACAAAATGAATGGCTATATATCAGTGAAACCAGCCCACAATGAATAGGCAGGATGAATGAATCAATATTATTGCATAAACATTTGTCACACCTGACATAACAATTATACAAATCTAGACTGCAGCATGATTTTATGGCACTGCTGTAACAATAAAATATACAGAATGTGAGCAAGGGCCAAATACTTTGGGACAGACCAAACCAGAGGTTGCAGACTTCTAGGGACCCATGGTCATCATGTTCACAACCCTAAATGAAAGGGAGCTGTGACCCAATGCTAGAGACTGTGAAAGAATCTTTTTACTATGAGGCCATTCACTTGTGCTTGGTAGAGCAGACAGCTGTTTCTCATGGGCCATGACCTTGGCTTAAACTATACCCCAGGAGATCATATGCAAGAGTCTGCAAGAAGACAGAAAGAGAAGGGATCCATCATAGCATCAACTCAGTTGGAAAGGTATAATACAAGTCATTCAGGCTAACCATTTTAAACTCTGTGTCACAATCCAGAAGAAAATGAACATAATAAATACTAAGTTCCTTCATGTATATGGCACAATAGTCATTAGGAGAGGGATAAAGACTGGGCCTGAAATTTTATTGATACGTAGGACTTTCAGATGAAGAAAATCCCACTACCAATGCAGTTCCACACCTTCTCTAAAACACAGTTCTTGGAGGGTTCCCTCGACCTCTGAGATATTAATTAACATGGAGCAAACCAATCAGAAAGGATATGATTTTTTTCTTCCTTTACCAAATCTCTAATATCCATTCTCTTCTCCCTATTCACATGGTTACCGCCCTCATCCATTCCTTGCCTGGACAATTGCAATAGCTTCATAATTGATCTTCTTGTCTCAAGAGTTTTTCCTCTAATTGATTGTCACAATTTCCAAGGTGATTTCCTGAAAGCCCAGGACTGACCACATGCATCTCCCATTCATTTAAGCTCCAGTGGCTTCCCAATGCCACTAAAACCAAGTAAAAAAATAAAAACAAAACCAAGTACAAGCTTTGCTTTGCCTTTAAAGCCCTTTGCATCTTGGCTCCAATCTACCTTTCCAGCCTCATACACTTCTCTCCTAAAGGTGCAGGTACACTGGTCTTCCTGCTTTTCCTCATATGCAGCACTCTATCTATCATTTCCCAGCTTTTTGTACTGGCTGTCCCCCATCCCTGGAATGCATCCCCTTCTCAACTTTGCCTCTCCTTCAACCCTCCTTCAAAACTCAGCTCAAATTATCACTTTCTCCATGAAGCTTTTTTTTTCTAATTCTAAGTGTTGGTGCCTCCAACTCCCCCCCAAATTATCTTTTATTTACATTATGTACATTTGTATATAGTAATATGTATCTACTTTGTTTCCCTTGATAGAATATAAGGGCAAGGATTCTTTCATTTTGTATTTCTAGAGCCTATCACAATTCCTACTATATACTAGGTTCCTAACAAATGCTTATTGATTGATTGATTTCTCCCCTAAAACAGTTCCTTGTTTTGATCAAGACATAGTCTGTGTCCCTAAAAATTCTACTAAATTCCAAATGGTGTTATAAGAAACCAAGAACTCTTCCACTGTCCTGTGGCCCTGTCTTTCTTAGCCAACACCCTCACTATTGAATATTTTCTTTGTTCACACATTTGCTATATTTCATCTGGGAGCTGAAGTCAGGATATTACTGGTGCATTGAATTTTATACCACCTGATGGCCTTTAAAAAAATAGAAGGCAACATGAGCTAGCATTTAGGATGATTGACTGTATTTTCTTGGGACATGGAAAAGAAATGTCAGAGGCAGGCCAAGTCTTTAAATAGGGCAATTGGTCAGAGATCACATGGGGACTGAAGAGAAAATTAAACTACATTAAGGAAAGTCAAAGCACTGTGGAGAAATCCACTGAAAACTGAAATGAGTTCCTTTAAATTTCAGCACTTCATTCTCATAGACCTAAAGCAGAATATTCGACTTAAGTATGAACACAGAGACCAAGAAACTCCAGGGAAAGGGTTTTCCCCACTTTGCTTTAACTTGTACTCTGCATAGTATAGGTTATAATAGTAATTCTATATCAAGAATGAGCAGAGAAGGAAAGCTATGATATCATTGAGACCGAATACCTATTTTATAAAGCAAAGCAACCAGATATTGTTGGTCATGGTTGCCAAGATTAGAGTGTCTGAATATTAGGACACCTCGAGTACATTTAAGACTATGTCACCACCCAGATCCTGAACTCCAGAATTACTCTCTCTAATTAAATATCTCCTGGCCTTCTGTCTTTCCCATAGCCTAATTCCTCTTGAACCTGTTCTAATGCCCTCACATCTTCTGTTTGATTCAACAAGCATTTTTTCTTTAAGGGTGTACATATACACTTTCCTATATTCTGGGGATACAGTGTTGGGAGTAGAGGCAGGAAGACCTGAGCTCAAATCTAGCCTCAGACACTAGCTGTGTGACCTTGGCAAAATCACTTTAACCTCTGTTTGCTTCAGTTTCCTGATCTGTAAAATGGGAATAATAATAGCACCTACCTCCCCGGGGTTTTTGTAGGGATCAAATGAGATTACATTTGTAAAGTTCTTAGTACATAGTAGACCTTATTTAAATGTCACTTGTTATTTTATTATTAGGACAGCTAGGTGGCACAGTGGGTAGAGCAGTAGGCTTGGGATTAGGAAGACTCATCTTTATAAATTCAAATCTGGCCTCAGATACTTACTAGCCATGTGACCCTGAGCTAGTCACTTGCCCCTGTTTGTCTCAGTTCCTCATCTGGAAAAGGATCTGGAAAAGGAGATGACAACCACTCAAGTATCTCTGCCAAGAAAAACCCAAATGGGATCACAAAGAGTTGGATACAACTGAACAACATTTATTATTATTATTGCTGGTAGGGAGACCAACCTGAAGGCTATTGTAATAGTCCAGTGTATCACCAATGCAATATTCATAGCACCTATGGTCACTATAAATATACCTGCATGGTGCTCAATCACAAAATATAACAGACTCTCCATAAAGAAGACAGAAGCAAAACATTTATTCAGACACCAGAAACCCAAATCCCAAAACCAGTAAGCTAATTCCATAACAGTAGCAAAGAAGTTAATAAGTCACAACAGCAGAGAGCCACAGCATCCTTTAGCCTTCTCACAAACCAACAGAAGACCAATATTTACTTACAACCCTATATGCCTTCCTTGAAAGTGTCCTCTCCTCCCAACTGTCTAGCTTGCTCTAACTCCCAGCTTCCTGTGGGCTCTGCTCTACCCTTCAGCAAACTCCTCCCACCATGAGTTCCATGTGAACACAGCCTATTAGGGGACAGAGTATATTTTCAAAGCAGGAAAGGTCTTCGAATTCCCTTAAGCTTATTAAGGGGCAGGAAAGATCTTCACATTCCCATTACCATTACATCTAGATAAAAGGTGCAGAAGGCCTGTTCTATGGTGGGGTCTGAGAGTAGAGAGAAGGAAAGTAAAAGAAAGACATCATGAAGGTAACTTTTTTTTGTGTGGAGGGAAGAAGACAAGGCAATTGGGGTTAAGTGACTTGCCCAAGGTCACACAGTAGTAAGTGTCAAGTTTCTGAAGCCAGATTTGAACTCAGATCCTCCTGACTCCAGGGCCAGTGCTCTATTCACTGTACCACCTGGCTTCCTTTTTTTTTCTTTTTGGGTTATGAAATAGGAGCTTTATTGAATATTTGCTCAAATTCTCAGCCAAGGTCCAAGTTATAAGTAACATCTCTGGGTTGGGTTATTTAGCCACTCTCACCACCATAAAATGAACTAGACAAAGGGACCAGAAGGGTAAAGGTCAAGTGTACCACAATCTAAGATGTCTCTCAAGGCAGAGACTATGCCCCGTTGCAGATCAGGGTTCAGTCCCCTGATTAGAAGACATATGGACCTTGACCATCATTATAGGCCAAAGATTGTCCAGAAGACTGGATAGATAAGGCAGTAGTGGAGAGAGATCCTGCCACCACCCCGTAGGCAGGAATCAGAAAGGGCAGAGAAGAGAGCAGGAAATGGTCCATCACATTATAAAGTTCCACCATTTGTAGGGTAACAGTTCCTGGCAGGTGTTGATCCAATAGTAGGCATCCTGATCTTCTTGATGACTGAAGAACTCCCCATTGAAAAGACAATTCAGGCCCAACAGCTCCAGGGGACTCTTTACCTGTCCTCCACACAGGAGACTCCATTGACTAAGGGCCAGAAGGGTTTGGGAATCCCCAGGTACGATAAAATTTGACAACAAATTGGATATGTTAAGTGTGAGGGCAAGTGAGGCTCTGAGGACAACGTGGAAATTGTCATTCTAGGTAACTGGGAGGGCTATGATGCCTTTGATTTCATAATGTTGTTGTGAGGAAAGTTTTTTACAAATTGTAAAGCACCATATTTCAGTGTGACATCAGTAAAGGCTAAAAATACAACCCTCTCTGCCTGGGACATAAGGATCGCCACAATCTGGTTCCACCATTCCATTTTAGTCTTGATTACCTTCCACACACACTGTGTTTCAGGTCAGCTTGACTCCCAATGGTCCCTCTCATACTGCCCTGCGTTGTTCACATAATAGACATGATTTGTTTATTGGGTTAGATTGGCTTGATTCCATGTTTATTTATGTGAGCTGTCCCCACTTTCTGAAAAGAGCTCCCTCTACCTCCCTGTCATTGAAATCCTTCTTTGGTTTAGCTGCTATCTCTTCCAATAAGGCTTACATGATCCAACATCTCAGCTGAGAGAGCTCTTTTCCCTACATAAATTTTCTTGGATCCCTCCTCTTTGTTTTTCATATTCTATCTTGCATCACATGCTCCCCAATTAGATTCTCATCTCTCAGAGCCCATGATAGACACTTATTAAATGTCTCTTGAACCACACTGAGCACCTAGTTGCAAGAGCAAGAGTTTCTAGTCTCTTACTTGATCAAATGAGATGTGCATAAAGTGCTTTGCAAACTTTGAAGTGCTAATAATTGCTCGTTCTTATTACTCTTTTTATTGCTACTCTATAAAACTACTCACATTAAGTAAAGTATTTTTTGCCTTGTCTTTTTTTCTTTCTCAGTTCTGTTTCCAAGACATGTATTTAGCGGTCTTTATTAGCAGCTCCTCACTAAGCTCCTTATAACTTATCAAGGGTTTCCACTGTTTTTGTAGGGAACATGAGTGAAAAAAAAGAGAATATCTATGAAATCACTGAATTTTTGGCATCTTCCCATAGGCTAGTCTATAAATTACAAGAGGACTTTCTGTACTTACCATAATGCTGTAGTTTGTTTGGCCTAAAAAGATACTTATTTATGTAGTAAGCTAATATCTGGCATGGCTGGGAATGGAGAATTATGGTTTATCAGATATTGGGCTTAGTAAAGGGATATCTCATGAAATACAACCAAATCTATTACTCCAGGTGAAGAAGAAATGCTTATTCCAAATTATCCAGGATAATAGTTCAAATTTATCTAGCAATTTAAGGCTTTAAAATGCTTTATTTACAACCACCCTGATATTCATAATGCAAATGTCATTCCCATTTTACAGATCCAAAATTTAGGTAGCTCAAAGCCTTGCATCTGCAATTGCATTACTAATCAATTTCGCAAAAAAAAAAAAAGAGTGGTCACAGTGGGGCATGATGGAAAAACAGATGGGAAAATATGACTCAGGTTTGAGAAATAAAAGGGAGACCACAGATTTGTACATTACTCAGAAGTCTTATGCCTGTGTATCATAACACTTCCTTTCAGAAAAGAGGCAAAAGGCACTGGGCAAAGTGAACACTGAACATCTCAGAAAATGAAATTAATCGTCTTTACTGTCATTAAATCAAACACAAATAATGGTTAAGCACCTATTAGATTTCATGTACTTAGGATGTAAAGACAAAACTAAAACTATCTTTGCCCTCAAGGGGCTTGCGTTTTCCTGGGACAGATGACACGTACACATTTAGTTCAATACAAAAAAAAATACAAGTTAAAAGGAGAGTGGGGGAGATCAACGCAAGCCTCATGTAGGAGATGGCATTGGAGCTGAGCTGTGAAAGAAGTTAAGGGTTCTCATGGGCAGAGGTCAGAAGAGAGCATATTCCCAGTGTGGGAGACAGCCCCTGCAAAGGCACAGAAATTGGAGGTCAAGGGTTGTAACTAAAGGGGAAAAAAGAAGGAAGGTTAGTTTCCCTGGACCAACTACAGAGTATGTGAATGATAACAATGTATAAAACCAGAAAAATAGGTTGAAATCAGGCTGGAAGGATTTTAAGTGCCAAAGAGAATTTTTACTTGGTTTTCCAGACAATGGGGAGCTACTGGAATATGAATGGGGTGGGGTATTTTGGTTAGACCTGTGCTTCAGGAAAATCACCCTTTGTTGGGAGGATGGATTAGAGAGAGGAAAATATTTGAGGCAGGGAAATCGATCAGAGGAGGGTTATAAGAGCCTGATGTACAATGATGGCACTGTGAAAGATGTAGAGGCTGCTGCAAATGGACCAGAAATAACAGATGATTGTTATGGGAGTCATGTCTTAATTAGTTGTCTGGGTGCAGTTACAGCAACGACTTATTAGAGCAAAGTTTGAAATCTACACCATATTACTTTTTTTTAAACCTAAAGATGAGAAGACACAAGGAAAGACTACAATAGCTTCAACTTGACTGCTTCAAATGAATCTCAGATATTTAAAAGTGGGAAATGGGAGAAGACAAATATCTTGATTTCATTTATCATTATTTACTATCAAAAAAGTAATTGCTATAAAACAGCCATCATAACAATGAAGTCAAAAGAGCCTTTGTCAGCAATCATTTGATCTTGACAAGTGAAGAAAAACTATTACCCAAGAGCAAGACCACATAAATCTACTTGTTAAACATTAGGGAGGAGGATGGTGCAAGGTAATGGGAAAGGCAGTCAGTATCACATTTTAAGACATCCAAAAGTAGTAGGAGTCATAAAAATTCTACCAAAAAACCTAAACAAGGCACTTCAACCCAAAATCATTAATGGATAAAACTGATAGGACAATTATAAATGCAAAATGGAACAGATGTGGAAATGTACCTATAATGTTCAATATGCATCACCAGCAATAGAAGAAACACTACCTCTGACTTGTCAACACCTTGTCTCTGTTGTTCTATATAGGAAGCTCAGGTGACACTTAGGAAGACTGAGTTGAGAAGAGTAGCAGGACCAGAATAAATAGGCAACTGAGGAGATCTATGCTGGACATGATATTGAAAGCAGCTAAGGAATTGCTTTGTGAGGTTTTTCAGGGAGAGAAAGATTCTAAAGAATAGGAACAATCCCACACAATCCCCTAAAGAAAGGTCACTGAGAAAACACAAATAATAACCAACTCAAGTGCCTACTTTCTTTTTTCTTTTCTTTCACTTTTTTAATTTTATTTTTAAGTTATAGAATAAAACAAACTTTTTTCATAATAGTACAATAAAAAGATGATTTTTTTTATAAAGCCTTCAGCGGAGCAATTTGCATACAGAACATACATGATAAAAAATATAAGAAGACAGATAAACTTTCACAGATAATTCTTTAGAGCAGACCACATCTTTACAGACATACAACTAAATAAAACCTGCGGAGAATGCAAGCACTTGCTGTATTTATTGTTTCTTGATTACAGAAAACATTTGACTAAGTAGAGCTAAAAACAGAATTAAAAGCTTTCTTTCCATAAGGAATTTCTTATACATATGCTAAGATCATGAAAAATTCCTTGTTAAATGCAACCGCAGAGGTTTTCTTTCCACTTTGAACATTAAAGTTAAGTGTGGCATAAAGAAAGGAGGTGCATGTCTGTGTGTTTGTCATTATCATTAACTATGTTTTGCAAGAGGAAGAGCCCCTTCCAATTGGTGCTAAGGTCTTCCCAATTGGCAGTGAGGTCCCTCCAGATGCCTTTTTTTGTGGTTGATGCATCAAGGAGATTCAGAATTATTCAAAAGAGAAATGCCTAACAATCAACACAGGCCAAACTCAACACATGCAACATACTTTGCATATAGACTTTGACGTCCAGTTGTATGACCAGTTCATTGAATTAGTATATTAACATATCTACCTGGGATAAACACTACAGTTGGACAAGAGTAGGGTCTGGAATTAAATGAAAGAAAGAGAACACTTTGGGTTGTATTTGGGAAATTGTGCTGTGCTTTAAAAATCCCAAGAACTCTTTGGTTCAAAGGTCCATTTTTCCCCTAACACAAATTTCTCCCAATAATAGTGCATAAATGTGGATCTCAGAACACAGCAACCTAACAGGAATCAAACTAATGGTAAAAAAGGACAATGAAACATATCTCCACCGATGACTTGTGTTCAGAAAGTGACATGAGAAATATAGTTGCTGAAATTTTTAATTAGTAGCCTTATTAGTTTTAATTGTTTTGCATTTTTATAAGGAGTAGGACTAATCTTTAAATGTTTCCAACATAAAAAAAAAGAACAAATCAGATAAAACTTAAAAAATAAAAGGAAATATATGATGGGAATAGGATGTAGACTGGTTATATGGTAAAAAGGAGAGAGGATAGATGCATGACCAGAGGATTCTGTCGGTACCTGCAAAATATAATAGTCTAAAAGAAATATTGTTGGTGAATGTTCCATGGAGCATCTATCAAATACTGACAAGAATCGCACAAGATAAAAAGGCACAAAAGGGCTAAAATCTGAGGGAGAACCCACATTGGTGGGATCATGAATCCACTGAAATATTAAATTATACTACACAGCTTTAAGACATATAGTAGTGTTAAAAGTGTGTTGGGTGAAAATGTGAACAGCTGGTGATTTGACAGGGAAAAACTGAAACTGATTATTTTTATTTCCATCTCTTTTGTTGTCTCATGTGGATAAAAACCAAATGAAGTCTTACAAAAGGTGGGGGTGAGTTAAGCCAATCAATAAGCATTGATTAGGTGCCTACTGCAAACCAGGTACTATGCTAAGCTCTGGGGATACAAATAAAGGTGAAATATAGGTCCTGCTCTTGAGGGATTCACAGCCTAATGGTCAAGAAAGGGACACGGCTTGTCATTAAGTAGGTAATCCGTATCTTTGGCAGCCCTTTTTTCAGAGAAAAGTTTGTACAATAACCAGTCCTTAATATAATAATCTTTTGGCAGTATTAAAGGAATCCCCACAACAGTTGGGCACACATTTTTTTTTTACCTAATTTATGAAACTATTTCTTGTTTTTATAGATGCACTGCATACCATGGGAAAAAAGTAATGTTTATATATGTTAATTTCTAAACAACACAGAAAACAAGTATCAAAAGTCATATTTATATCCCCATGTGATGTTTCTAAGATTTTATTTTTTAATGGCACCCCAGGAAGAAATATTTGTAAAGATGTTAAACCACAGACATTTTTCTAAAAGTATACAATGCTGACTACTTTATACAGCTGTCTCAATCTGAAGGATAGGTTCAAGAAATTGTGGGTAGTATCCTTTAGACAAGGGATTCTTAATCTGGGATTTGTGTAATTGTATTTTAATATGAGTAATTTCCTTTTGTAATCCCACGCAATTTATTTTATGCATTTAAAAATATCATTCAGAGAATTCATTCACCAGGCTGAAAAAGGGTTCCACGACACACAGGAAGTTCATTAAAGGTCTCCTGCTTTAGACATAAGCTGATGACAGAACAGTGGCATATATATGATGCTTTATGTTCAAACCTGCCTTGGCACATTCTCTTTTGGATAATTTTGGAAGGTACTCTTGTTTATTCTGATAAATATCTGTGAGTCTGTATATTTTAAACACAATTTACTTTTTTTAGGAGGGGGGTTGTTAAATTCAGAAACCTAGGACATAAGGAATGGAAAAAAGAGATCTGTAAAATCACATTGCTAACACAGGCTATGCTCTGTAGAAGCCTCTGTACAGCAGGACAAGCCCTGCTCTTCTGGTTTATACATTCTATATAATTTGGTGACCTAGAATTAGTTTTTGGTTGACATTGTGCCAAACAGAATTTACTCTTGTAGAAACCTTTAAGAAAAGCCACTAATGAGAAACAGGTTGTCCTCTGGGTCTGCATCAGCAATTAATTCCAACATCCTGAGATTACTTGGGATTTTCAAAAAGCCCTGAGAGAAAGACAATATTACCCTGCCTTTCAGCTTCTTTGCTGACTCCCCCTTGGGGCCTTATCATTTTTTAGGCCATTCTGTCTACCCTTTCCTCCTTCCAAGAGTGTTAAAATCTGTTTGTTATCTGATGATACTTTTCTGGAATCAAAGGAGATTAACTCCTAGAGACCGTCAAGGGTCTTGAGGCAAATGCTACAAGTTTAGTACTGGCATCAGCAACTGTGGGAAAAGTTCCAGTTCTCAGGACAATAGGTACAAAAACTCATCTTTGGTAAATGAATCTCCACTCAAATGACTACTACTTTCATTCAGGCTCTTAGAGCTCATCACCATACTCTAAGACTCTGGTAATAACCTCCTGATTGGGATCCCTGTTTCCACTCTTCCTTTCCCAATCCTCCACATAGCTGCTGAAATAACCTTCCTAAGGCATAGATCTGACCTTGTCACTCTCCTGCTCAAAAAGCTTCAGTGATTCTCTATTGTCTCTAGATCAGTTACAAACTCCTCAGCCCATCGTGTAAAGCCAACTTCAATCTGTCTCCAGACTAACCTTTTAGACTTAGCTAATACTGTTCCCCTTTGCATCTTCTATACTGGCTAAAGAGGTCTACTTGCTGTTCTGTGTTCAGCATCCATCTCATCCCTCTGTATCACAGGAGGCTCTCTCCCATTCCTTAAATGCAATCCCTCCTCATCTTTTCCTTTTCTTTGCCTCTTAGAATCCTTAGCTTTCTTTAGCTCAGTTGCAATCTCCTGCTCTATCTGCTCCAGATTTCCCTTCACCAAGTTGTTAGTACTATTTCCCACAAATTACCTCACACTTACTTCTGTTTCTATGTTGTACTCCCTCAGAAACACGCGATGCCCTTCAAAGCAGAAGCTGTTTTGTTTTTGTGCTTGTATCCCCAGCACTAGCCTAATGCCTTGTTAGCAATAGGTATTTAACAAATATGTATTGAATTTAACTGAATTCAACTGAATAGAAGAATGGCAAAAAATGGAGATACATCTCATGTTGCATCAAATTTCACATGCCATTTCTACATCCTTCACAGTTGGTATAATGGTGACAAAAGGAAATGTTATTGGTTTCTTTTATCATGAGTCCAATGCAAGACATTCCACAGAAAATCTAATACAAATCATAAAGTGTAAGGCAATGGCATATTATATTAAAATAAATATTATCTATGGTTCTTAACTGTCATAAACAGACTACCTAATTCATACTAAAATGGTATACAACCCATTTCCCCTGGCAAGTAAGAGACCACAAAAGCGGAAATCAAGTAACATTTCTATGATTCAATTCATTAGTGTATGTTGAGGACCAAACTCCTTAGCCCATGAAGTATGCTTAGCGTGATCATTTCTTGTTTGGGGAGAATTTGTGAAAGTTCTGAGGTGGGGGAGGGTCTGCTTCCCAGCATGCTCGACTCATTGAGAGGCTGATGCTGTAAGATGACAGAGTGCTTAATTGCCTGAAGACACAGAAGAGATGATGAGACAGGTAATATCCCACCATACATTCCTATATTCTACAGTGAGTACCTTTTTACTATTGCCCCTCTTTTTGGGGGTGAGGGAGTCTCTAGTCATGATTCATAAGTATAAACTTCTCTGAGATGCCTGGTTGGGGAAATGAACAAACCACAAGGTTTTAGAGGAACTGCAAACCAGACATAGGGAACCACCTATGCACCAAAGTGGGACAAGGCATATTGTAGATGGGAAGGAGATCTGAGCCCTAAGAAAGAATGGGGGTGGGGGTAGGGGGGACAGAATTCTTATTCATCTTCTATCTACATAACCAAATGATCTCAAATCACTGAATGATCCTCCAGATCACACACATTCAATTCAATAAACATTTATTAAGTGCCTACTCTGTACCAGGCACTGTTCTAAGGGCTGGGGACACAAAAAGAGGTCCAGAATCTCTATAGATTCCATACAGGCCTGAAGAAGTTAAACCAAAAAAATTGCAGATATAGAAGGCCATAGTCGAATTCACTTACCTGGAGCAAAAAGAGAAAAAAAAAAAAACAACACCTCAAGCCTATTACAATCTATAACTACTTCAAGACTAAATGGTCTAAACAAATACTTTATGATGACAGAATCTCTTCCCCATTGCAGGAAAAAAAAATGAGAGTATTCAAAAGCTTAAAACGTCTTGAAACCTTTGTGCCTGAAAGAAAATAAAAGAAAAAAGGAACCTTCCCTATTAAGTTGTCTACTATGGGCTATATTTATTTTACAAGTCATCACAATGGTTGGGATGCTTTCTTTTGCCCTAGCTCTAAGTTCAAGAACTTTTATGAAATGATACACAATCTTAATTGTGAGGGGGCAGATCAAAGAATCATAGAAATTAACTTTGTAAGTCACTGAATCATAGAAATAACAGAAAAAGATTGCAGGGAGAGAGCTCAGTCACTGAATCCAGCCTTTTCCAAAATGAAAGGGAAAGGAGAGTTGTGCATCCTGGAACGTAAGATTAAATAGAGCCAAGAGATGGATACTGTGCAGAGAAGAGAGTCTGTTTACTAAAAAAAAAGCAACAATAATGAGTCTGCTGTCCTAAGAGTAAAGGAAATACCCAGTAAAAAACTTTTAACAAAACAAATAAACTTTCTTCAGCATTTAAACTCCGGCATTACCTGACTCCATCTGGCTCTAAGACAGCTGTGTGTAGGTACTATTTGCTGGCAGGCCTAGGTTGCTACACGGACTTTGGAAGTGTTATTTACTGTATAAATACCACAAAACAAGACCTGAATAATCCTACTGTGTGTGAAAGTAAGCCAGCACCTAACCACGGCATTTTTCTGAACTAGGAACTAACTTTCAAAACCATACTTTTTCAACCTCTTAAGTCAAGCCCTTAAGTAAAAACAATTTGCTAAAGACAACGTCACGTTGATTAGATGACAACTGAGCTTTGTTTAACATTAGAGAAAACATTTTCTCTTAAAGCAAAAACAAACCAAAACAACAGATCTAACTTAATGAAGCCAATACTCTTTCATTTTCTCTGAACAGTTTAAGCAAGATGATGTTTTAAAAATCTTTTGCAAACTTTAAAGGTCTATACAAGTATAATTTGATATTATTATCATATTTTAGAACACTGGCATCACGTCAACTTGCATCATGCAAATTTGTAAAATGTTTTCTGTTTGTCTTCCACAAAGCCTTTCTCATGTTTTTCTCCTCTCCTACACTCTGACTCTTTAACGCATGTCAACATTCTCTTCCTCTTGAAATGACTCTGTATGACTTTGTATATATTTGGTGCTAACTTCCGTGTATATATGTTACACCCCCCAGTTCAATGTAAACAAAAACTGTCTTGTATTTATCTTTGTACCCCACACCTGGAACAGTTCCTAGCATACAGTAGATGCTTAATAATTGCTGAATTAAATTTATTTTAATCATCCCATATTTTTAAAAAATAATCATTGGAATGACCTTAGAACACTGAACTGGGAATCGGATGACTCCAGATTCTCCTTCTAGTCTTGCCTTAGCTGTGTGACCTTGACCAAATGATTTCTTCTCTAAACCATTCACTTTCTTCAACTCTAAAATTAGGAGATTGAACTAAATGACCTCCAAGGTCCTTTCTGCCTTCAAATCCTATGATCTATTTTAGATCATATCCTGAAATGCCCAACTCAGACTCAAACCATTATTTTGTTGTTACTCTTCAGCTGTTTCCGTTGTGTCCAATTCTTCATGACCCCACTTGGAGATTTCTTGGCAAAGAAACTGGAATGGTTTGCCTTTTCCTTTTCCGGTACATCTTACAGATGGAGAACTGAAGCAAACAGTATTAAGTGACTTACCCAGGGTCACACAGCTAGAAAGCATCTGAGGTTGGATTTGAACATGGGTCTTTCTGACTCTAGGTCCAGCTTTGCCACCTAGCTGCAGAGCATTATTTATTCCCAGTTAATTATAAGTATGCTATGTATATGGCATATATTTGAGGAGAGTGCCAGCAAAACATAAAGTAATTTAGAAAATTTACCATTAAACTAATGGCTTAAGGGCTAGGGATCACAGCTTCCAGTCTTTATTCTGTAACCTTATAAAGACTATGTAATTTTAATGACCCAGTTTATTGATTCCTGAAATCAGGAATGCTTCTGCTTAAGGTAAAATGCAGTAGAAAGATGCAGAGTAAAAAGACGTGACTCAGAATCCCAGCTCTGTTCCTTATGACTTTGAACAAGTTACTTAATCTCTTCCAACCTCAGCTTATTCATTAATAAAATGGGTATAGTAACAATTCCAGTAACTTGGAGGGGAGAGGGCAGGGCAACTGGGGTTAAGTGACTTGCCCAAGGTCACACAACTAGTAAGTGTGTCAAGTGTCTGAGGTTGTATTTGAAGCCAGGTCTTACTGACTCCAGGGCTGGTGCTCTATTCACTGTGCCACCTAGCCGCCCCATAAAGCTAGTCTTAAAATATTTAACAGATGTAAGCTATTGTAAGATATTTTAAGACGTTTCATGGAAAAGTTTGTATTTCATTAGATTTAACAAATAAATCTAAAAAAAAGATTTCTAGTTGTACTTCACTATATACAAAGAAGGTCATTTTCAACTGGCACATTCCTTTTGTCCTAGGAGGTGACTACTATCCAGAGTGCTCAGTTAACTTGAACATTCCATTCCCCAATCACCGGATAAAGGAAAGACAAGAAGATGCACAACTGAAGTCCTTTTCTGGTAACTTATCATGACATGGAACTTACTTTGGATTCTCAAAGGATCTGGCAGGTCCTTTTACACACACACACACACACACATATATACACACGTGTAGTATTCTATACATCTATTTATCAGTTCTTTCTCTGGATGCAGATAGCATCTTTCTTCACATGTCTATTTAATCTGGGCATTTATAGTAGTCAAAATGACTTATTCACTCAAAGTAATTCTTAAAACAATATTGTTGTTACTGTATACTATGTTCTCTTGGTTCCACTCCTTTCCCTCTTCATTATTTTGTGCAAGTCTTTCCATGTTTTTCTAAAATAAATGAGCTCATCATTTCTTATAGCATAGTAGTATTTCATCACAACCATACGCCACAACTTGTTCAGTCATTCCCCAGTAGATGGACATTCCTGAAATTTACAATTCTTTGCCACCACAAAGAGAGCCACTATAAACATTTTATAACTTATAGGTTCTTCTCCTTTTCCTTCAATTATCTTTTGAAATAGACCTAGTAGTGGTATTGCTGGGTCAGAGGGTAAAGGCAGTTTAATAACTCTTTGGGTATAATTCCAGATTGCTCTACAAAATAGTTGGATCAATTCACAATTCCACTAATAATGAATCAGTGTCCCAAATTTCCCACAATCCCCTCCATATTTGTCACTTTCCCTTTCAATCATTTTAGCCAATTTGATACGTGTAAAATGATATCTCAAGGTTATTTTAATTTTCATCAATCAATAATGATTTGGAACATTTTTCCATATGACTCTAAATTATTTTGATTTCTTCATTTAGAAACTGCCTGTTCATATCCTCTGACCATTTATCAATTGGGGAATGGTTCATATTCTTATAGATTTGACAAAGTTTTTTATATGTTTGAGATATGAGACTTTTATCTGAGAAACTGTCTAAAATTTCACCCAAATTTCCTGCTTTCCTTCTGATCTTGGCTACATTTTTTTTTTTGTACAAAACCTTAATTTAATGTAATCAAAGTTACTCATTTACACCAAAATTTGCTATCTCACTTATTCATAAATTCTTTGTCTATCCATAAATTTGATAAGAAATATGTTCTATGTTCTTTTCATTTTCTTGTAATATTTTTCTTCATATCTAGTTTATGTATCCATTTTGACATTATCTTGGTAAATGATGTGAGATATTAGTCTATACCCAATTTCTGCCATATTGCTTTCTAGTTTTCCCAACAATTTTTACCAAATAATTAATTTTTATCCCAAAATCTCAAGTCTTTACTCTTGCCAAATACAAGGTTATTATATTTATTTGCTGCTGGAAATTGTATGCCTACTCTGTTCCACTGAACTACCTTTCTATCTCTTAGTCAATAACAGATAGTTTTGATAATTACTGTCTTACAATGTAATTTAAGATCTGGTACTACTAAACTTCCTTTACATTTTTTTCTGTTAGTTCCTTTGATATTCTTAACTTTTTGTACTTTCAATTAAATTTATTATTTTTTCTTATTTATAAAATAATTTTTTGTAATTTAATTGGGATGGCACTGAATATGTTTATTATATATTAAATATATAATATGCCATATTATATATTCACTGTTAGAAGACATTACTGATTGTTCTCCTTGCTTAACTTGGTACTTCTGCCTAAAATGAAAGGCAGTTGAACTGAATCTCTGTCAACTGGACAGAAGCTGGAATTTTTTTTAATTCTTTTTTTTTTTTTATAAAGAACTCCAAATTGGAATACTCTTTGGAAAAGTACTATAGAAAAGATGGATGACTTATGACTTCTTCTTATTAAAAACTGCAAGGGATTACATCTGAATTCCTGAAAGCTTCTTGAAAGCTTTTGGTTTTTTCCTGACTAATAAAACTAAAATATTCCTTAGTTAGACTCCTATCAGTAATAAAAAATATCCATTAACACTAAATCTTCAGTAAGGGAAGATTAGGTAAAGGGAACCAAATGCTGTAATGGTCTTGTAGCAGCTAAAAATCTACCCTTCCAAAACTAAACCCATTAGCTTACTCAAATTTAGCTCTTTCTCCATACTTTCTTAAGCCTGTTTGATAGAACCAACATTCACCAAGCCACTGAGGCATAAGACATCAATAGACTCCTCTCTTTCACTCACTTATATTTAATAATTTGCCAAATCATGTTGATATTCCTTCCAAAATATCTTTCAAGTCTGGCTTTTTTCCATTTTCATTGCTACCTTCCTAATTCAGGCCATTTCATTTTCTGCCCCTTCTCCCTCCAATATACCTATACACCTCTGCCATAATGATCTTCATAAAGTACAATTTTGATTGACACTTGCCTGCTTCATCCTTCTCATCACTTGGCAAATAAATTCCAAATCCCTCGGTCTGTCATTCAAGGCTGCCTCCAATCTACTGGAATTTAGTTCATTCTCATATCACACTACACATAACCTCTATAATGCAACCAAAATGGATGATTTATCATTTACCAAATGCAAAAGCAGCTTAGTGGCACAGCAGATAGAGTGCTAGGGGTGAAGGCAAGAAGACTCTCTTTCTGAGTTCAACTCCAGCCTCAGACACTTATTAGCAATGTGATCTTAGGCTAGTCACTTAATTCTGCCTCAGTTTCTCATTTGTAAAAATAAGTTGGAGAAGGAAATGGCAGAGTACTCCAGTATCTTTGCCAAGAAAACCCCAAATGGAGGGGTCACAAAGAGTCAGACATGACTGAACAACAATAATAAAATGCAAATAGACCTTTTTCTCATATATGAACCAATATATATTTATTGCTCAACCCCTATCTAGCCAGTAATAGCCTTTCCTTTAATTCTGCCTTATAAATTAATGGCTCTCCTTCTTAAGGTCCAGCTTAAATATCACCTCTCAGAGGAGCATAGAATTTAGAGGGAGAAGGAATCTTACTTGGAGATCACATAATCCAATTTCCTCAATTTTCAGATGAGGAAATTGAGGTTCTCCCTAGGTCAATGGTTCTCAACCTTCCTAATGCCGTGACCCTTTAATACTCGTATGTGGGCATATCTGCATGTGGGCAGACCCACCTGGAGATGGAGAGAGAAGTTGTGTCTCGGTTCCTAAGACCATGGGAAATCTGTGTTTTCCCATGGTCTTAGGTGACCCCTGTGACCCCTGTGAAAAGGTCGTTCAACCCCAAAGGGGTCGCGACGCACAGGTTGAGAACCACTGCCCTAGGTCAAGTTGTTTGCCCAAAGTTACATACATAGTAAATAAAAAAGTTAAGCTTCTTATGTTCTTCCAACTATGTCTGATTAGACATACTTAATTTTTAAATCTTTTTTATAATTTTCAATATTCTGCTTTGTAGTACAGCTATTTTTGTACTTCTCTGATCTCCCTTCCTAAAATATATGCTCCTGGAGAACAGAGCATGTATATCCTTTGTTTGCCAAAGCTTTACACATATTAGCAATTCAGTAAATAGCTTCTAGATAAATATAACCCTGAAAGAATAATACATTTTATTTTTCTCCAACAAGAAAAAAATGACTAAAGTAGGAAGTTCTGCTTTTAAAAATAAAACATAGATGGACAAATGATTTGGAGAAAAATGCCCTCTCTATCACTGGTAAAAGCAGTAGTCATATCAGGTAGAAACTTAGGCTATGCCTTGCTCTGAACCTACCCATGTTTTCCAATGTGTTTTCTTGGGTTAAAAGTCTAAAAAAAATAGAATCTTAGGGATAGTAGGGCCCTCAGAGGTCACCTAGTCCAGCCTATCCGTAAGCAAAAATGCTTTGCATAGCACCCCATATGACTAGTTGTGTAGCTCTAATTGAAAATTTCCACTGATGGAGAACTCATTATTTTCTGAGACGGCCTATTGTAGTAGAAGAAAAAAATATTACCATTTTTGGAGAAGAATTCACATGCTAATAAAAAAAGGGAAAATTACAAAGCATATATCAGAAAATATAATAACGCACAGATATCTCACCTAGCTGAGATTTAGCTATTTAAGAGTTTCACATACATAGAATACAGCTGAGAAACAGGAAATAAATCCAAAAAAGCTTCTGGAGGCCCCAGAAAAAGAAGATGTGCCAAAAATTGGATTTGCTTCACAATTCCCTAAACATGAGTTCATTTGCAAGGTTCTTAGGCACATATAATAATTTAATGGCTTTTCATAATGTTTCTCACTTGATCCTTATGTTAATTCCCCAAAGAAATAATGACTAACTGAAATACATATTATTCAAGAAAAAATGTTTAGCCATCAGAAGTATATTGATGTGTCTGTAATAATAAAGTATTTTCCAGTAATTCTTAAGCAGTACATTTTTGGTTAAAAATATTCCACAAAGTACATTCTTTGGTAAAGTTAAAATTATTAAAAAGGAAAAATAGAAGTCCTATGAGGATACTCATAACCACGGAAGAAGTTGTCAGCGCTGTAATAGTCCAGATATGCAGGGTCTGGACTTAGAGCTCTGCCGCAGAGGGGTTAAACGGGTATGTCTCTAAAAGGTGAAAAGGCCTGACTAAGCAAAAATTAGATGTAGTGTTTGTGCTTCTCTGTGTGGGTACAGATAGAGGGGGTATAATAGTACAGATGAATGCTGCCCTGGTAGGTAGATGGGTTCTGGGATTAGACAGACAGTAGGATGTAGTAGAAAGAGTACTGTACAAGAAGTCCCTGGAAGGAGGCTTCCCTATTCCTCCATCACTTCCTTTGAAAGTCACCTGTGACAGTTTATGCTGAAGCACTTTGAACCTCAGTTATTTTATCTAAAAAATTCACACAATGACACTGTATCATACTGAAGTTATGAGACTGAACCAGATGACCACTTGGTGCCAAACCATGGTGTTGAGAGGAAAGAAATAGAAAAAAAAAGTTTTTCCCTGACTCTATTACATCAAGGTTCACTTATATTTTTACTGGAGTTGTTGTTTGGGAAATAAGAACTCCCATGCCATTTAAAAAAATATATAAATATAAAACTTGAATTTGTTCTGCTCTAGGAGATCTTTAACAAAAAAGAATAGGGTGACTATTAAACCTTTGAAAGCCTATTTTGCTCACTTTATAAATTTTAGTCCTTCAGAGATCAGTCAAGGAAATCACTGAAAGATCCTTATAGGAATTATAAACCTTGGGAGAAAATATATATAATATTAAAAGTAGATGAAATAGAATGCTTTGTAGGACCTGGCAAAGTGTCTGGCATACAGTAGGTGTTTAATGAATGTTTATTAGAGTGAACTGAGTTATTGAAAATCCAAAATAGTTAAAAATAAGTTTTTTGAAAAAGCCCTTCTAAAAACTTAGTCTACTATCTTAATGTGCTGGCCCCAGAAAGCAAAACTGAGACCAGTGGTTGAAGGTTGTAGATAGGAAGATTTTGTTTCAATATGAGGGAAAACTTCCTAACAATTTAGTGGTGCAGAAATGGAATGGGCAGTTTTCCATCTCATGTAGCAAAGAGAGGAGGTCACATATCAGGGATGTTGTGCAAGAGATTCGTGTTTTGAGCAAAAATTGGACTGAAGGTCCTATGGGGGTACTTCTAATTCTAAAACTCCATTAGTCTGTGATCCCTTCCGGCTGTAAATTTCTAAGATGTATCCCAAGATTCTCCCACCATTTCCTAGACCACAATCAATATAATTTTCTTCTCTGAACTTGTTTTATATATTTGCTAGTAGGAAAACCTGAACAGTAATAAGACTAGAGGAACCATCACTGAATACATTTAAAATAGTTTTAGTGTAAATTTCTGGCAGGTGAAGAAAGCTTAGGAAAATACAATAATATTTCATGTTTATTTGCTCTCCTATGCAATTATATGGAAGGAATCAAGGGTGGTGATTTCAGTAGCTGGACTCTAGTAGCATACAAAGGCTTGATATAGGTCGAAATTAGTTATTGTGAATCACCCAGCTACAATAATGAGGGCTGAGAACCAGAAAGTAAGAAAAACAACAAAAAGTCAAAAGTGATATTCCAAAACTGAGTGCAAAAGTTTGTGCTCTGTGGGAAAAGGACTCATATGTACAAAAACATTTATGTACATAAATGTACAAACATATTTATAGCAGCTCTTTTTGTGGTGGTAAGAATTGGAAATCAAGGAGATACCCATCAATTGGGGAATGGGTAAACAAGTTGTGGTATATAAATGTAATGGAATATTATTGTGCTATAAGAAATGAGGAGCAGACAGACTTCTTAATAACCTGGAAAGACTTATATAAGCTGATGCTGAGTGAAGAGAGCAGAACCAGGAGAACGTTGTACACAATTACAGACACATCATATCTGTGATGACTAACTTTTGATAGACTGGAGTCCTCTCAGCAATGCAAGGTTATAAGATAACTCCAAAGTACTCATGATGGAAAGGGCTATCCATATCCAGAGAAAGAACTATAGAGTCTGAATGCAGATTGAAGCAAATTACTTGCTCTCTCTCTCTTTTGTTTTGTTTTGTTCCTTCTTTCTCGTTCATTCCATTGGTTATAATTCTTCTTTACAACTTGACTAATGTTTAGTATGGAAGTATTGTACTTCTTCCTCTGAACTTCTTTAACATTTCTCAGCAGTACCATTCATCTGGCACATACTCCAACAGATTACTATTTACCTTCCCCATATGTGTAAACCTTGCCTCCTCAACTAGATTCTCCAAAACAAAGAACTGAATCTTTTTTTTTTTTACAAAGAGCTGAATCTTAACTCTGCTTTTGTAGTATTATAGCATCTAGCACAATGTTCACCAATCTCAGTAAATAAAAACTTGAAAAGAAAATACATATAATTGATTTAATATTCCATAAATGATTGAAAGTGAAAATTAGTTTATATAGTGAAAGAACCTATATTGGATTGCATTCTGTCAAAGGGAGGGAGAGGGAAGGAGAGGAAGGGGGAAAAACTTTGGAACTCAAGGGATTGTGGAACTGAATGTTGTAAACTAAAAGTAAATAATTTTTAATTTTTTAAAAAAAGTTTATGCTTTTTACTCAGCAAACAGTCCTTGTGCATTTGTCTGGGTCTTTTTTACTCTAACTTTACACACAGTTCCAACAAGGTTAATGACAAGATTTCCAAGCTCACAGAAGAATAGAAGAGCAAATTAGAAGCATAAGTAAGTAGACACACTAGTAATACTGAAATATAATAGCTGGCAGCCTCGCAGGAAGAGATGAGACTGGAACATATAAAAATAAAATTCAAAAGCAAAGGAATCTGAGATGCATTCAATGTAACTGAAAATAGTTTTAGGTGTTGGTATATTATAGCCCTAGTTCAATAATTAATGTTCATAATGATCCTGAATCATCAAGGAAAGGTTAAACTATAGTCAACATTTACCTCTTAACAAGACACAGGGTATTACATAATATATTTTTAAAAATATTTCTATGCCAAATGGCTAAAAGGAAAGTTTTAGTGCTTAAAAAAATTAAGCATCGGGGTGACTGGGTGGCGCAGTGAATACAGCACTGGCCCTGGAGTCAGGAGGACCTGAGTACAAATACAATCTCAGACACTTAACACTTAGTAGCTGTGTGACCTTTGGCAAGTCACTGAACCCCAATTGGCCTCCCTTCCCCCCCTCCAAAAAAGCAAAAAAAAAAATTAAGCATTTATTGAGTGTCTACTATGTGCCAGGCATTGGGCTAAGCATTTCATAAATATTATCTCACTGAAATCCTCATTACAACCCTGGGAGGTATTATTAGCCCCATTTTACAGTTGTGGAAACAGAGCAAACAGAAGTTAAGTGACTTGCCCAAAGACACACAGCTGCAATGTATTTAAAGCTGGATTTGAATTCAGGTTTTCCTGACTCCTGGTCCAATCCTCCATCCACTGAGCCACCTAGCTGTCTCTTAAAATGCTTAACCTTCAGTTTATCAGTTCTTCATTTTTTTAAGTTTCCAGATGCCTGCAACCTTAACCTACTTTTTCCTGAATTTAAGCCTCTTTGCCCACCTTCATTATGTTCAGCCCTGTCATTTATACCTACTGTTAATTTTTCAAGCTTTAATTTATTTCAGCAAAATTACAAAGTGCATAAAGAATAAAGAAATCTCCACACAAGAATTGAAAGCATTCTACTAGTCAAAGTCTCTTATTAAGTTCCGAAGATTTTAGGTTCTATCCACTAAAATTCTAGTTTTCAACCACTTAACATCCATCCAAAAGAGCAGGAAAGGCTTGGTGTAAGAGGTGACATCTGAACTGAGCCTTGATACAAACTAGGGACTGTTTGATTCAGAGTTCAAATAGGAGTACATTCTAGGCATGAGAGTTGTCTATGGAAAGATATAGAGACTGATGATGGAATGAGTTATTATTGCTGAAAAAAATACTCCTCTCAAGGCAAGCATCTAGTAATGAGTCTTTCCACCTTTAGTGAGGTTTGTCCTTAGACAACTAAAACATAACCTGCTGTATGGCCTATATGTGAACTTGACTATGCTTTGGAGATAGTTGACCACTCTCTGTCCATAGGATTTGCTTTGTCTATAAATGAAAGATTGCTAGCATAGTCCGGGTTCTGACATAGCAGAAAACACAGATAATGGCTGAGGCCACAGAAGTTCCATTAGCCTTGTAACAGTCTGATTCTAGATCTCTAGAATTAGAAATGCAGTCACTCCTACCTCTAGACTCTCACTACATGTTTATAAATAGTGTCCAAACAAATGGTGGCTTACTCACTCACGCAAGAATGATGCAAAGAGCCACGTGCTTCCACTTTACCACTACTCTCAGATCCCATTCTAAGTCAGGCTCTGGGAAAGGAAACCATATACATAATTACAATCTGGGAAATTGGTTCTTTCCAGACTTAAACCTGTTTGAATAAGCACCAAATCAGTTTATATCAAAGCAACTTCCTTTTCAATCACCCATCCCCTTTTTATTGGACAACACTTTCTGACTGTAATCATGGTCAGAGGCAATATGGCATACTAGAAAGGTCATTGAATTTTGCATCAAAAGACCTAGGGCTGAATCCCAGATCTGGCACTTGCAAATTTAAGTAATTTGCTTTACTCTCTACTTCAGTTTCCTCATCTATAAAATCAGAGAGTTGGACTAGGTAACCTCTGGAGCATCTTTTAGCTCTAAATGTCTATAATAAAGCTTAAAGAGAAGATCCCATTCCTACTGATTTAAATAAGGAAAAGAAAATTCACAGAATGGCTAGATGAAAAATAGAAGACATGCCTCTACTTGAAACCAGGACATAAGGATCTGAAATAAACCTTACTGCTGTTCTAGTTTAGAAGAGTAACATTCTGTTATTTAAAGATAAGATCTTGATTTTTTTTTCCTGTGGAAGGATGCAATCTTTTTCTTCTCTACTACCTGTACCAAAATATGTGGAAAGTTAAAAAGAAGGAGGAAAGGAAGAAAGGAAGGAACGAAGGAAGGAAGGAAGGGAGGGAGGGAGGGAGGGAGGGAGGGAGGAAGGAAGGAAAGAAAGAAAGAAAGAAAGAAAGAAAGAAAGAAAGAAAGAAAGAAAGAAAGAAAGAGAATGGAAGGAAGGAAAGAAGGGAGGGAGGGAGGGAAGTAGGAAGGAAGGAAGGAAGGAAGGAAGGAAGGAAAGAAGAAAAAGTAGGTAGAAAGAAAGAAAGAAAGAAGGAAGGAAAGGAAGGAGGGAGGGAAGAAGATCAGCAGATAGAAGCCCAACTTCTAGGACATTCAAGCATGACTTTAAGTGAAAATTACAGCAGAAAATGAAATTATATACTAGATGCAAATAGAATTTTTCTAATTTTCAAAAAATTGATTTCTCCCTAGAACCAAATGTACATATCATCTATATTATTTTGAATGTGCAAAAATAATGGACTGACACTTATTAATCACTATATAACTAAGGCTCTTTTAGATTTCCCATTCTCATTAAATGAAAAATGTTCACCTATCATTACCTATAACTTTTGAACATAAGACTTTAGATTAGAAAAAAAGACACTGAATTGACATTCTATCAAAGGTTGAAAATGGACATTTTTGATAGCTACCATTTAAACAATGCTTTAAGGTTTGCCAAGTATTTCACATATGTTACCTCATTTGATAGACTACATAATCTAATTTTCACTTTCATGTTAAATTAATCAATTAATTCATTAATTAATTAAATGTATTAATCAAATTAATTTTTAAAAATTAAAAATCAAAATCAATCAAATCAATTAAATGTATTTTCTTTTCACGTTTTTATTTGCTGAGATTGGCAAACATTGTGCTAGATGCTGTGATACTACAAAAGGAGAGCTAAGATTCAGTACCTTGTTTTGGAGAATCTAGTTGAGGAGGCAAGGTTTACACATATGGGAAAGGTAAATATTAATCTGCTGGAGTATGTGCCAGATGAATAGTACTGCTGAGAAAAGAAGTTCAGAGGAAGAAGTACAATTTGGGCTAGAACAGTCAAGGAAAACATTCTGAAAGAGACAGGACTTGAATGATACTAGACAGACTGTTGGACCTAGAAATGGGAAGACCTGAGTTCAAATCCTGCCCCAGACACTTATTAGCTATATGACTGAGAGCAAGTCACTTAAATTCTGTTTATCTCAGTTCCCTCATCTGTAAAATGGAAATAATAATAGCACCTACTTCAGAGGGTTGTTGTGAGAATCAAATAAAATAACTTTGCAAACTTTGAAGATTTATATAAATTATGACTGGGAAGGATCTAGATAAACCAAGAAGGGAGGTGAGAAAACAGCATGAGAAAAGGCAGAGAGACGGGAATGAGTAATGGATCAAGTACAGTAAGAGGACTGGCTTGGCTAGAGTTGAACATTCATTTTGTAGTTGAGCTCATACTGACAGTGAGGAAAGTGTAGTGTGGTGGAGGAGGCACTGCATAGAGTAAGGAAGGCCTGAATTCAAATACCGCCTTAGACACAGTCTAGTCTAGAGTTGTGACCCTGAGCAAACCCTTAATCTCCCTTGACATCAGTTTTTTCCCCTAAAATGAGTATATTAGACTCGATGACCTCCACGGTCCCTTCTACTTCTAAATCTATGATCCTTTGAAAAGAATGAAGCTGAGAGCATTGTAAAGAGCCTTGGCTTCCATGTCAATGATTTCTACATGATCTTCTCATAGGTAGAAAGGCACTGCAATACTGTAAGCATGGGAGTTCCATGAAAAGTACAATGTTTTAGGAAGATCACTGAGATACTGAGATAAACAGAATTTAAGTGACTTGCTCTCAGTCAGTGTAGGAAACCACTGGTAGTAGGGAGGTCAGATTAAAGATTTCTACAATAATGGAGTGGTGAAGATATAAGAATACCTAGATTGGAGTAGTAAGAGAATAAAAGGCTAGATACTTAGACTTCAATATTTCAAAGACCCCTAGTTTCACCCTTGTAAGCAATTCTTCCAGCAATATAAACAATGACTCCTCTTCAACTTGGCAGACAGCCTTTGAGTATGGCTGGGGTCAAAAAATTAAACACTCAATACTCAATAAGTGAATGATGGAAACTGAGATAGTATGAAGAGCTATGATGATAAAGGGTCATAGAAAACAAGGGGAAAGTTTCAAGGGAAGGAGAGTGGTGGTGATAGTGTACAATGTCAAATCTCAAAGACCAAGGAGAGTAAGAGCTGAGAAGGAAATTAATAAATTCTTGGCAACTTGAGAATTTTGATTTGGTAAGAATAGGAGGGGAAGGGCAGGAAAGCCATCTTCTTAAGGAATTAAGAGGAAAGCAGGTATTGAGGTAAGGGACCACTCATTTGAGTTTTTTTTTAAAGACATCATTAGTTAAAGGGACAGAGAAGAGTTAAATGAAGATTGTTCCCTGCCCACCCCGCAAAAGGAAAAAACTGTTTATTTGAGGAAAGAAGTGAGAGAGACAGTAGAGAAGGAGAAGATAAGTATGGAAGCATGGTCCCTCAGGAGTCAGAGATGAATGGGGGCTGGTTTAGAACACAAATGAAGAAGTTAGTTTAAGGGAGATGACTTACTATTCTAATACATGAATAAAAGATGAGAGGACAGTTGTGGAGAAAATGCTATATTGAACTGAAGAGGGAGAATGAATTTGATCAGCCTTGTTGACTGAAAGCATTCAACCTGTGCCCTCTTTGTAATCAGAGGTTTAAAACAAGGACTGAGAGGGAGATGGAATGCCCCTAGCATAGATCAAGAGAGTTTACAAGGGTTGGGATATCAGGAGGAGGCCATTTGCCACTCTCCCCTTACTAGAAAAGGTAAAATAAAGGAAGCATCTGTATGCACATGATTTCTATGTACAACTTGCCTATCAAAACAGCTGGTGAACCCTACTTTCCCCCACCCACCAGCCCCCTAAACACAAATACCAACATTTAAGTTTGCTGGAGGCACCGTCATTTTACCCTCAGAAATGTTCCCTGAGCCAGATTCTTTGACCCCAGGGACTAGACTGAGAAACTTGGCTGCTATTATAAGTACGCAACTTCAACTTTCCACTTCCTAAGGTTTTAAAGAGGAAAAGAATATGTGTATTGCAAAAAAAGAATAAATAAAAATAGATTCAATCATAGTATTACCCAAGGGGATAAGGCTGAATACTTCTTTTCCTGTATAGTTAGGGAAATGTGTTCTCTGCTATTTTCATAGCCCGCTACTTCATTTTTACTTGAAAAATAAATCAGGAACTTAATATTTATGCTTTTTCATTCCAAGAGAAAAAAGAGGAACATTTAAATATCAGTAACTTAAGTAAAATGAAAAGACATGGAAAGAATTTTAGTTCCCCAATATAATTTGTCGAAAATCCATTTTTAACTACTTATCTTTGCTTTTTAGGAGGCTCAAAAATAATAAACAAATTTTTATTAAGTGCCTGATACATACCAAGCAGTTTCAAAAAGCTGAGCGTACAAAGAAAGGCAAAAAATAGCCCCTGCTCTCAAGGAGCTCACAGTCTAATGGCTCCAACAAAGTTGGCCTGCGAAGCAAATTTCTCTAATGTAAATCTGACTTTCCCAATGATCCCCCATTATAAACATGGAGAATGTGTTCCTATTTCAATATTTCATGGGTCTGTGATTTCAACAGCATTGGTACATCCTTTGCTAAGATAGAGATCACAACTCTTCCATCATGGAAGGAATTCCATGGAAGCCAACCAGGAAGTGACCCTGGGCTTTTGAAGATTAATTCTACAAAACAAGGACTTTGATGTCCTTACCAAGATAGTAACGCTGCTAGGACAGACTTGATGTTGACCATTTCATCACCAGAAAGTCTATTGGAAGATTTTTTTCTAACCACAAACTACTCATGACTCATGATTGTTCAAGTTAACTGAGTAGGATATATTTTATGACAAGTTCAGAACTTTATATCACTTTATCAACCTTAAGACCTCTCTTAAGTATCCTATTGTGTCCATTCTTGTAATAAGTCTAAAATGATTTAAAAATCCAATAAAATGTAAGGTCTTTGAATACAGGAGACAGTTACACAGTGGAAAAAATGCTGCATCGACTTTCAAAGTCTTTATATGCTACTTATTATCTGTGTGATTTGGGAAAGTCATCCCATGTCTCTGGGCCTCAGTTTCCTTATCTGCAAAATCCTAGATGACCCTATTGTCCCTTCTAGTTCTAAATTTGTGGCCACATAGTTGTATTATTGTTCCATTTTTTTATCCTTTCATTTCTGAAGCACAGAAGACATTTGAAAAAAATCTTGAATGAATGAATAGATCACCTGACTTCATCCTTGAAATCGTGTTTGTTTCCACCTCTTTTTTTTTTTCTCATCTGGGTATTTATAATGATAGGTTTTTAGTATCACATGCTCCAGTAGGAGCCAATGTTCAATTCTTTTTACTTTCTGCCCTAAAAATTCCTTAAATTCAAGTTTTTGATTAGAGTATTTAAAACAAGTAAATTCCCTACTTTATCAATTATCAGAGTTTAAAATACAATATAAAATTTTACATTAAATGAGACAAAAAGTCATGTAATCCCAGTGGCAACAAAAATCTAGACAACAAAAAAACTTGGTGCTTATACCTGGCAGAGTTAACCACCAAACTCCTGGGCTTTCATGCCCAAGAAGTAGCTTCACTTAGGAGAGAAGTCAATCAGTCCCCATCTGGAGCCATGTATTTGATAGTCTTAGGTTATTCGCTTTTGCCTACTTAGTACTTGATGCACACAAACTAGGGGTAGTAACTGGCAATATTTTGAAACTAGAGGAAAAATTATTTAATTCAATCATTTCATAGGAGAAAATACAGCGCAAGGGAAAATAATCAATTGAAAAAAACAGAAACAACAAACCTATGGTCAAAATGTGGTCCTGCTGTGTCACACCTATGTTATTTTGGGAAGCCATTTGTACTCTCTGGGTCCGTTACCTTATTTGTAAAATGAGGTTATCTAGGATTCTTAATGTGGGAATTATGAATTAAAATGCATTTATACATACATATATCCCAATGTAATTGGTTTCCTTTGTAACACTATATATTTTCTTCTATGCAAACATTATTCTAAGTCCATTCATTTCACTGGACTGCCAAAGGGGCCCATCACACACAAAACATGTTAACAATCCTTGAAGGATATATCTCCAATGTCTCTAAAGCCATGACTTTACAAACTAGGAAACTACAGCATTAGGTACTAAGTAGCCATAGGAGACTGAATTCGAGCCCTGATTGTCGTTACCCACTTAAATCACTTAGTTGGTCTTCTCCTTAGTTTCCTTATTTGTTAGATAAAGAGTCAGGCTTTTTCGCAATGGGTTTGCCGCCAGAACACAGGTGTTGTGAAAACCATCGCTAAAGCTCTACAAAAATGGGCAAGGAAAAGACTCACATTAACATTGTCGTCATTGGACACATAGACTCTGGCAAGTCCACTACTACCGGCCACCTCATCTACAAATGTGGTGGAATTGATAAGAGAACCATTGAGAAGTTCGAGAAGGAGGCTGCTGAGATGGGAAAGGGCTCCTTCAAATATGCCTGGGTCTTGGATAAACTGAAGGCTGAACGTGAGCGTGGTATCACTATTGATATCTCCCTGTGGAAATTTGAGACCAGCAAGTACTATGTGACCATTATTGATGCTCCAGGACACAGAGACTTTATCAAGAACATAATTACAGGCACATCTCAGGCTGACTGTGCTGTCCTGATTGTTGCTGCTGGTGTTGGTGAATTTGAAGCTGGTATCTCAAAGAATGGGCAGACCCGTGAGCATGCCCTTCTGGCCTACACACTAGGTGTAAAACAACTGATTGTTGGTGTAAACAAAATGGATTCCACCGAGCCTCCCTACAGCCAGAAGAGATACGAGGAAATCGTCAAGGAAGTCAGTACCTATATTAAGAAGATTGGTTACAACCCTGACACCGTAGCTTTTGTGCCAATTTCAGGTTGGAATGGTGACAACATGCTGGAGCCAAGCTCTAACATGCCTTGGTTCAAGGGATGGAAAGTCACTCGTAAGGATGGCAATGCTAATGGAACTACACTGCTTGAAGCTTTGGATTGCATTCTGCCACCAACTCGTCCAACTGACAAACCCCTTCGTCTACCCCTCCAAGATGTCTACAAGATTGGCGGTAAGTAATTTTGTGACTAGGTAATAAGATTTCTTGAAGTGCTTGGTG
>CM053584.1:307419845-307443353 GCA_028627135.1 Pseudochirops cupreus | reverse complement strand
GAAGGCTAAATGAATATTCTGTACAACACCTGCCACCCCAGTCTTAATCAGTGGTGGAAGAACGGTCTCAGAACTGTTTGTCTCAATTGGCCATTTAAGTTTAATAGTAAAAGACTGGTTAATGATTACAATGCATCGTAAAAGCTTCAGGAGGAAAGGAATGTTTTTGTGGACCATTTGTTTCGTGGCAGTTTTAAGTCATTAGTTTTTAAAATCAGTAATTTTTAAATGGAAACAACTTGACCAAAAATCTGTCACAGAATTTTGAGACCATTAAAACAGTTTAATGCGAAAAAAAAAAAAGAGTCAGTACTAGGTTATCACTAGAGTCTCTAAAAACTTTAAAATTCTAGGACTCTAAAAAAAATGGAACTATTTGCTGTGGTACATTTGATAAATACAGTATAGTACTCCAGCTAGAATCAATCCACTTTCCTTTTCTCTCTGGAGTAGTTAGTTTATAAGTTCTGGTTGACTTTTAAAAAATATTCATACAAAATAAGAATTCTTAAACTTTGTTGGCTGGAGGGTAGGGCCATGGGTTCCAATATCTTTAACCAAAGAAGGGGCTCAGCATAGTTTTTCTCCCCATTTCTTACCAACTAAACTGCTTTTGGACTTCTCTAGGACTCTCCACCATTCTCCTGCACTGTGTACCTTCTCCTCCAACTCCTTTTCAGCTTTCTTTTATATATTGTCTTCCTTCATTTGACTGTCAGCTTCTTGAAGGCAGGGACTGTCTTTGGTTTTGTTTTGTTTTGTTTTTTAAACATTTGATTTTAAAACTTTAAATTCCAGATTCTTTCCCTTCCTCCCTTATCTCCCACCCTTACTGGGAAGATAAGCAATTCAATACAGGCTGTACATGTGTAGTTATGCAAAACATTTCCATAGTGGATATATTGTGAAAAACTGACTATATTTCCCTCCATCCTATGCCGCCCCCCACTTGTTCTATTCTCTACTTTGTCCCTGTCCCTTTACATAAGTATGTGCTTCTAACAACCCTCCCCTCCATCATCCCCCCTCTCATCCCCTTCCCCCCTACACTCCTGCAGGGCAAGATACCCCATTCAGAGTGTGTGTCATTCCCTCCCTAAGCCAAATTCAATGAGAGTAAGGTTGACACTGTCTTTGCTTTTGTTTTTATGTGTATCCCTAACATTGAACACAGTAAGTACTTGATAAATGATTATTGACTGATTAACTTTTGGCAGTATGGTGGAGCCTATGAACCACTTTTCAGAATAATGTTTTTAAAAGCATAAAATAAGATATTATAAATGAATGACAAATGAAAATTAAATATTACAAAACAGATTACAAATTAAACCAATCATAATAAAATAAAATTATCAAAAAAAGTTTTTAAGTTCATGGACCCCAGATTAAGAACCTCTGCATGAAAGGGAATCATTTCCCCCTCTAGATCTAGGCACAAAAGTTAAATACACATGCCAACAATTACTACTCAGAACAAAGGCAAGCTTAAGAGTGTTCCCTCAACTCCCCACATACAAATACTAGGATGTGGATTTGCATCAGCAAGCCCAGGTTTATGAGGAAAGATGAAATGAAATACTTCCTTTGATTTTAACAGCTACGATAATACTAGGAAAATACCTTATTTTTCTTAATCATTTTGGTTTCCGCATAAAAAGATAGATTGTTAAAATATGGTATCCTTTTGTTACACATCAGAATAAATTGTTTGGAAGAATTAGAGATGAGAGTGCAAAAAAAAAAGAATGATGAAAGAATGAGCTGTAATTGGCAATGAAGCCATAAGAACTAACTATTCTGACAATGCAAAAACCATACAAAATGTCCAGCTCTGCCTTAAGCAGGATATATAAGGACACTACTGTCTGGCAATGGATTCCAAAATACCTCTTTAAAATTTTTACTAATGGGGTAGCTAGGTGGCGCAGTGAATAGAGAACCAGCCTTGGAGTCAGGATGTCCTGAGTTCAAATTTGACCTCAGACACTTGACACTTACTAGTTGTGTGACTTCCAGCAAGTCACTTAACCCCAATTGCCTTGCCTTCTCTCTTGAACTTTTTTAAATGTTTTATTTTGTTAGGGAGATAGGGGTATCTGAATGGAACTAGAAAGAAGAAAGAATGAGATATAGTATATTGACATGGATAGAGCTCTAGACCAGGAGTCAGGAAACCTGGGTTCTAGTCCAGCCTTGGTCATACCACAGACATGTGATCTTGGGCAAGTCACTTGCTCTCTGTTTCTTCAACTCTAAAATATGGGGATTGAGACTTCAAGGTCCCTTCTAGCCCTACAATATGAGTATAAATAGAACTAGGAAGACTTTTCAGAATTCTCTTATTTGGTTTAAGTGATTGTAATCTCCTGGTTTAAATCAGTTTTTCTTAGTACCTTAGTAACTTCAAATACATATTTAAATGAAATAATAATCCTAGAATAAGAAGCTTGATTTACTCTGGGCTCTAATAGTCTCCCAGAAACAGAAGCTAGTAATTAGACTGACATATTAGTGACTTTACAAACTTATTAATGGTATTCTTGAAAATTTTCCCTATCTTAAATAATAATAGCTAGCATTTATGTAGCATGGTAAGATTCTCAAAGTGTTTCACCCATTTTATCTTATTTGATCTTCAGAAGAATTCTGTGAGGCAGGCACTGCTAGTACTCCCATTTTACATATGAAGAAACTGAAACAGATGTTAAATGACTTGCTCATGGGGATATAATTATAGTAGGTATACAAGGCAGGATCTGAATTCAGGTCTTCATGACTCCAAGTCCAATTCTCTATCCTATATGATAGGGATTTCAAATGTTCATAAGAGGGACTTAAACCATTTGAAATAATTAAAATTAGAAAATTAAGTAGCTACATATAAGGGTCTTTTTTTCCATAAGCAAAAACCACTTGAGAATCCCATCTAAGTCATTTGGAAGTGAATTTTTAAAAATCATGTTTGGCTTAATAAATGTGAATGGTATACTCGGTATTTTTAACATGCTAATGAATTATTCATTGTCTATATAGAAAAAAAGATTATCTAGTAGTCTGAATGTTATTTACACTTGGTAATTAATTATCTATAAGAATTAGCTAGCTAAAGATTTTTTTCACTGTCTAGAAAAATAGTAGAGGAATATTTTTATTATTTGAAAAAACTGTACATCTGAAAAACCAACTGAATGTTTCAGCTGATACATTTTTATTATAGATTCATTCATTCATTCCTCAAACACTCATAATTAACCTTGTGCAGGACTCTGTGGCAAGCACTATAGGAGTCCCAAGCTAAATAAGAAGTAGGCCCTGGCCCTTAGGGAGTTTACAATCTGGCGGATAAAATCAAAACCCAACACGAGCAAATGTAATGCAAGTTTGATGACCTAAACTAGGTACCAGAAAAAAAAAATTTACTAAGAAAGTTCCAAAGAAGGAAAAATTACTTTTTCATGGGGAGATAACAGAAGACTTCATGAAGGTGGGAAGTGATATTTAAGACATTAAAAGTGTGATTAGAGAACATGTGGAAATGAGGGGAAGGATGTTACAGATTGTGTCTGTAAAAAAAAAAGGCATTTTGGCTTCCATATATAGTGATGAGTAATACAGAAGTTAGAGATAAGGTTAAAAAGTTAGATTGAGGCAAAAAGAGCACTGAGTGCCTTGAATATTTGCTTAAGGAGTTTATACATCAGTAGGAAATGAGGGATTGTTTATGGTTTTTGAGCAACATAAGATGTGCTTTAGGTAAATTAATCTTATTGTAGCATGTAGAAGGATTTGGAGTTGAAGATAGGAAGCAGGGAGATAAGTTAGAAGGAAATGGCAAAAATAGCAGAGAGAAGTTATGTGGTTCTGAACTATAGTGGTGGCAGTAGGAATGAATTGGAAGATGGCTATTAAGAGAGGTCACTTGCATAGCTAGGTGGCAAAGTGAACAGAGCACCAGCACGGAGTCAGGAGGACCTGAGTTCAAATCCAGCCTCAGACACTTAACACTTACTAGCTGTGTGAACTTGGGCCAGTCACTTAACCCCATTACTCTGCCCTCCCCCCTCTGGAAAAAAAAGCAAAAAACAAAAGGAGGCTACTTATTTGCCTTAAATTGACATTTTGCTACTTTTTTATTTGCTAAGTTTTTGATGTTTTTAATTGACTTTAAATGGGGTCATAGTCTTACTAACAAAGTCAGAATTTGTGAGTTCACATTCAGACATCCAAGTCATGTACATTTCAAAATGGTAGTCAAGGAATTCTACTAAATTAACATGCTCTGGTTTGGCAGAAAGAGTACTGGATTTGGACTCGGAGGACCTAGGTTCAAACTTAATTCTATTGCTTACTACCTGCAAGGCCTTCGGCCAGATAATTCATGGCTTTGGCTTCAATATCTTCATTAATAATTGTAACAGTAAGAACAACAATAATAACATACATTGATATAGCATTTTGAGTTGTGTAAAGAGTTCCTTGGACTGGATGTCCTCTAGACATCCTACCAGCTCTAAGTCTGTGATCATATGATACTTTTAGACATCAACAATATGCCAAACATCCTATCAAAAGTGCTTTTATTTTTATGGATACACCAGAATCCAAACTACACAAATAAATTAGAGGGTAACTAACAAGATTTCTGCACGAGACCTCATACATTTAAGGATTTGCTTATCATTTTACCCAAAACCAAGGTACCGAAGCTATCTTGTAGTGAGTCACTGGAAATTAAAACTCCTTCATAAATGAAGATTATCTTCCAAACTAAAATGTGTCAGTAGGCAAATAGGATTTAATCCACAACAACATATTCCTACACAGGTTTTAATAAACAAATGTGTCACACAAATTAAAGTGCACTGGAATTAAGAAACTTCCCTTTACAAATTCAGTAACAGCAAGAGGTAGATCAATCAGGGAAATCCAGAAAAAGAAGAAGATAGGAGAGACTAGGAAGAAAGGCAAGAATATGAAAGCAATTAGAAAACATATATTTCAATATTCCTTTAATTCTTACTGGAACAAAATTGTGAGCAGTATGCTTTATGAGAGTGAGAAACGTAAGTTATGAAAATATGTTAAAGTAACAAATCTTTCTGATCAGGAAGCCAGAAATAACAGGGAGAAACCAATCTGTACATATATCTGGCAAGATATCCCATTCTGCCACAATATAAATGAAACTTGAAGCCAGCTAGCCTACCCAGCATCCAGAGTAGTTTTCAGCCAACATAGAGTTTCTGCCAAGCTAGGAAACACCTAACAACATACCTAAACACATACCGTATACACTAAAACTCTAGCCATCAACAGAAACATATTCTTTGCACTATGTAATGATCCAAAATGTATTTAGACATCATCAGTAGAAAACAGCACCTACCTATCTGAACTATAAGAGTGGATCATCCTTGGAGCCAAGAATACATAGGCTCATTTCCTGCTTCTGACACACTATCTGTGTGATACCAGATGAGTTGCATCACCTCTCAGGGCTCTAGATTCCTCTGTAAGACTATAAATTGCAGAGAAGGAGACAGCCTGCACTGAAAGAGAGTGTTTCCTGGGTCCACTCTCTATTCCCATATTTATTAGATGTGAAACAAAGCTTTTAAAGTAGTTAAATTGTTAAAAATTCATTTAACTTCACAAGTCAAAGATGATAATAGTGTTTACAACTCTTAATGACTCCATTTGAGGTTTTCTTAGCAAAGATACTAGAGTGGTTTACCATTTCCTTCTCCAGTTCACTTAACAGATGAGAAAACTGAGGTAAACAGGGTTAAGTGACTTGCCCAAGGTCACACAACTAGTAACTGTCTGAGGCCAGATTTCAATTCAGGAAAATGAGTCTTCCTGATTCCAAGCCCAGTGCTCTAGCAACTTGAACAACCTAGCTGCCTTACTCAAAGAATTTAACTATTAAAATTTCAGCCTTCTCAAGATCCCGGAAGATGGTTCAACAGGGAAAGTAGTAGTCTGAGTTTGAAAGGGCATTAGATGAGAAAACTAAAATATAACAGTCCCATTTTTATTATATTTAAAAAAGATTTTGCTCTTTGGTCTTTTAATCCTTCAATTCCTTCTCTTTTTTAATGGTTCACATAGTAGCATTTAACCTTTTAAATGGTTTTACTATCATTTATTAGAGAAACACTTCTGCTAATCTCCCTACAAAGTACACAGGACATTTTCAGGAATGATAGTTATTAACCAAAAATTATATAAACTAGTATAATGGTGATGTCAACATTCTTCTCCCTTTGGACAACTGTTCTGAGCAGAAACTCATCACTGGAATCATAAAAGGGTGACTATATCTCAGCTATCCTACCAATCTGGCAGAGCAGGAGATGTGAGAGTGTCCAAGCACCCTAGTTAAACATTTCACTTACCTTTAAACTCAGCATTTCATTGGTTCCTCAACAAATTATCTCTTCCGTTTATGTGCTCATAATGACTTCCTCTCTGGGTAAATAAATGCTGTACGTGACTTTATATACATTTCCTGCCAAATAGCAAGATGTGTGTTTCTGACACAAGTTCCATAAAGTTGAATTAGGTCTACTATCATGTATCTATTTTCTTTAACATGCATATCTGCTTCCAAGAAGATGAGTCAATTTCACCAGTTTTTACAGTCATTAAAAAAATCCTTCCAGAGAAGAATAAGCAAAATATCAATTACTTTTGTCAAGTATCTCTTACCAAGGCATGCAAGGCTTCTAGTACTGTAAGCAGGAACTTCTCACAGATGGGAAGATGCAGAATAAAATAAACACTTCTTTTTGTTATGGGTGGGCATGACGAGATAAATAAAATGATTTAAAAACTGTAAGTGTGCAGCAAATGAGTTCCAATGAGGGTGGGAAGTGGGGTTCAAATACCAGTGTGGCTTTGAGAAGGGAAGAAGCTCTGAACTCAAGTCCTGGGGTTACAGGGGCACCCTTAGAGATGGACTTTCAATGTAAAAATCACCTCAATTTGAGCAAGATGAGAATAAGATATCTGTCTTCCTACAGCATGTATCCTAGATAGGAAGAAAAGTTTC
This sequence comes from Pseudochirops cupreus, assembly GCA_028627135.1. Lineage (NCBI taxonomy): Eukaryota > Metazoa > Chordata > Mammalia > Diprotodontia > Pseudocheiridae > Pseudochirops > Pseudochirops cupreus. The sequence continues at coordinate 307,436,296 of CM053584.1, read as the reverse complement.
TGTAGCATTGTCATAGTTATTGACCGTGACCTGCTTGTGTTGATTAAGAGGAAATGAATGAAAATAATTTTAAATACATAAAAAACAAAATTGAAATGTGTTTTCTAAGACCCACATGGGAAATTGAGGGATTCCATGTGGACAGTAACTGTCTTTGCATTTTCTAGTTGAAGAAAGGGATTTGGGGAGAAAAAGAGGTCTATTGGAAGTGAATAACTGATTAAAAGATGTAAAAGAAAAGGATTTTTAAAAAATTTTGTACCACTGTTTAAAATAGTCAAATAATGAATAGCTGGCAAGAGACCTCCTCATAAGAACTAGGAAACTACTGTGATTATATAAGGAACTCCTTAATAATATACATAAGTCATAAGGAAGAGTACAGAACTTCTAAACATACATTATCTCATTTGACAGTCATGACAAAACTGTGAAGTACTTAATGTATTATTACGTCCATTTTATAGATAAGAAAGCTATCAAATTAATTTTTCTAAAAAACAAATCTGACTAGGTCACATCTAGTCAGTAAACTTTGCTGGCTCCGTATCATTTCTAGGATCAAATATAAAATCCTACATTTGGCATTCAAAACCTTTCACAGCCTGTTCCCCTACAACCTTTCCAGTCATCTTATATTTTACATCCCTGACCTACTCAGCAATCCAATAACGCTGGCTTCCTTGCTTTTCCAGAAACAAGACATTCCATCTCCTGATTCCAGGTATTTTTGCTGACTGCCATGCCTATAACACTCTTCATTCTCCTCTCCTCCTCTTGGATTTCCTAGTTTCCTTCAAGTTTCAGCCAAAATCCCAACCTCTACAGGAAGCCTTTTCCAATCTCTCTTCATTCTAGTGCCTTTTTTCTGTTGATTATCTCCAATTTATTGCTACTAGTTGAGAAAAGGTAATCTTGTATGACCAGGGAATGTGCATGAAAGGGCAAACATCATGAACACTAGTGGTTGGGGAGAGTGTGTGTTGGGGTAAATCATACTTCTGACCCTGTAAAGTTGGTAGTTTCCTCTGGTGATGTAATCACGCTGCTCTCAAGCATTATGGTTCTACTAAACTTTGCCTCACTTCTCTTCCTCATTGGCCGTTGTTTCTGTGTATTAATCCTGTCTCTTCTGTTGAGTGTCTCTGCTAGCGTCACTGTCTCTTTGAGGTTGAGTTTCAACTCTTAAAATCCATCACCTGTTCTCTGCTCTGATCTCCTGAGGTACAATGGATAGCAAACTTCTCTATGGACCTACCAAGAGCAGGTAGGTTTTTAAAGTGAATAGCCATAGCTATGAGTCACAAAATCCAGCTAGGGGAATCAACAGAATTTCCCAGACTAAGATTAAGTCTTTTTGCTTTCTGTTCTAGATTGTGGTATGCTGATTCAAATTCTATGATCACTGACAGCTAGCTGACTTTGCAGATAGAAAATTCCTAGTAACACCAGCTAAACTCTTGAGCACAACTTTGTTCCAACCCCATTTTAGGGACTCTGCTACACCGTTCCCACACACACACTGTGTGGGAGACTGTGGTGTTGAGTGTGACCTTGGTTACAAGATCCTTTTTGGCATTAAAATATGAAGCTAGGTACCAGAACAAAAGTCTGCCTTTCTTAGGCATTTGATATATACCCATTGTGGCTAGCCTCAAACCTTGATGATCTTACAGGAGCACTCCTTATTTGGACTTAGTTTTGATCTATTTGTTGAGACCTTTAAGGAAAGCATTTATATATTTCAGGACTGAAAACCAAAAACAATTATCATATGAATGATATCATCTTCATAATGGCAAATTGTGGTATGCATAATTATCTATGTCCAGAAACAATGTATTTAAATTTTAAATATTCATAGCACAGAATTTGAGAGTTGCAAGTAGCCTCGGCAACCATCTAGTCCATGCCCAAAAGGAATCTTCACTATAACATCTGACAAGTGGTCATTAAGCTGTCCATTGGGAAAAACTACTACCTCTTGGAGCTGCTCTGTTTATTAGGAAGTTTTTCCTAGTATAAGTTTGAAATGTGCTTCTTTGTGGTTTCTACATATTGCTTCTGGTTCTGCTCTCAGGGGCCAAACAGTTTAAGTCTAATCCATAATGGCCCTTCAAATACTTAAAGACAGTTATAAAATTCCCTTGCCCTTACTTTTCTCTAGGCTAAATACCCTCAATTTTTCAACCAAAATATTTCCATAATTTAAATATACAAAATTCACATTTTAAGTTCTTCATCTAATAGATTGTTTCTGTAGATTTCACTTTGTAGGTTCTATATCATTTGAATTCACAGCCCTTTGTTCTCTTGGTTGCCTTCCTCTAGACCAGTGGTTCTCAACATTCCTAATGCCGCAACCCTTTAATACAGTTCCTCATGTTGTGGTGACCCCCAACCATAAAATTATTTTCGTTGCTACTTCATAACTAATTTTGCTACTGATATGAATCATAATGTAAATATCTGATATGCAGAATGTATTTTCATTGTTACAAATTGAACATAACCCACAGGTTGAGAACCGCTGCTCTAGACATTCTCCAGCTTATCAGAACTAAACACAAAATTCCAAATGCCAAACAGGGCAGACTTCATAGTATGGTAGAAAGAGTATGAGACTTGGAACCAGAGGGTTTAGATTCAAATTTTGCCTCTGTCACTTACTATCTATATAGTCACAAGCAATCAACAACCCTCTTTGCCTCAGTTTCCTCAACTGTTAAATTTATAGATTGTCAGATGACCTCAGAGATACCTCCCATCACCAAATCTAGTATATTATGACATTCATATTTCTGAAAATTTTGTCTTTCTTAATGTAGCCCATTTAGTTGTCATATCACTCATGTTGGGTTTACAATCTACTTCAGATAACTTTTAAGCAAACTGCTTTCTATGATTCTCCTAGCCTGTGCTTGTGAAGTTAATTTTTTCAAATGCAGTTGTAAATGTTTAAACCTGTCTCCACTGAATTTCATCCTTTTACATCTAGCTCAATACTCTACCCATAGGCTGGATGAAGTATTCATTTAACATGGTTAATAAACTTATAATTACTTCATCAAAGTGACAGTTAAAATTTTACAGTGCTTTGAGGTTTGGAAAGTGCTTTACATACATTATCTCATTTTATCCCTTTGATAACACTGGAAGATAGGTGCTGCTATTATCCCCATTATAAAGATGAGGAAACTGATGCAGGCATAGGTTTAGTAATTTTTATAGCCTAGTAAAATGTCAAAGGCAGGATTCTAACTCAGTTCTCTCTAATGCCAAGTCCAGTACTCTACATATATTTAAAGTCATGAAGTAAGATTAGTTCAGTAACTTTCTCAGAACAAGTTTAAATACTGGTGAATTAAGACCTAATTTTAATGGCATTCCATTCCTGTATCCTATGATAAAAATCTAGTTATTCTGTATCCCCTCTGGAATCATTAAATGCTACACTCTCATTTTCCTAAGAAGCTTAAGGCCACATTTGAAATGTGATTTAATCTGACACAAATCACTGCCTGAATGAGGCACTGGACAAGGCTGAGAAATAAACTGTTATTCTTCTCCATCCTAAACTGGTTACTCTCAAGGTCAGGGTTAAGAGGAATGACAGGAAATAGGAAATGGGAAATTAACAACTGGAGGTTTAGAATGAGTTTGGGCATTACAAACTACAGGTAAGGCTATGAAAATTTAGGTCTAAACTCCCCCAAAGTGGTGAACCTTTAAACCTTGCACCAGTACAAACATTTACATAAATGAAAGAACCAACATAGAATGTGTGTTGATGCTTGACACTGAGGATGAATCAACGCAACATAAGGGGAAAAATCTGTGTCTGAGTTAGAGGAGAGGAGAGTAAGGCAAATCAAAGCTGTACCAGTTATGGTATAACCTTGCTTGATTCTTTACGCAGAGGTTTCTTACTTCCTTCTTTCTTCATACAGCTAATGAGTTCTTCACACAGAACATGATTTTGCAGGATGACAGATAAAAATTGTGTCAGGAAATTAATTCATTCAACAAATGTTAACTGAGTACTCATCATTGGAAATACAGAGCATTGGGTGCCATAGGGGAAAAAAATTTATTTCCTTGCCCTTGAAGTGTTTATAATCTAATAAGGGCAATAAAATGTGGACACAAATAGCTGTGATACAAGACATGGGAAGTCCAAAGCACTGCTGGAATTGAGGCAAAAGAAAAAAGATAATGTTTTCAGTCATCAGCATAAAGGAAAGAGTTGTAGCTATGGAAATAGATGGGCTCTCTTAGAAAATTAGAACTGAAAGAGACCTTAGACATCATTTATTTCAACCTCCCATTTTTCTTGAAGGCAGCTGGGTGGCACAGTGGATAAAGTGCTGGGCCTGGAGTCAGGAAGACTCATCTCCCTGAATTCAAACCTAGCTTCAGATACTTAATAGTTGTGTGGCCCCAGGCAACCCTGTTTGCCTCAGTTTTCTCATCTGTAACATGAGCTGAAGAAGGAAATGGCAAAGCACACTAGTATCTTTGCCAGAAAAAGCCCCAAATGGGGTCACAAAGAGCCAGATATAATTGAAAAACAACAGCATCAGCAGCAACAACAGCAACTTTTCTTGAAATAAAGAAGCTGTACTAAATATGTATCTGGCCATTTTGATGAATGCAATGTTACAAATCATTCACAGGATCAGAGATTTATAGTTAGATGGGAACATCAAGGCCATCTGGTCCCACTCCCTCATTTTACAGATAAGAAAATTCAAACTGAGGGCACATCAGGCTCTATGTAACTAACTGGCATCCTCCTGACTTTTTTTCCCCCTACTTCCTGTGAAGCTTCTGCTTGCTGTAGCTGTGTGTACTCAAATACTCAGCCTACTGAAAAGCAATGCATTTCAGGAACCATATTAATACATCATTTCTGAATAACATGTAATTGTAATAGTAACAATCACTTATTGTTCCAGTTCTTCTAAATATAATGTTGCAAAGTGAAATCTACAGAAATAGTTTATTTGATCAAAAACTTCAAATGAATCATGCATGAATTTCAATCATATGAAAATCCTCTGTTTCTCTATGTTCTCAACCGTAGCCTTCATAGAAGACCTTACATATTTTTTTTTCCTACTGTGCTCATCTACTCCATTCTAGTTAGTAAATCTGAAGGTGTTGTATTTGTGCATTAACAGTTTTGGAGGCAGAATGGTACAGTTGAAAGAGCATTGGCTCTAGAGTCAAAGGTTTTATTGTTCAGTTTTTTTTCAGTCATGTCTGACTCTTTTGATCCCGTTTGGGATTTTCTTGGCAGATACTGGAGTGGGTTACCATTTCCTACTCCCGCTCATTTTACAAATGAGGAAACTGAGGCAAACAGGGTTAACTGACTTGCCCAGCGTCACACAACTAGTAAGCATCTGTGCCAGATTTGAAGTCAGGAAGAGGAATCTTTCTGACTCAAGGCCTGGCACTCTATCCACTGCACCGCCTAGCTGCTGAATCAGAGGACCCCAATTCAAATCCTAACTCTGATGCTTATATTTAATCTCAGTGTCCTCATTTATAATAATGAGAGAGCTAGACCAAATGACCCCTGCGGTCATCTCTGGCTCTAAAATCCTATCACCTGTCTTTAGACATTAATTCTGTAATTTTTAAGACTTCTATAAAATAGGTAAGATACTTTATCACTCCCTCCATTTTATAAGAAACAAGGAAAAGAGAAACAAATTATAAATCGCCATGTCTGACCTAAATGCACAGATCCAACAATTTGTTTTTCAAACATGCCAAGTAAACCAGGATTCAAATATAAGACATGGATATTCTTTGGAAGAGATCCCTCCCATCAATTAGTTATTATTGTTTTAAAATGCATGTTGATGACTTACTACGTAGGAAAGGAGAAAAAAGGGGCAAGAGAGATAGAGGGTCAAAGAAGAATAAAAACAGTTACAAGAAAAGTACCTGACTCTGGGGAATTAGAGAGAACAATAAGATGCTCCCTTTTTCCAGTACTCCAAGGACAGTCAATAAAAAATACCACTTCTGTGGTACTTTATGAATTTCCATATAATTCTTATGTCTACAATGGATATTTTGAGCACTAATACTAGCAAGGTTTTCAATCTATTATTATTTTCATTTCTGACATCCTTAAGGCTTACTAGATGTCACCGGTGCTTGAGTTGTTTGTATAATGAAAAATAGGCCTAAGTAAAACAGAATTCCTCATGGCCAATTCTGATATATAATAAAGAATAAGAATTACAAAGGAATCTATCTAAGAGATTTTCCCCTACTATAAACTCATTTATCATATCTCTCATTCCTCCACACCAGTGTTTCTTTTTCAATTATACATCATTGACATGAACACAGCTGGAGGGCAAGCTACTGTTACTAATAATTCAGCTTTTACAGGGGAAACAGAAGATGCTGTTTCTTTTAGGACACAAAAAATATTGTTTCCATTTTATCATCTCTGAAATAAACTCCCCAGTATTTTAAATCTGGACTGATGGCAAAGACCAAGGCCCAAGAAGAAGAGTAGTATCCAGATGATTAACTTTAAATTAAATGTATTAATACAGTCATGTTAATGTATGAATTTAATTATAAATCAATTGTGTTAAATTGTAAATTAAATATGTCAACACCTTTTAAAGATATCCTTACAAAGAGAACCTTATAGTCCAACCAATGAATGTTGCAAACATTTTTCAAGTCCTATGTTTTTCACCACTCAAACTAGTATTTCTTTTCTTCTTGGAAGCCCCCTGAAGTTGCATTTCACTCTCTGACCTTGCTTGAGTGTAATTCCACTATATCCATTTCCAATACCACCATATTTAAAATACAAAAAATTTTCTTTTTTATCACATAAAAAATTCCTTTACATAATTTCACCTCTTTGTGCCTTTTATTCCTTAGATTACTCTTCTGTCTCCACATGACTCCATTAAAAACAGTGTGCGTGTATTGAAAAGCAAACTAGCGAATAAGAGATTAGTTGTGTGGCCTTCAAAAGATTATGCCTAGTCTCTGGATCCCTGTTTCCTCAGTTGTAAAATGGCGACCTAAATGTATGTTTGGTGGGGGGTGGGGAGGGGGGTGGTTACTAGATACTATTGAAGGTTGCTCACAACTCTGAATGTCTATGATCTAAGAATCTGAATTTGGTGATATGGACAAATTGTTTTCTAACAATGGCTGAAATCTATATTTGTGCATTTTCCTTTAATTAATCAAAATTTGAGTGTTTCAATCTTGCCAATTTAATGATACCATTCAAGATGTGTTTTTTGAAAAATGTAATTTGCTTGGCTAAATATTGTGGCTGCCATAGTAATAATTAAGTCAGATTTTTTTACAGGAACAGAAATATGGTAATGTTGTGAGCTTAATGGGAGTTTTAAATAGTTCACATAAAGAATTAAAAAGAAAATATGTAATTTTGAACATCAACTCCATTCAAGAAAACAAATTTAATTTACAGAAAGGCAAATTAGGCATCTAAAACATGATGATAGTTAACGCATGCCTGTCATCTAAAATCAGTAGTAAGCCATCTGGCTAACTATATTTATTTCAATATAATGAATCTTACACAAAGATTTTTACATTTTTGTAGATCATGCATAATGAAGCTAGCAGCAAAAAGACTACGACATCATCAACTTAATTCTGGAGGAAACCTCATTTGTGGTTTCTTATCAATATGTTTAAAGCCTTTCTACATGCTACATTTACCGTATACTTTGTATATGTTCCTTCCCTCTCCTTTTTGGGAAAGACGGTCAAAAAGAACATTCTCTGTTGGTTCTCCCCAAGCTCTTTCCTACTTTGAAACAGCAAATGCTGCCAGCAAAAGCTTCCTTAAGAAAAATATATTTAAAATAAAAGACCTTGTCTGGACAGCTACTGTCTGGGGTAGAGGGAAAGAAACTTGTTAGTCCTTACTTTTCTCCCTCCCTTTTTATTCTCCTTCATCATCTAGGGGCTTGTACTCATTCTCTCTCTAGCTTTCCCTCCCTTCTATATCCCCTAGTGGGGGAATGGGGAAGATAGGAGGGAAAGGTGCAGAACTGTCATCTCTGTTTTTCAATGCCTTTCCTCACCTGTGGGGCACCTACAATGAGGAGGAACCTAATCCTTCTTCCCTTGGACCAAACATTCTGAAGTCCCAAACCCAATGCCTGAAATGATAATAAAAATAATATACTTCTATTCAAAGAAAAGATACACACATTATCTTAATTTGATCTTTACATTACACCTTTATGTATTTCACCTGTACCTTCACTCTATTATTCCACTGGTTTCTCCAGGGAGGTAGGGAATTACTATCCCTCTTTTACAGATTACAACAAACAAAACAAAGGTCAGAGACAGTAGATGATTTGCCCATGATTACAGATATAAATGTGAGCACAATCTTATAGATCAGCTCCTTCTCCTCCTCTCTTTCCTTCCTTTTTTTTCTGTTTTTCCATATGCTTTTCCCCCCCCCTCTCTAATGAGAAAATACCAAAGAAAAATTGTCAAGGGATTCAGATAATGTTAATAAATAGAGGGAGACATCTCAAAGATGAAGAAAGTGGCCGAGTGTAGCAGAGAATCAGAGTTCAACCGGTATTCACTATTAGAAATATTATTAGATGACCAGGTTTTGCCCTAAAGACAACTGTTGATTATGCACCATGCCCTCTTCAGTGAAGAGCTGGAGGACACCGAGTTTAAAACCCTGAACATAGTGTCAGATATGGTCTGTGTATTGGTTGGCTTTGTTGAACTATCTTCTTCCTTTTAAAAATCTTTGTTGCAAGGGAAATCTTGCTGGTTAAGGAAAGAGTAATAATATATTAAGAAATAAATGAAAGACAAAGACAACTAGCATCAATAAAAACATTATGATAAGTAATAGTAGGATCGGTAATAATCTCACCATAATACTATAAGGTATTACTAATAAATACCCTGGAAACATCATTTCATGAAAAAAAAATTTGTGCCCCAGCTTACAATAGAGAAAGATACCTGCCTAGAAACTGTTCAACTGGAGAAACTGAGACAATGTTTGCCAACCACAAATTTTGGTTTTATGGAACAATAAAACAATTCAGGCTCTGTAATGACAGAATGGAGAAACTATGGTTTAAAAGATCATTCTGTAATCATTTTAGACCTTTGTTATTAAGGATATAGTTTTGAAACTCTTGAAAACCACAAGCCCATATTTCCCTACAATCATCTTATTGTGTGTTGTCATATTTACAATAATGCTGAACAGATTTGGCTTAAGATATATTGTTTATGATCCTGTCAGTATCAGGGTTTTTGTTTTTTTTTTTAACCTCCAAGCCCACCTGTATTGGAATCTTAATTATAAATTAGTAAGTGACAACACCCATCTGCACTATAGTCAACCTTTCAGGACTCCTAGACCTTTGGTAAATAATGCTGTTGCCAATTCACTTTGCCCAACTCAGTTGTTCCCAACTACTCCCAACTAACTTGTTTCTACTAACCATCCCAGTTTCAGATTTAATTCCTTCAATCACATGTTGAAAGGTATTGTTGAAAATTTTACATGATAATTTTGCTGTATATTTGAATGAAATAACAAGTTGTGCATAGTAGATTTGCAGTTTCATGTACAATCATCTTCGTTTTGGAAATGCTCGTTTTATTCCATAAATTAAAAATAAAACTTTAAAAAGAAAGATATTGTTGCTATAAAATTATGACTGTCGGCATTTCATGTCATATAGCCAACTTTGTTTTATTCTCATAAGTACATATTCTTTTTGCTGTAAAAGGATCTCTGCAGTTGCAATGGTTCTTGATCTTGAGTCAAAATAATGAAATCCAAGGCATAAAAGAGTCCCTAGGAGAGGTAATCTGGTGCCAGCTCTTCATTTAACAGGTGAAGACATCCAGGCCTAGAGAAGTTAAATAATTTGGCTATGCTACATAACTAGTTCATGATGGCAGAGACAGGATTGGAATGAGTCCTTTGACCCAAAGAACAGTGCTCTTCCTTCACCCGACATTCTCTTTAATAGAGCTTTTCTTTTCTTTAAATATCCACCCTTTTACATCTTTTACCAAATCCTTGGGAGAAAGATCCTTAAGGCTCAAGAGCACTTTAGCATTTTATCAAGCTTAGCTTTGATTGCTGATAACGAGACTAGAACTGTATAGGAACCAACAGGAGTCCCCAAAGCTTTTCAAAACTAGAAGTGAAGCTTAAAATTCAAAATTAACTGATATTTACCTCTGGTCAGAGGTAACATACCTAGTTCCTCCATACTTTTATGGAGTTGTTAATCAAGATTGTATTATGGAATCCTACTCGCACAGCTGTCATTTAACCTGCCTTAAACATTTTGAAGACACCTCATTATCATGATGTTCTTATAGAAAGAAAAGCAATTTTTTACAATATGAATTTCCATAAGCAAGACACTCAACATTTCTCTTTCATTATATTTAATAATGGGCTACAATGGTTAGTGAAATGCTGCACCTAATATCCTGCTGGCTACTTTGTTTCCCCTCCTCCCCTCCCAAACAGGACTGCTCTATAAGTGTGGCTTTTAATCAGAATGAATGTAGAAGGAAGTGGAAAGGGGGAGTAGAGAGTAACCAAGGAAGTTAAGTCAGCTAGGATATTTTTGCTTATTTCAGGTCAGAATTTTGCTTAGGCTTTCCCTTTATATTTCTCCCGATCATCAATCATGACACTGAATGTCTTGCTTTGCTTGGATTTATCATCCTCCTGAGTTTACAAGAAGCTAGAGCTCTCACAGCTTCCTCCTCCCCTCAGCCCGACCTCCTCTGACCACATACTTTGCTGGAGACTCACATTCCTCCCTTGCACTAGTCCAGGGGAAGAATTGAGCTCCAATGGAGCACTCAACCGTCCCCGAGAAACTGACAAGAGAAGGCAGGACTGGGCAAAGGCGCAGCGTGGGAGGCTGAGCCTGTGGGAGGAAGCTGGGAGGGCAAACACACTATTAAAAAAAAAGCTCTTTTCCTTTTTCAGAAACCTTTTCCCTCACGGACCAAGGCGTCTCTTAAAACAACCAAAAGATTCCGTCTTGTGACATAGTGAAAATGATCCAGGACAAAACCAAGTCAAAGCTGCAACTGACGAGACAGACATACACTCTATTGGCCGGAGGCTACGTCCTCTGGAAGCCCAAAAAAATGATAAAATGAAGTAAAATAAAAATGCATCCCCAGGCGTTGCCCGTTTTAGCCTGTCAAATAAGCCGATAGGAAGAAGAAGGATGTCCAGATCGTGCGAGAGCAAGACCCGGCGGCGGCAAATTGCAGCCACAGCTGAACTGGAATACAACATGTAAATTGCACTCACACTGCCCGGCTAGGGGGTGGCTGAGGGCGGGGTGGGGAGGGAGGGTCGGAGAACGCGCAAACTAGACAGTGGAGAGTGGGCTAGGAACATACACACACACGCACACACGCACACACACTCTCACACTCTGACTCTAGACCCAAACAATGTGAAGGCGGAATCCACCCTGCTCCTCCTTCTGCACAACCTGGCCACGAACACACAGCCTGCGCTCCAATTTGTGGGTGGGGAAGGGTTCGCTGTTCACTACTCCCTCCCGTCTGCCCCGAAGTCAACCCAAACCACCGCCACCCATCTCACCCTCAGTGCGGCCAGCTGCAAAAGAGGAAGTCCCACGGTCGGTTGCTATGGCATACTGATGCTCTTTGGCTTTCACACCTGGCGAGCTTTAGGGGGAGGGGTGTAAGAGTTAGGAGAAGCGGGGAGTCATCCCTGTTACACCCCATTCACAGTCCCATTCCTTCCCCTTTCTAACTTTCTCATTCGAGCGCCCCCCTCCCCTTCCTTACCCAAGTACTGCCGCAGGTCGAGCAGGAAGCGAGGGGGTCCCCCGTTGAGCTGATAGAAGAGGGATCCCAGGCAGAAGACGAAAAGGGTGGCCATGCAGAAACCGTAATCCCGGAGGGAGAAGCGCAGGAAAGGCAGCAAGGAGCCGGGGCGTTTCCAGCTGCCCGGCCCCGGAGGGGCTCCCCCCAGGGGGGCCACATGGGTCCAGGGGTCGGTGCTGCTGTGGTGCTGCTGCTGCTGCTTCTTCTTCATCGCCTGTTCCGCCGCCTCAAACAGCCTGCCCCTGCCAGGAAAGGGTCACCCATCCGCCTGCGAAGAGGAGAGCTTCGGCAGGGAGGCTGCACATGGGGAAAGACGACCAGGCGCGCGGGGAGGGAAGCACCGAAGGGGAGAGGCCAGGGAATCTCGGGCACCGCTGAAGTTTGCTGGTGCTACTCAGGAGACTTTCCTCTCCATCGCTGCTGCCGCCGCCGCCGCCTTCCCTGCCAAGAGTGTCCCTGCACACTCAGGCTCCGGGGCGCTGCTGCCTTCCTTCCGAGGCTCCTCCGCTCCGTCCTGGGCGCCGAGTTCCTGACCGGCTTCTCTGGCCCAGCCTCTCGGTTTCCTGGCCCGCTAGCTCCTATCCCCAGCCCCAGCCCCCAGGGCTCGCCTCTAGCACCAGCGCCAGCGTGTGCCCCCCTGCTTTGTGTCGAGTTCAGCGTGTTTTGTCCCCGTTCAGGCTCCTCCGAAGAACGGCAGGGAAGAACAGGAGGCGGACACCATCTCCCTCGCTCCACCTCCTTGACAGGGGTTTTCCTTCTCCTCCTCCTCCTCCTCTTCCACCTCCCCTCCTCTCCCTTCTCGCCCTCTCTCCTCTCCCAGCTTGTGTCCCAGGGCTTCGTTTCGGTGTCACATTACTGCCTCGGAGCAGGGGAGGGGGGACGTCGTTTTTCCGCAAGTAGGAAGAAAGTTTCTCGGGTTTGGGTTTTGTTGTTGTTGTTAGTCCCCCCACCCCCTTCCTTTCCCCCTTCTCTTCACTCTGATCTTGGTTACTGCGCCACCAGCGACCTCTTGGGGGCTCTGCTGACTTCCCTCTCATAAACCGTCTTGGGGAGTAAGGGCCGCAACTTCAAAGAGGAAAAAGGATGTTTTTCAGACCCCAAAAGTTCATTCTCTTGCTTGACGCTTGCGAGTTGCCTAAAAGGTTGAAGAAAGGACACCAGAGATGGACGGAGATTTTGTTACTGGGATGGAGAGAAGAGAAGAGATAGTCAAGGATTCTTGGCTGTAGTTAAACAGCATCCTGCGGGAGATAGAGGTCATGAGGTCTCGCTGGAAATTCCATGAAGAAAGGGAGATAAAGGAAGAAAAGAAAGGAATTAGAGGAGAGAATACCCTGTCCTTATTTCTCTTGTACCTTTCCTATCGCCCTCCACCTTCTTGGTTTTCCTGTTGCTCCTCCGCCATGCAGGGACAAATGGGAAAGTACCTTGCTCTATCACATGAAAGCAAAAGGAATGGAAGCCCACACATCCCCAGTTGTCAAAACATGCACTTCTATTTCTCCATCCATCTTCTCCTTTCTCCCTACATAGGAGAAGGGAAAGACAATAGTAAGAAAAACAGAGGGAGATGCTACACCGGAAAGTCCATTCAAGATAGTTCACTTAAGTAAGAGTCATTGGAGAGAAAGAAATACTGCTTACCTAAGACACATCAAATTAGGGAGTCTCGGGAAAAGACCATTTTGAGATAATAGCCAGTTCAAGTGAGTTCTTTTGATTCATAATTTGGAAGATAAGAAGACAAGCTTTATGGTCATCGGTTAATAGGTACTTCTTTAGTTCACACAATATACAAATAGCAGCTTCTGCTTTCAGCGTCTCTTCCAATTAGTTTTCAAATCTACTTTATTCTTTGTAGCAAAGATATAGCTAATGATTTCATATATACCCTGGGGAGGTAGCATGTTTGGTGGAAAGAACAATTGACTTAGGAGCCAGGAGCAGTAACAAGGGAGGGCCCAGAAAGTTACAGCTATGATTTATGGGGTCATAGGGAAGTAGATCAACACACTCCATGCAGAAAAAAAGACAGTTATGCCATTTTTTGCATGTAGTCATCACTGAAAATATGCTACAACTGAGTCATGTCCACAATACATCTCTTCTTTGTTCTTTGGGTCACCTGAAACTGATTCTTTAAATATTGTCGTTTTCCAAGATTCATATCTATACAGCACCACTGGACATTTATGTCAGAAAGATGAATTGTTGTGCTAAGGAGAAACTTGGGATCAGTAAAAGCATTGTGTGATTTCCCAAACACAATTCAAATTGTTGTCTTCCTCCTATTTTTCTCTGAGCTCAATTCACTGTCCACCTGCAGGGGCTATCCCATATTTCTTTATTGATGTTCTAACTTGATGATCTAGTCATCCAAGCACATCTTAAAATCTCAAGAAAAGGAAATGTTTCTGTGATACTCCCTCAGACTTCCCTTGCCCAACTCATACCATCACTGAACAATTTGGTCCCCAGAGGGGTGGTAGTTACTATTCTCAGGAGCCTAATGATAATCCTTTATTGGCAACTAACCTCCCAAATGCTAGCTCGTGAGCCCCCACCAGTGTGTCTCCCCTTAGCAACAAGCTGATAAATTCAGTTCTGCAGCAATGTCATGTAATCAAATGGCATAGTAAGAATAGTAACTACAAATCATTTCACCCAACACTGAGGGCATATTTTCCCACAAATATACCCAGGTTCCAAAAGCATGTCAGAGTGGGCAGGAATCCAAAGTACAATGGTAATGAAGCATGTGTATGGGGGACCCACAATGCCAAGGCAATTTATCATTCCTAAACTGTACAACCTTGATGTCGTATCTCTGGCTAGAGGGTCCTCACAATGTTTGCTACAAGTAACTCTGCTCTTCAGCTAAACTGCATTCATAGGGCGCAGTGTCTCTGATAGACTGGAATTCATCTGAGCAAGTTCCTTCTAGGGCATGATGTCTCCACTGAATGCCCCAATCTACTGCTGAGCAGGGCTGGTTAGATCACTCAGTGACTGTATTGGCTCCTGACCAAAGATCCAAGGATGCTAGATCAGGCTGTGTTGGTAACAGCTGTTGGACAGATGCTACCTGGATGGCCAAAGCAGGTGCCTTGGCTCTGTGCTAGTACATTGATCTGCTGATCTTCTGGGCAATCATTTTCTTTCCTCAAACCATTAGCTGGGCTATGGGGTACTGTACTCTCTCCAAGTGGAATGTCATGGTGCTCTTTTTAAAGTGCTACAAAGCTTTTTTAGCCAGGGAAATGACCTTTAGTATAGGATCTGATGAAGCTTCTTTCCTTTCACTTCCTCAGCACCTGAGTCCTGATGTGGTTTGTCAGCTCTAGCAAAAGATTGAAGCAGACTTGCCTCTTCTTTTGAAAAATTCTTCCTTGCTCAAAAGATTCATTTCTCCATAAACCACTTCATATTCCCTTAGGTTAAGTAGTCCTCTCTACCCCCATCATACTATTTGGGAATCTTATGGTAGATGAGAGGCTAGGGACTACTTTGTGAATATAGCCTATGCTCTGGATACATGTTCGTTGTCTTGCTGTCCTCTTCATAAGCAACTAAAGTATTCAAATCACCAAACCTTTCTAGTCTGGAGAATGTCTATTTTGAATTACCTTTCAAAAGTCTCACTCTTTTAGCCTCCATAAACTTTTATTTTTTGCTGAAGTCTCCCAGGGCACACCACTTTCTGTTCACTTATTTTCTTCCAATCCAATATGGATTTTGGGCCAATTTCTTTTGAGTGATAGCAATTATTTATATACCACTTTATTGTTTTCAAATAACTGTGTGTATGTATACATACACATATATACAAATATATACACACATATACATATATACATAATCTCATTTGATTCTCACAACTATCCTTCAAGGTAGTTATCATTAGTCTAAGGTGTTATCATTAGTTTAAGGTGTTATCATTAGTTTCATTTCACATGAACAAAATGTAGCTGAGAGATTGATTTGTCTAGGGTCACACAGCTTTTTTTACAGGCAGGATTTAAATCTAAAGCCCAATGGAGGCCCTGTAATTTTGTGGTGTTTGATTCAATCATCAGAATATCATTCATGACTTGGAACATCCAGAATATTTCACTATCTGTAATAGAGGTTCTTAAACTTTTTAGTGCAATGGCCCAGGGGAAGCCCATAGACCCCTTCTCAATGTTTTTAAGTAATTGAAGAAAATGTCAAATTTCAATTAGATGTTAGTAAAAAAAATGAAGTTGCAATTTTTTGCCATGCAAGTGTATGGACTTCTAGAATGAGTGGGTCAAACAAGAAATTATAGAAACAATCAGTAACTTCATTCAAGAGAATGACAGTAATGAGACATCATACCAAAACTTGTAGGATGCAGCAAAGGCAGTTCTTAGGGGAAGTTTTATATCCCTGAATGCATATATGAATAAACTAGAGAAAATGGAGGTCAATGAATTGGGCATGCAATTGAATAAGCTAGAAAAAGAACAAATAGAAAATCACCAATTAAATACTAACTCAGTAATAAT
>CM053584.1:307385911-307419345 GCA_028627135.1 Pseudochirops cupreus | reverse complement strand
CTAGAAATGTTTGCAGTAGCAATTAGAGAAGAAAATGAAATCAAAGGAATCAAATTAGGCAAAGAAGAGACTAAGCTATCACTCTTTGCAGATGATATGATGATATACTTGGAGAATCCTAGAGAATCAAGTAAAAAAAAAACTTCTTGAGACAATAAATAAATTTAGCAAAGTTGCAGCATATAAAATAAACCCATATAAACCCTCAGCATTCCTATATATTTCTAATGAAGTCCAAAAGCAAGAGATAGTAAGAGAAACCCCATTTGAAGTTACTGCAGACATTATAAAGTATTTGGGCACCTATCTGTCAAAACAGGACCTATATGAACATAACTACAAAACACTTTTCACACAAATAAAATCAGATCTAACTAATTAGAAAAACATCAATTGCTTGTGGCTGGGTTGAGCTAATATAATAAAAATGACAATTTTACCTAACTAATTAAATTATATATTTAGTGCCATACCAATCAAGCTACCAAAAAATTGCTTTATAGAGCTAGAAAAAAATAGTAACAAAATTCATTTGGAAGAACAAAAGGTTCACAAAGCAAGACAATTAATGAAAAGAAATGCTAGGGAAGGTGGCCTAGCCGTACCAGATTTTAATCTGTATTATAAAGCAGTAGTCATCAACACTACTTGGTACTGGCTGAGGAATAGAGTAGTGGATCAATGGAATAGATTGGGTACAAAAGACTCAGTAGTCAATGACTATAGTAATATACTGTTTGATAAACCCAAAGACCCCAGTTTTGGGGATAAGAACTATTTGACAAAAATTGCTGGGAAAACTGGAATATAGTATGGTAGAAACTGGGCATAGACCATTATCTAACACCATATACCAAAATCAATTCTAAATGGGTGCACGATCTAGGTATAAAGGCTGATACTGTAAGCAATCTGGGGAAGGTATAGTTTACCTGTCAGATTTATGGCATAGGGAAGACTTTATGACTAAACAAGAGTTAGAGAGCATTATAAAATGCTGAATGAATAATCTTGACTACATTAAATTGAAAAGTTTCTGTACAAACAAAGCCAAAGTAACCAAGATTAAGAGGGAAGTAGGAAATTGAGAAAGAATTTTTACAACCAGTGTCTCTGATAAAGGCCTCATTTCTAAAATATGCAGGGAATTGAGTCAAATCTACAAGAATACAAGTCATTCCCCAAATGATAAATGGTCAAAGGATACGAACAGGCAACTTTCAGAGATAGAAATCAAAGATATTTATAAGCATATGAAAAAATGCTCTAAATCACTATTGATTCGAGAAATGCAAATCAAAACAACTTTGAGGTACCACATCTCACCAGTCAGATTGGCTAAGATGACAAAACAGGAACATGACAAATGCTGGAGAGGATGTGGAAAAATAGGAACACTAATGCATTGTTGGTGAAGTTGTGAACTGATTCAACCATTCTGTAGAGCAATCTGGAACTATGCCCAAAGGGCTATAAATAATTACATACCCTTTGACCAGTAATTCACTACCAGGATTGTATCCCAAAGACATCATAGAAGCGGGAGGTAGACCCATATGTACAAAAATATTTATTGTAGCTTTCTTTGTGGTGGCAAAAAATTGGAAAATTAAAGGGATGCCTATCAATTGGGGAATGGTTAAACAAGTTGTGGTATATGAATGTAATGGAATACTATTGTGCTATAAGAAATGAGGAGCAGATGGACTTTATATTTACTTGGAGAGGCTTATACAAACTGATGCTAAGTGAGAAGAGCAGAACCAGGAGAAATTTGTACATGACAAACACAATGTATATGTGAAGACCAACTTTGATAAACTGGACTCTTCTCAGCAACACAAGGTTATAAGACAACTCTAAGAGACCCAGGATGGAAGGAGATGTCTACATTCAGAGAAAGATCTAGAAAGAACAGAGTTTAAATGGAGACCAAAGCAAACTACATGCTCTCTTTCTTTCTTATGTTTGGTTTTGTTTCCTCTTTCCCATTGTTCATTCCATCAGTTACCACCCTTCTATACAACCAGACTAATGTCCAATGTGAAAGTATTTGCAGATCCTATACTTGATTGCATGCTGCCGTGGGGAAGGGGAAGGAGGAAGGGGAGAAAATTTTAAACTCAAGGGACTACGGAACTGAATCTTGTAAACTAAAAGTAAATAAACAAATCAATTAAATTTTAAAAAAGTATATGGGAAGTTAGTGGGTTTCCCCTTAGTGTAAGTCTTTAAAAACTGTGACCAGATGACCACTAAGTTGGAGATATTTTGGATAATATTCACATTTTGGGTATGGATTGTATAAGATTATCTCTCATATCCTTTCCAGATCCAAAATCCTCTGAGTCCCTGAGGGGATACATCTGAGAAAATGAAGGTGTTCCAAGCCATGATCTAAAAATAGAAGGAGGATCCTACACCAAAGTCAAAGAATTCCACAGAGATGATTAATCCAGGGGGTCAGACTAAGATTCATGAAAGGCAATCTAGTATAGGTATGGATTCTGGAGAGTTGAAAGAGGTGTAAGAGGTCTATTAAGAAACAAGGTCAGAAAGGTTTTATTGAGGCAGAAGTACCTTGTTTGATAACACTTTGCCTCATATTACTTCTCAACCCTATATAGTCATTTTTGTGGGTTTTGCCCTCACCCTCTTTTCCTTCTGTATATATGACCCACGATTTTACATTGTCCCAATTCATTCAGGGAATTTGACATCATCCCAAACCATACAACTTTTTCTTTCCTTATGAGACAGACACTGACAAACTAACCAAAACAAAATCTGGATTGTTGAGTAAGAAAGGAAGAGGAGGTAGGAAGGGGACTAAGAGAGAAGTTACATATGCATGCCCCAACTTTTCCCTCCAATTTCTACCAGAAAGACTCAAAATCCAAAGCCTATTTTCTAGGTCAAGTTTTGACTTACTGTTAGTGGTATTGAGGCTGCCCTGATTATGCTCTGAGATGTGATAGTTGTTTACTCCTACAGCTTTATGCTACCCTTCAAAAGTGCTTTGGCAAGCCTGGGCAATTTTTCTGTCAGCAGATTGAAGAGGTGTGTGGCATGCCCATCAGAGACTAATGGCATCATTAGTTGCTAGGGAGAGTCAGAGAGGGAAGAATGCGGGTGTTACATCAGTTTCAACATTATGTCATAGGTCATAATACAAAGCAATGACATTTAGAATGATGAACAACACACTAGCTTAACATTTTTAACTGACAAGGGCTTTAGGGAAGAAGAATTGAGATGGGTTAAAGATTCAACTCCAGAACCATTGAGCTAGGCAGTGAAAATCGCTTGAGGATGTGATCTTAAGGCTTTTCCTTTTAATCTCAATTAATGGGGCACCTTCTGTGCATCACATTATAAAATATATGGAAAATATTTAAGACACTATTCCAAAATAGTCAGTTAAAAGGTCAGTAATAACATGATAAGTAGGATAAAGAAATAGGCTATTCAATGCAATGTTCGGTTTATATTTTATTTTCTCAGATTTTATTTCAACACTGGATTTTCAAGAGCTGTGGCATGGGTATGGCTATTTTCCAAGGCTGGGAAGCTTAGTAAAGACAAAACTGGAATAAAAACCATCAGACTTATGGCCATCCCTAGTCACTTAGTAGCTGTGTGACCTAATCTTCAGTTTCTTCAACTATAAAACCAGGATACTGAAAGTTGAAGTACCTATTTCACACAGCTGTTGTAATCATTCTATAGGATAACATGTGGAAGCACTTTGTGAAGTAGAAAATGCTGAATGTTATTTTCATCACATCCAGCAGTAGGTAAAGAGTGTCAAAGTCTATTCTTTCCCCAACTTATAACAATTAAACTCTTCCTAGAGTTTTCCCCCAAATAAACAACTTTCCTCATGACTCTTATGTATTTAGTCAAAAGTCATTATGACCAGCTAGATAAGTGCCATAGTTTTGGATTTTTTTTATTTGTGCTTTTAGAGCTAGAAATTATTTTAAAGGTCATCTAGTCCAAGACTTCTTAATTTTTTTTCCCACTGGAACCCCTTTTCAGGTGGTATTGCATGCCTGAGGTGCAAAGTGCACATGCTTCATGCTCAGAACTAAGGTTGCCTTGAAGTTACAAGCACTGCCAGAAACACCTCGGATTGATTACATGTTTGAGTTCTAATTAATTTTTGGTCACTATGCATTCAAAAACCTTTTACTGTTGCCAAATTTTTTTTTTTGCAAACCTATATGGGATTGCGACCCACAGTTTAAGAAGAGCTGATCTATTTCAGTCTCCTTATCTAAGTAAACTGACTTGTCCAAGGTCATATATGTAGAAGCTGAGTCAAGATTCAAATTCAGACCACCTGTCTGCAAATTTACTATACCAACTGGCTAATTACACCATCTGTACTTCTGAATGGTACCTAAGGTCACAATGTTGGTGTGTTTCCTATTGCTATATTCTGTGGGGGGAAATGAAAAAGCATACCACATGGTCTTGGCCCTCAAAAAGTTTACTGTCTAACAAGCTTGCTTAAATGATCTTATACACTCTCTTTGGAACTCATTCTATTTTTGATCCTCATTTCATATAAATGCAATCTTAGGCTGCAATTAAGATGTGTCCACGACTAAGAAGAGAAAAATAACAGAGCTGTAGCCAGGGTGAGCCACCCAGGAATTTGCTCAGGGTTCAATGATTAGAGGATGTAGATGACATATTTTGTTCTTTCTTTTCTTCCCTCACCAGCTAGGAACAGTGAGATTTAGCAACTAGCTAGCAAGAACTAATAGTTAAAATGGGAAGCTATCATATGAACAGACTGGAATAAACTTCTCCACCCTCCTCTCACTCCTTTGGTAGCAGGGTACATGTTTAAAAACTGGTTCTTTGAGGGGAGATGTACATGCAACATAATTTTAAATTTAATTTGCATTATTAACATTTTCTCCATCAATCAATCTATATATTAGGCACCTACTATATATCAGGCACTGTGCTAAATGCCAAAGACAAAAAAAGAAGCAAAACATAGTCCTTACACTCAAGGAGCTCAAACCTAATGGAAGAGATAACAAACAAACAAATATATACAAACTAGATACAGGATGAATAGGAAATAATAGAGGAAAGGCACTAGAATTAAGAGGAGTTGGGAAAAGCTTCCTTTAGAGCAGTGGTTCTCAACCTTCCTAATGCTGTGACCCTTTAATACAGTTCCTCACATTGTTCTGACCCTCAACCATAAAATTATTTTCGTTGCTACTTCATAACTGTAATTTTGCTACTGTTATGAATCATAATGTAAATATCTGATATGCAGGATGTATTTAAATTGAACAGAACCCATAGGTTGAGAACCGCTGCTTTAGAAGATGAGATTTTAGTTGGGATTTAAAAGAAGTCAGTAAGCAAAGATGAGAAAGGAGAACATTCCAGGCATGAGGAACATCCAGAGATAATTCAAAACAGCAAAGATGCCAGCATCACTGGACCAAACATTATGTAGCAGGGAGTAAGGTGTGACTAGAAAGACCATGGGAATGGACAAAGTAACAAAGGACTTTATTATTATTATTTGCTTTTTGGAGGGCAGTTGGGGTTAAGTGACTTGCCCAAGGTCACACGGGTAGTTTTTGTGTTGAGTGTCTGAGGTCACATTTGAACTCAGGTCCTCCTCACTCTAGGGCCAGCACCCTATTCAATGTGCCACCTAGCCGCCCCATAACAAAGGACTTTAAATACCAAACAGAAGATTTTGTATATTATCCTGGAGGTAAAAGCAGCTGGAATTTGTTGATGTGGTCAGATCTTCCCTTTAGGAAATCGCTTCAGTGGCTGAATGGAGGATGGGTATATAATTATGATGGAGTACTACTTCATCATAAGAAAAGCTGAGCTTGGTGATCTTAGAATAACATGGAAAGGATTGCACAAAATAAGGAAGAGTGAAATGAGTAGAACCAAGAGAACACTGAATAAGAAAGGTAATAGCAATATTGTTTTATGAATGATTTTGAATGAATAAGTTATTTTGACTATTATAAATACATGAATTAACTCTAAAGAACATATGAAGAAAGGCACTATCTGCATCCAGAGAACAAACTGATAAATAGAAGTATGTATAGAATAATTTTACATATATGCACCTATTTCTGTCTAATGGTAGCCCTCTCTAGGGCAGGGGGGTGGGTAAGGAAGAAAAATAGGAAAAAAAAGAAATTTACATGATAATTTTGTATATTTGAAAGGAGTAGCAAATTGCGCATAGTAGATTTGCAGTTTTATGTGCAATCATCTTTTTATTGTACTAAATTATGGAAAGGCTTGCTTTATTCCATAAATTAAAAATAGAATTTTTAAAAAAAAAGTAATGAGGAGAGACTTGAGACAGGCACTACAGTATTTATTTTCTACACCATGGTGAAAGGTGAGGAGGTTATCACCACAGTACAATTGTGGGGAGATGAGGACCTGCACCAGAGTGGTGGCAGCGTTAGAGGAGAGAAAGGGGGCACATTCAAAAGATACTGCAAAGGTAAAATCAACAGACCTTCCAAAAGGCCTTGGATATGAGGGTACAGTGGGGATAAAAGACAGTGAGCAATTCAGGATGACTCCTTTGCAAGCCTGAGGGACTGGGAAGGTGGTATTGCACTTTATAGTAATAGAAAAGGTAGGTGTGATGGGGAGGATGGTTTGGGAGAAAGAAAGTACATTCTGTCTTAGACATGTTGAGTTAAAGATTCCAGCTTAAGACATATAGTATTAAGTCATAACTATGTGAAAGATGTTTCTTTTGATATGATGTTACCATTATCAGAAAGCTACAGTAATGGTCAGAAGGAGATCAATGTGAGACCACTTTGTGGCCAAACTGCAGCTCTGGAGGTAGTGTTCCTGAGTGGTATTCCCTAGGTGTTTGTGTTCTCAGGTATTAGATGAGTCTTTTTGAAAGTATTGCTTAGTGGGGTGGCAATTGCCTTAAGTATTGGCACAGAGAATATTAAAGGGTTTCAGAATGATGAATCTGCTCAAAGATTAGTAGCAGCTCTTTCCTAGACAATATCTTCTGAGACATTTCCTATTTTCTTGTCACATGTATAAAACACAGTGTTATCACATCCTGATACAAGACTATTACCCAAAATGCTACTGGAAAGCTGCATAGTCAAAACTGCACATTTGGAATCAGGAGTGTGTGTGTGTGTGTGTGTGTGTGTGTGTGTGTGTGTGTGTGTGTGTGTAGCACTCTTCAATCTGACTTTATACTACACGCTCAACTTAATGATGCAGTGTTCCCAAACATTATTCTTTATGATCAACTCAGATCAGTCTACACACTAACCCTTACACCACTTTCATTCTTGCCTTCCATCTTTACTTATGGTATTTCTCACTCCAAGAATGTTATCTCCTTTCCTTTTCACCTAGCCAAATCCTATCCTTCTTTCAAGATGCAATTAAAATCTTGAGTCTTCCATGAACTCTTCTCTGATTTCCCCAGAATCCCACTGTCTCCTTTTCCTTTAAACTACTGAACTACATATAATCGGCATCATTCAATTTGCCATTTAATCGTGGCAATTTTTATATGAGTTTGGGAGAACTCACATTGATCTCCTTCTGACCATTACTGTAGCTTTCTGATAATGGTAACATCATATCAAAAGAAACATCTTTCACATAGTTATGACTTAATACTATATGTCTTAAGCTGGAATCTTTAACTCAACATGTCTAAGACAGAATGTACTTTCTTTCTCCCAAACCATTTTTATAATGGTCTCACATTGTTTTTATATTCT
This sequence comes from Pseudochirops cupreus, assembly GCA_028627135.1. NCBI lineage: Eukaryota > Metazoa > Chordata > Mammalia > Diprotodontia > Pseudocheiridae > Pseudochirops > Pseudochirops cupreus. Next base: position 307,411,552 of record CM053584.1, on the reverse strand, counting down.
AGTCTTCTCCTCTCTAACTGGATTGGGAGATATTTTAGGGCAGAGATCATGGACTGTTTCCCACTATAGCAGAGTAGTAGGCTCTCAGTAAATATTTGCTGATAAATTGAAAGCAATTATATTGATAAATAAGTTGATTAGTAGAGATTAGGATCTAATAAAGAATATCTGGAAAGAAAAGAACTAGAAAAAACAGTTATGGTTTATAACTTCTCATTAGTACTATGAATTCTAATCATCTAACCCTGACTTAGCGTTCAGTTATGTGTAGCAACAGAAGATTTTATGTTTAAAACAAAGTTGTATTGATATCTTCTGTTTTAATATTGCTTTTATTTCCTCTTTCGACTTTCTACATCCCTTCACAGAGAACCAACCCTTATAGCAAATGGAATAAAAACAGGAAGAGGGGAAAACAGTTCAGCAAAACTTACAACATATAGAAAAAAAGATAGATATATCACATGTAGTATTCTGCAAAGAAAATGGAAGAGGAACAGTATCATTTCTTCTTTAGGGTTATTGTATATATCAGTGGTTCTCAACCTTCCTAATGCCACAAACCTTTAATACAGTTCCTCATGATGTGGTGACCCCCAACCATAAAATTATTTTCATTGCTACTTCATAACTGGAATTTTGCTATTATTATGAATCATAATATAAATATCTAATATGCAGGATGTATTTTCATTGTTACAAATTGAACATAGCCCACAGATTGAGAACCACTGGTGTATATTGTTTTCCCAGTTCTGCTTATTTCACTTTGCAAGGGGTTCACAGAAATTCAACTATGCTTTTCTATGGTCCTCATGCTCACTATTTCTTATTAACATATAATATTCCATTTCTTTTATGTGTCACAGGTTTTAGTCATCATTTCCCAAATACTAAGTATCTATTCTATTTATAAACCTATAAATATTTTGATCCATATGAGACCTTTCTCTCTATTATTGACTTCCTTGAGGTATATATGCCTACCAGCAGAGGCTTTGGTTCACAGTGGAAGGATATTTCAGTCACTTTTCTTAGCACAATTCCAAATTGTTTCCCAGGATGGTGGGACCAATTCACAACTCCATCAGTAATGCATTAATGTACTAGCTTTTCCACAAGCCCTCTAACATTTGACTATTCTCATTTTTAAATATCATCTTTCCCAATTTTCTGGGTGTGCATTGAAACTTCAGAGTTGTTTTGATTTCCATTTCTCTTATTAATGATTTGGAGCATTCATTCATATTGTTGTTGCTAATCTGAAATTCTTTTTAGAACAATTTGTTCTTGTCCTTTGAGCACCGTTCTATTGGAGGGATGACTTTTGGCTATATACTTCTGTTGTTTGCCTACATCTCTTAAATACAAGATATAATAATATGAATATAAATGAAAGACTAAAAACAACCAGCAAAAAAATTCCAGTAAAATGATTTAAGATAGTAAGACAGTAGGTATTTTAGAAGTATAGAAAAAGTACCTTTGAAAAGTACTTCTGAAAGTTATTATATTCAAATTATTTTATGAAGATCAACTGTAGGACTTTTAAAAAAGTTCAGAAGAAAAACATAAGCACTTATCCTTTTTTAAGATAAAAAGTGACAAAAAAGTCCCCAAAATTAGATCTTCACAGCAAGGACTTCAAAAGAAGGTAAATGAGCATAGAGGCAAAATTGAAGGCTTGCTAGACATAATCAAGAGGTCTGGATTTACATCCCGGTTCTGAGGCTTAGGCCCATTTCTTAGCCTCTCTGAATCTCAAGTCTTCATCTGTAATGAGAAAACAATGTTTGTTCTATCAACCTCACAGGGTTCTTTTGAGGAAGGGACTTTGTAAATTTTAAAGTTCTTTTTTAAAAAAACAAATATGAATTAAGTGAAAGGTTTTTCATTACACCATTTTATTTCTTTCCTGCCTCCCTTCATAAAAATGTTTCTAAACTGATTCTGTTAAAATGATATTAACTCAGAGTTAGATCTCAGTAGGAAGAGATCTCAGAGGGTACCTAAACCAACTACATTAATCCAGTGATTTCTCCTTCCTTTGCCCCTGCCCTCTTTCTTGTTGTCATCTAAAGGGCACCAAAAATCATATCTGTTCAAAAATCTTCTTTCTATTGTCCCACCATGGTATCTGAAGCATCCATCGTTACCGTATTTTTTGTTTTATGTTCTCTGGTAGGCCCTTAACCTCTTTGAGTCTCACGTTTTTCATGTATAAAATAGGAACATTAATATTTGCACTATTAGAGGGAAATTAATAGTAATAGTAATAAGGATCAATAAATGATATTTCTAAAGTTCTGTGACCTCATCAACATAAGAACTCCCGGCACTGATATAGATCATAATCTGTCTCTTTGGGGGGGAAGAGGGGAGCGAGCATGAGGCAGTTGGGATTAAGTGACTTGCCAGGGTCACCATAGATAGTAAGGATTTGAAGGATTTGAGTTGGGATTTGAACTCAGGTCCTTCTGATTCCAAGGCCAATGCTCTATCCATTGTGCCACCTAGTTGCCCTCACAATCCATCATTGCCTGCCTGTCCTGTGCACTGAATAACATCCAAAAATGCAATTGATCATATATTTAAATTCTTAAAATTATATCAATATATTTTTGCTTGATCTATATTTCATGTTTTTATTTTTCTAATCTGAGCTTAAATATCCAAAACAAAATCATGTTTATTTCCATATACAAAGTAACAAATTAAAAAATTACATCTGAAATCACAAAACTCTTCCACAGACTGCTTTTTAAAAACATAAGTGATGACTTTTAAAGTTGTCCTGCTTGTTTGTGCTTTCTTCTAAACTTCTATCTTCTTCTATGCATTTTTAAAAAGTGTTTCAGTGGTTGGATTTTTTTTCTCCTTGTGGTGGTGGTGAGGCATTAGTGTTAGCTTACCTCTTCCCCCCAAATCTATCTCAATGAAATGAAAAAAACAAACAGACAACCATGTATAACTCAGGCTTACAAGCTTGGGGGCATTTTGCATGTTCTTGAATATACAAGAGACTCCTAATTAGTAAAGAGAACGTTGACCTGATGCTGTATGTCTTCCTGAGGAGCAGAGGTGCTATGAGAATTTTTGGGGAGGAAACGGTCTTCAAAAGAAACATATGTGTTTCCAAACAGTATTTGAGGGGAACACCTGAGCTTCCAGACATTCTTTAAGATTGACTTAAGAGGGGAGGAGGGTGAGAGGGAGAGAGGGAAAGAAAAAGGGAGGGAGAAAGAGAAAGAAAGAGAAGAAGGGCAAAGGGGAGAAGGGAGGTGGAAAAGGGAAGAAGAAAGGGGAAGAGAAAGAGAGAGAGAGACAGAGACACACATACACACATAGAGAAAGAGAGAGAGAGAGAGAGAGAGTCTATAGAAAGTACAGTTGTGAGTCATGTAGGGGAAGCCAGCCCCTCAATACGTCTCAAATTTACAGCTTGTCTCCCTAGAGATTTCAGAGAATTTCCCTATGAATTAGATTGAGCTCTCCCCCCCACTTCTCTCTCTCTCTCTCTCTCTCTCTCTCTCTCTCTCTCTTCCTCCCTCTGTTCAAACTTGGTTCTGAGTCACATCATAAGGGATTTTTAATTCTTTTTCTACTATATTCTAATTTTTATAACTCCCTAATTTCTTTGCTATTTTACATAAATAAATAGGTTTAACCATTATTTACTATTTGTGACTGTCTTCACTTAGCTACTATTTAGTGAAGATGGTCTTCCAAAGTTGTATTTGTTTCAATGGTGTTGTTATTGTACACATTGTTCTCCTGGTTCTTCTCACCTCACTTTATATGAATTCATATAAGTCTTCCCAGGATTCTCTAAACATCACTGCATTTTAATTAACAAGCACTTATTAAACATTTACTATGTGTCAAGTACTGTGTTAAGCACAAAGATTGATATAAAGAAAGGCAAACCCCCAAAACAGTTTCTGTTCTCTAGGAACTTACTAATTAGGAAGACAACTTATGAATTGTAAATAAGTATGTACATACATAATAAGACACAAAGTAAAATGAAAGTAACCTTACAGTGAAGGAGACATGACCAAGGGGGTTAGAAAGGTCTCCTACAGAAGGCAGAATTTCCCAGTTTATCCTTTTCCATCTATCTACCTGGGAGCCATCTCTCACAACAAAGAATTTTTAAAAAAAAGAAAAGCAGTTCATCAAAATGAATCAAAACACCAATCAAGACAAACAGTGTATGGAGTGTTCCCCATCCACAGTTCCTTCTCCCTCCCACATTTCTCCAAAGAAGGGCAGAAGGCAGGTTTTCTCTTTTAAAAAATTGTTGATATATTTTGTTTTTTGTATCACCTCCATTTCTCAAATTATCCTTTCTTTCCCCACTCTCAGAGAACCATTGTTTATAATAAAGAACAAAAAAGAGGGGACAATAATTCCACCAAACTAACCAACATAATGAAAAAACCTGAGGTTATGCCCAATGTACCACACTCATAGGCCACCACCTATGCAAAGAAGTGGAAGAGAGAGGTAGATATCTTCTTAAAGTACTTATTTAAAGCCACACTTGGTCATTCATGCCAAAAACTATTGTAAATTTAACCCTTTAACTTCTGGAACTCTTGCATAGGTCCTACTGTTCAAAGTGCATCTCAGCTTGACTCCAGCCAGTTTTTACTCTCCAATTAGGCTATCTTCTTCTCAACACCCTTGCCAACACTCCAATACTTTGGTCAGTCACTCATCAAGCACACAGTGAGTGTTTTCTATGTGTAAGCCATTGTGCTAAACACTAGGGATGAAAGAAAGGCGACATCACAGTCCCTCCTCACAAAGAGCTCACATTCTTTTTTTAAAAGTATTTTTGTTTACTTCATTAAGTACTTCCCAATTACATGTCAAAATATTTAACCATCGTTAAAAAAGAACCAACTTGAGTTCCGAATCCTTTTTCTCGCCCATCCCTCCCCCCTCCTGGAGAAGACAAGCAATTTGATATTGATTATGAATGGGAAGTTATGCAAAACATATTTCTATATTAGTCATATTACAAAAGAAAACAAAGCAATAAAAATAAAGTTTAAAAGAAGTATGCTTTAATCTGCATTCAGATTTCAACAGTTCTCTCTCTGGAATTGGATAGCATTTTTCATCATGGGTCCTTTGGAATTGTCTGGATCACTGTCTTGATCAGAGCAGCTAAGTTTTTCAATATTGCTGTTGCTATGCACAATGTTCTCCTGGTTCTGCTTATTTTACTTTACATGAGTTCATGAGTCTTCCCAGGTTTTTCTGAAAGCATCCTGCTTGTTATTTCTTATTGCACAATATTATTCCATCAAAATCATATACTACAATTTGTTCAGCCATGTCTTAATTGATTGGCATACCCTTGATTTCCAATTCTTTGCCATCACAAAAATAGCTGCTATAAATATTTTTCTACAGCTAAATTCTCTTCCCTTTTCTCTGATCTCTTTGGAATACAGACTTACTGGTATTGTTAGATCAAAAGGTATATACAGTTTGATAGCTCTTTGGGCATAGTTCCAAATGGTTCTCTAGAATGATTAGACTAGTTCATAGCTTCACCATTAACAATGCATTAGTGTTCCAATTTTTCCACTTCCCTTCCAGCATTTGTCATTTTCCTTTTTTTTTCATGTTAGCCAATCTGATAGGTGTGAGATGGTATCTCTGCATTTCTCTAATCAGTAGTGATTTAGAGCATTTTAATGTGACTAACGATAGCTTTAATTTCTTCTCCTAAAAAGTGCCTAATCATATCCTTTGACCATTCATCAAGTGGGGAATGGCTCTTATGTTTAATAATTTGACTCAGTTCCGTATACATGTGTGTGTGTGTGTGTATATATATATACATATATGTAAAATATATGTATGTAGATGCATCTGTGTATATGTATATGTGTTCATAATATATATACATACATATATGAGAAAGGAGACCTTTATCAGAGAAACTTGCTGTAAATTCCCCCCTCCATTTTCCTGTTTTCCTTCTAATTTTGACTGCATTCGTTTTGTTTTGTGCAAAAGCTTTTTAACTTCATGAAATCAAAATTATCTATTTTACTTCCCGTAATTCCCTCTATTTCTTGTTTTGTCATAAATACTGCCCTTATTTGTAGATCTGATAGCAGATTTTTCCATGATCCCCTAATTTATTTATGACATCACCCTTTATGTGTAAATCATTTATCCATTTTGACCTTATCTCAGTATGTGGTGTGAGATGTAGATCAATGTATAGTTTTTGCCTGCCTTCCAGTTTTTGCTACAATTTTTGTCAAATGTTGAGTTCTTTTCCCAAAAGCTTGGATCTTTGAGTTTATCAAACACTAAATTAGTATGGTCATTTTTTACTGTGTATCATGTACCTAATCTATTCCGTTGATCCACCACTCCATTTCTTAGAGTGTAGCCAGTGCCAGATTGTTTTGATAATTATCGTTTTGCCATATTGCTTGGAATATGGAATTGTGAGGTGAACTTCCTTAACATATTTTTTTGATTGGTTTCTGTGATATTTTTGTCCTTTTGTTCTTCCAGATGAATTCTGTTACTATTTTTTCTAGCTCTATAAAATAATTCTTTGGTAATTTGATTAATGAGGCACTGAATAAGTAAATTAACTTAAGTAGAATTGTAATTTTTATTATATTGGCTTGGACCACTCAGGAGCAAGTAATATTTCTCCAATTGTTTAGATCTGTCTTTATTCATGAGAAAAATGTTTTATGACTGTGTTCATATAGTTCCTGGGTTTGTCTTGGCAGGTAGCTTCCCAAGTATTTTATATTGTCTGCAATTATTTTAAATGACATTTCTCTTTTGATCTCTTCAAGAGCTCACATTTTAACAGAGAAGATAATATAAATTTTTCATGTTGTCATTTTTCAATTGTGTCTGGTTCTTTATTACCCCATTTGGGGTTGTCTTGGCAGAAATACTGGAGTGGCTTGTCATTTCCTTTTCCAGCTCATTTTTTACAGATGAGGAAACTGAGGCAAATGGGGCTAAGTGACTTGCCCAGGGTCACAGGTCAGATTTGAACTCATGAAGAAAAATATTTCTGCCTCCAAATCAAATACCTTACTCTAGTGCCACCTAGCTGCCCCAATATAAATGAAATGTAATCTAAATAAAGATAATGTGAATAACTACACATGTACAGTGTAAATAGAAGGTAATCTCAATGAGAGGGAACCAGGAAAAGGAAGGGTAGCATAAAGGAGGCAGGAAGGTACTAGAAAAGGTTTCTTGCAAGAGGGAGGTTTGAACTGAGTCTTGAAGGAAATCAGGAGACTGAAGTGAGAAAAAAAGAACTTTCCATACATGGGCAGCTTATTTAGAACACCCACTGTGGCGGCTATGTGGACAGAAATGAGGAAATAAAAACTGATGCATTCTTTGATATTTACCAAAATCATGGAGGAAATTGACAAAAATGGCAAATACAAGTTAAGCATCTTTTGTCCCCTGTTCATTGTGAGCCAAGAATTTCATGTGGTTCCCAAACTAATGTGTTGTATAGCTTCCACCAGTCATGGGGTCATAGATTTACAACTGAAGGGCATCTTAGAGGCCATTTAGTCCAGCCCTCTCATTTTATAGGTGAGGAAATGGAAGCCCAAAGAATTTGAGAGATTTATCTATGGTCACACAAGTAGCAGAAACCAAATTGGAACCCAGATTCTTTAACTGTAGAATTAATGTTCTTTTCACTGTACCACAGAGTCTCAAGTATTTGATATCTGTGATTTAAGGTTCATTTTTATTAAAAATGTTGTTTTACAATAGATCTTTCTCTAATTATTAGTGAAATATTTTAAGAAGTGGGGCAGTTCTTCCATATTCTTGATAACTGTCTATTCTGTGGTGGTAAAGAAAAACAGCAAAGGGCGGCTAGGTGGCATAGTGAATAGAGCACTGACCTTGGAGTCAAAAGGACATGAGTTCAAATCCAGCCTCAGACACTTGACTCACTTACTAGCTGTGTGACCTTGGGCAAGTCGCTTAACCCCAATTGCCCTCTGAAAAGGAAAACAAACAAACACAGAAGTTCCCTCCCCCCCCCCCCCCATTATTACATGAAATTTCAGAAAATAATCAAAAATGTTTCATCTCACTCTAGGCAATACTTACTATTTAATAAAAATCAAAGATTTGTGTTTTACACTCATATATAAAAACATTAGGGAGAGAGGGCATGGCTTGGTGGACAGGCAACCAGTGTAGGAGTTAGGAAGACCTGAATTCAAGTCCTGTCTCGGAGGCTGTGTCATCATCAAGCTTTTATTAAGTACCTACTATGTGTTAAGTGCAGTGTGACCCTGAGCAAATGACATGTTTCAGAGCAGGTGCCAATCTGAGTTGTTAGCAGGAATTTTATTATTGGAAAATGTCCCTACACCAACGAAATCATAGATCTTGTGACATTTCAAAAGGTTCAAGAGACATAGTTTCTGGGTAATTTAATCTTTTCATTAATAATGCCTGCATGTTTATTAATACAAAGAACGGTTATTTGTCTGTCTCTCTTAGACCAAAGACCCTTCATGGTAGTAGGTTCACAGTTTATATGTTCTTGGAAGAGTAGGTGTTCCAGAAGGTGGCAAACACCTCTGCTGGTTAACAATTCATGAGAAAATGCATATTACAATGAGGAACTATACTATATTACAATGAAGGTCTTTGGGTATGTGACTAGGATCACCCAAATCTTGGTCAAAGAGACTTCTCTGACAAAAGGGAGAATCGGCACTTTCCCAGACCTGCCTGAGTAAACACAATGAGCAAGAATGTACATTAAGTTTAAGTTAAACAACTTAAAATTAAAATTTCTTTTACTATCTTTGATTAGATTTCAGCCATCATGGCTGAGTAAGTCTTTTAGAAAGATTCCCCATGCTGGTTGATTTCTGGATGAGGAAGTAGAAAAAGGGGAAACCTCGGTCCTAATTCAATAATTAGTTATTAATATAAGAGAAATAATCACTTGTCATAGTCTGGACCAACAAAATAAAATAAAATGTAAAAAGGCTGTACTGAGAAGAATGTCATCAGATCTGGGTTACTAGCATCTATTCTAAGCTTTTTATTTTTTTCCTGAGTAAGAAAAGGCAACTCATAAATCCCCAAGACTGAATTTTTATATATAACCTGAGATAAGTAAAGTCAATACGAATGTGTATCCAAATCATATGAACTTTAGTTCACAGCTAATTTAGACGCTTTTGACCTGAGAGTTGTGCTTTCTTCGATCAGTTTCAGGCATCCTTGTGGTAGCTGCCTCTGTCATCCAATGAAAGTAAGGAACCATTGTGACTCATTGCCTCCCTTGAAGTTGTCATAGCAACAAGGAGCCCATGCTGTAAGTCAAAAAGTATTCACTGCATGCATCCCTGAACCTATTCATTTCAAACTGAACCTCTTGGATGCAGGTCAGGATGAATATGAACCTGGGCTTTTTAAGGATGTCTGCTTCATCCCAAACTTGTGTATAGAATCTTTGACTTAATAGGAACTTCAGAGGGCATCCAGGCCAACCTTCCCCTTGATATGGAAATCTTCTTTACAACATCCCTACTGCATATTTAACCTGTCCTTGATCATTTCTGGTAAAAGGGAGCTCAGTATTTCATAAAGCAACCTATTCTAATTTTTAACAAATCTGTCTTAAAGAAAGTTTTCCTTAATTGATAATCTTTAATTTTCACCCACCAATGCTAGTTATACCCTTTGGAGCTCTGAGGTAGAGTAGAAGTACAGCAAGGTGGTGACAGAGGATAGAGCGCTGGTCCTGGAGTCAGGAAGAACTGAGTTCAAATCCAGCCTTATACAGTTAATGGCTGTGTTAAGCTGGGCGAGTCACCTAACCTCTGTCTGCCTTAGTTTCCTTATCTGTAAAATGGGGATAATAATAGCACCCACTTCCCAGGGTTGTTGCAAGGATAAAGTGAGATAATATTTATAGAGTGTTTTGCAAGCGTCAAAGTGCTAGCTCTTATTATTAAACCTCGTTTTACATTAGTCCTGTGTATATCTGAAGATGCAAAGATATCTGTGATCTTCTTCCTTCTTTTTGTTTTCTGACTTGTCAACTGAGAGAAGCCTGTCCCTCACATATAGAGGGGTCCAAGTTGAGTTGAAAGCACAAAGGTTTTATTAGAAGAAAAATTAGACACTAGTGCTGGGGCAACCAGGTAATGGGGCCCAAAGCCTAGGAGAGTCAGGGGCATTTTATGCTTGAAAACCACCAAGGGGAGGTTTGGGAAGGAGTTAGGGTGGAGAGCGGACAATGTTTTCTAAGAACAAGTGGGACACAAAAGCAAGGTGTTTTGTAGCACGAGACTGGTGTAAGCTGGTTTGAGGTGTACAATTCAGCAAGGTCAGTCAACAAACACCTACAAAGGAACCTGAGAGTGAGCAAGACTTTTGGCTCACTACAGACTCCTGATTGGCTCCTTTCTGCACACCGTCTTACTCTGGGTAGTGAGGTAACTCATGCAAAACAGACATATCAGTCTCAGGACTGTTTTCACAGGCTGAATGTCCCTGTCCCTCTCAGACCCTTTAGCATCCTGGTTTCTCAATTCTGAATGATCTTGATGAAGAGTTCTTAATCTGGGGTCAATGAACTTGAATCGTATTCCAATGTAATTGTTTTCCTTTGTATTTTTCTGTATGAATTTTAAAAGCATTATTCTGATACTGGGTCCATGGGCTTCATCATACCATCAAGGGGTCTATGACACATAAAAAAAAATTAAGAAGCCCTGATCTCTATAGATTATCAATGCAGTGTGGGAATCCATTTATCAATATAGATCATAGCCCTTCCACACCTTATCCTATGCCATTCTTGCTCATGTCTTCTTATAAATCCTCTATAAGACATCTACAAGATGTCTACCAGTCTCTTTCGGAGACTTTTCTATAGTTCTTTTTATTTTTTTTGGAGGGCAGTTGGGGTTAAGTGACTTGCCCAAGGTCACACGGCTAGTTTTTTTTTAAGTGTCTGAGGTCAGATTTGAACTCAGGTCCTCCTGACTCCAGGGCTGGTGCTCTATTTACTGTACCAACTTTTAACATTTTGTAGATATCAGTGTGATACACAATCAATCAAACTGGTATACCCTTTCTTTCTACATCATAGAATTACAGAAACTCCAAGCTGAAAGGAACCTCAAAGATCAATCAACCTAAAATACTTAATGGGGAACCCCTCCAAAATATACCAACAAGTAATCAGCCAGTCTATTCTAGAGGGTGTCCCAGGCCTCCAGTGAGAAAACCCAGCCACTTCCAAATCAGTCATTCCATTCTTAGATGGCACTAATCATTGAAAAGTTTGCCCCTCCCTCCCCTTATACTGAAACATCTGCCTATTTACAACTTGTATCCATTATTCCTAGATCTTTCCCCAGAGTCAAGCAGACTAATCCTCCTCCCTAACCACATTGTAGCCCCTCACATATTTGAAAATGGCTATCACCTAATGGCTATGACTATTTCCCAAAGTCCTCTCCAGGCTGTATTTTCAGTTTCTTCAGGTTCTTCTTTCAATTTCTTTTTCTTTTCTTTTTTTGGAGGGGAAGGCAAGGCAATTGGGATTAAGTGACTTGCCCAAGGTCACAAAGCTCGTGTGTCAAGTGTCTGAGGCCAGATTTGAACTCAGGTCCTACTGACTCCAGGGCCAGTGCTCTATTCACTGCAGTGCCTAGCTGTCATTTCTTTCAGTTTCTTTTTACCAACCTTTGTATGATAAGACATTCAGTTTTTTCACAACCCTTAATATTCTCCTCTCTGTTTTTTCAAGTTTACCAATGTCTTTCTTAAAATGTGGAACCTAGAACCAAAAAGAACACCCCAAATGTGGTATAATCAGAAAAGAGAACATTGGAAATATCACAATCTTCATTTTAGACATTATTCCTTTGTTAATGTCCACTGTAATATTATAACATAAGTTTGTAGTGCCTTTAGTACCAGAAAAAATAAATTTAAACTTTATTTGATAAGCTTTAGAGAGCTAGTGAAGAATTTTTAGCATAGTGATCAGCCTGTTTCACAATAAAAACAAATATGGCAACTGTATGAAGAAAATATTGAAGGCTAATTTGGGGTAGGCAGCAGAGAACAGGGTGGTGGGGACAGCTAATAAGAGGTTATTGCAATAATATAGATGGGCAATAAGAGTCTGGAATAGTGGAATGGCAATGGGAATAGAGAGGAAGGGTTAAATGGGAGAGAATCTGTAAAAATAGAATCAACTGGACTTGATATATGATTTGATATTAGCAGTAAGGAAGAGAGGAATCAAAGTGAATCTCAAAGTTTTGAACATAGTAAAGCGGATAAATTGAAGGAGGGGGGAAGAAGGCCCCTGAAAGAAATAGTAAAGTAAGAAGAAAGAATGGGTTTTCTGGTTTAAGATTATAAATTTGGTTTTAGATACATTGGTTTTGAGATTCTGTTGACATATCAAGGTGGAAATATCATATAGGTACATGGAGGTGTGAGCCATGAACTTAGTAGAGTGGTTGCAGATAGAAATAGTCTTACTACAATCCATCCTAATTAGTCCACATCTGGAATATTGTGTATAGTTTTGGGTTGTTAGCAAAATGGACAGTGTCCAGAGGATGATAACCAGCATGGTAAGCAAATTATGAATCCATGAAATCCAAGCACTGGTTTTTAAAAATGGGGATTTTAGTCTATAGAGAAAATATTTGGGGGAATAGCATAATAGCTATCCTAAGATGTTTGAAGAGTTTTAATTTAGCTCTGTGCCTTTTGGATAATGACTGCTTAATCAATGCTTGCTGGATTGAATTGGGGCAGGATCAGATTCATTCTAGAGCAGTGGTTCTCAACCTTCCTAATGTTGAAACCCTTTAATACTTGTATGTGGGAGTATCTGCATGTGGGCAGACCCACCGGGAGACGGATAGAAGAGCGGTGTATCGGTTCCTAAGACCATCGGAAATATGTGTTTTCCGATGGTCTTAGGCAACCCCCAAAGGGGTTGCAACCCATAGGTTGAGAACCACTGTTCTAGAGGCAGTTAGGTGGTTCAGTGGATAGAGCACCAGGACTGGAATAACACTGTCCTATTTCTATTCTTTTTCTTTTCCTACCACTGATGATCTCTCCTTTATCTGCAATGAATCTGAAGTTGAAAAATGGAAATCACAATTTAAGGCAAATCAGGTTTCTGTGGTCTAAGTCACTGTGGAAGGCAAGTCACTATTCCCCCAGAGCCTGTATCACCAGGTATGTCTGTCTATTCATAAGTGAGGACCACTTTGACACTCAGGAAATAGTCAGTACAATACAGTGGGTGTGGATGACCCTGGGCATCACAGTAGTTCGAGTCCACATTACTGTTGCCTGACCCATTTGTCAGACATTTAACCAATAAGACTTCTGAAATGTTGCCTTTGGTGGCCACCCGCTTGCTTCTCTCCATTTGGACATTTTCAAATTGATTTCATAAGTATGCCCAAAGCTTGTCTCTATAAAGTTTGTCTTGTTATTGTTGACCAGTTCTCTTGTTGGCTTAAATCATTTCCTGGTCCTAACGCTATAAATTTATTGCTAAAATTTTTCTCCTGGGAGTGAAATTTAACAAAAGATATACTGAAGCATGTTCTTTCTGAGTAAGATAACAGTTTATTAATAGGGTTCCAAGCTGATTAATAAAAGGATCAATGGCTTGCCTCACTTTCTAGCCAAAGACAAAGAATTGAGAATGCAACACATTTTTATAAGCATAGAACAAGGAACAGAACAGAAGCCATACATCATGGGATGAGGTTTCATGATTGGTTACATTAAGGAAAGGAGTTTACATGCTTACGTGGGATCTGGACGACCCCTCTGTTTCTTAAATGCTTTTTGGATTTTTGAGACCCAGCTTCATTCTGAAGTCATTGATAATGGACTAGGAGTAGCAAACTCATGGGCACCTGAGAGTGAGATAAGACCTTTAATTGGCAAAGATGAGGCCAAGATGGGACAAGGTCATCTTGTCTGCTTTCAAGTATAATGGATGTCATGGAATTTCTCAGGAGCTGGAGTTATGAGGGATAATAAGCTTCCTTGGCACAAAGTGATTGGCTGGTGATGCTGAAGTAACAATTATCTTAGAATTAGAATGTTTCATGAGAGTGTTGAACCTCCAAACTTAGCTCAGAGTTTTTCTTTAATTAAAAGTGATTGATAGAGAAGCTAAACTTTTGGCATCTAACTCTGCGAGAGGAAGACTGAACTTTCAAACATCTAAACTTTTTTACTCAGAGACAAAGAAAAGGCTTGGGTTTTTATATCAAATACAGAATATAGTTACAGAATAGAATGTAAAGCACAGAAATCAATATTTGAATTTCATACTTCTTATAAAGAAATTGGGCCCAGGTAGGTCCATCAGCACATATAGATTTAGATAAGGAGTCTTATTTTACTGATTTAATACTCTCCTGAATTTATTCTTGTCTTGGGATAACTCTAAAGGAATCACTTATCACTCCAGATTTCAAGTCAGCTTGTGCATATATATGAACAAAGAACTTAAAACTCTGATTAGCACACTGTGCTGAAACACATTGATTTATTTTATCTGTAAAGCAGATCAAGGCAGGAATTACATCTCTCTCCCTTTGAAATGTTGTTTGGACACTCTCCCATAAAAGCAAAATCTTTCTCCTCCACATATACATCATTATTAGGAAGGAGATACATCTGTTGCTTCTTCCGAACAGGAAACGCAAAGCAGATTGAAGGAACTCCATGAAGCAGGAGCTGCTGTATAGACTGGGCTTTTGGACTTTTCATCTGTGACATAAGGTCTACACTAAGAACTTCCAGCACACCAGTGGAACACAGCCTAGTTGGGAAGTCCCATCTCAAGAACTGCTGACTACCATGACTGCAATCAAAATTGGAGAAAAGGACTCTTAGTTACACTGTTCTCATGCTAAACCTGATCCTTGTTCAGATCCATAATGTGTGGCAAAGGAATGGGTTTTTGAGAAGAGAGGAAACCTTTATATGATAGTTTTGTTTAGTTTAATTCTACTATGTCACCAATTTATTTCCTCCCCAGTTAATGTTAATAATAAGGAAACCAAGAGCTTTTTTGCATGCTATTTGTTTTAGGTTTTGCAACTCTAAACTATTACACTCCATAGAACTCCGGGTTTTATAATTCCCAATTTTTTGTTTAATCTTGGTGTTATTGCTTTTTCTTTTTTTCTTCAATCCATTCTTCCAAGAAGGATTGGAAAAGGCTCAACACTATTATTAATCTTCATAGTGATGTAGGGCATACATTCCATCATCTTGGAATTATTAGGCCCTGTGGATGTTGGATTTGTTAGCATGTCCAGCAAGGCAACCCTTCTCCATTGGAAGTCCTTACTGTCACAAAAAATTACTCCATCCCACAGCCAATAGTTAATTATGGACAAAAGCCATTTTTAAAGGAGAACTTCACACCCTTTGCTTCAGTTAACTGCCATCTTGACAATTCAAAAAAGCAAATAGAACCAAAGGTAATAACATTAATCAAGTGTAAAAATGAACAAATCATTCTCAAATTTAAAAAGAACTTTGCGACTCTAAAGGCTAGAATGCTACCCTTGAAGCTATTAACTGAAAGCTATTGAAATCCCTTCATCAGTTTCATTTCTGTCACCAAGAGTCGTAGTACTGAAGTACTATAAATGTGGAAATACCAAAAAGCTGCACTAACGTCTTTGATTTCCCAAACATTGGAAAGGGAAATCCATTCACCTATGCTAAATCTTCCCTCTTTAATGGGGTAAATGACAACAGTCCCCAGTGTGACCCTTTGGCCAATTTTACACATGATGGGACCAGCTGGGGTTACTTTGATAGTCATTATAGTAGCATTAGGTCTAGATGAACTATATTGACTCTTACAAATCAGTTTCCCCTTCAGAAGTTCCAAGAGGGCTAGTAACCCCTTGTCAGTTTTTTTTTTCTGTGATGATATGCTTCCCTTCCCTCAAGAGCGTGTGGAACCTGTGACACTGCCTATCTAGTCCTGTCAGAATCAATCTTTAATCAAACTATAAACTCAATTAAAAGAAAAAAACCCACTAGGAATTTGGGAGCCTGGTGGCACATATCTAAAAAAAGACCACATCCAAACACTATAAGGCATTCTAGTATGGGACAGAGATTTAGTTGGGCTTTAATCCCAAATATTCTGTGGATGGCTGTAGTAATAGACTCAATTAGACATATTTCTATGGAAGTTGAGGAATTTACCTGAGTCACCAAGTGAACCCATAGCCTCTCTTCAAGTAGAAATTGATTCTTTAACACAAATGGTCATGCAAAACTGTATGGTCCTGTATCTAATCACTGCCTCCTAGAGAGGGACTTGAGCTGAGATCAGTCAATCCTGTTGTTCTTATATCAACCAATCAGGAGAAATTATAACAAACATTTATGAGCTCCAGTAGATTATGTTTGGAACTCAGTTACCTAGGGAAGGTCAGGATGATCAGAGTCCATGGTGGGATCCCTCTTCTTGCTTTTCTAGGTTGTTCTCTCGGTTCGAAGGAGGGAGCATATTAACTATTACAGTTAAATGGGTTCTTCTTGTCATAGACTTCATACTTATATTTTGGATTAGTGTCAAATATTGTATTAGTTGTGGTGCTAAATCTGCTCAAAGTTAATTCCTAAGAATCTTATGGTGGTCCAAGATATTGAATGTGAACATAGATAGACAGATGATAGAGAGAGAGAGAGAGAGAGAGAGAGAGAGAGATGTAGAGATAGAGATATAGAGATATAGGTATATATCTCTATATCTCTATACACACACACACACACACACACACACACACACACACACGTAGACAATTCTTACTTTACATAAGTGGACCATTCCACAGATGTCTAAGTAAAGCGACTTTTACATAATACAAATTTGCCCACAGAGGTGGGGAGGAGGCAGGGAGTGATGAAGGAGGCTTCAAGTCCATGGGGGAGGCAGCACATGGTTCAAGGACACATGGAGGCTGGAGACAAGAGAAGTGAAAGCAGAAGGAAGAACATGTCTACTATGTGCCAGGTGGGGCAGCTGGGTGGCACGGTGGATAGAGTGCCTTACCTGGAGTCAGGAAGACTGTTCTTCCTGAATTCAAATCTGGCCTCTGTGTGACCCTGGGCAAGTCATTTAACTGTTTGCCTCAGTTTCTTCATCTGTAAAATGAACTAGAGAAGGAAATGGAAAATCAATCCAATATCTTTGCCAAGAAAGCCTCCAATGGAGTCATGAAGAGTCATGCTGAAAAATGACTCAGCAACAAAAGAGGGGTGAGATTATCAAGAGTGTTGAATGCCAAACATAATTTTATATTTCATCCTGGAGGTGATTAGGAACCACTGGATTTTGTGGCAAAAGGGAGTGCCATGATCAAACCTGCACTTTAGCAAATCAATTTGACAACTCATTGGATGGACTGGAGTGGGTATCCTGTATGGACTTATAGGATAGGTGATTGACACATATTTTTCCAAGAATGGTAGTGTAGATTTCATTACTATTGCCAGAGTTTGCTAGTTTTGTGACCCTGAGCAAGCCAATTAACCTCTGTGGACCCAGTTTTCTCCATCTGTAAAATGAAAGAGTTGAACTTAACTTTTGAGGACTATTACAGCTCTAAATCTAAGAGGATCCCAGGAATATCCTCCAGTAAATATTCTCTCCTATGTATTTTTAAATAATACAAGATTCCTTGACAAATGCAATGGTATAAATGAAAATATTCCTTTGATTATTGTCAAATAAGACTTAGAACAAGATGTGTTCACTGCCATGGGGTCTCTCTTGTGTAGGATCCAAGTGGAAGAGGGATTTGCTATAAATTGGGAAGTTGTTCAGGTACTTTTATTTTAAGATGATGTTATTGTTCTGATTGCATCAGTACCCAGGTCATTATGGGAACTCCTTTAATGCAGTCCATGATTATACAGAAGAGATTTGCCTAACAATCCATATAGAGAAAGCTGAATGGACGCAAAATACTTGTTGTGCACACTACCTATGATCAACTTGTTGAATTAGTATATTGGTAGATATATTTGGGACAAGAATCACAGTTGAACACTTTGTTCTGTCTGGAAATAAGCATAAGGAAAAGAGAGAACTGAACTGAATTTCAGAAATTGTACAGTGTCATTAATGAATCCCTGCTTATTTTTGGAATAAAGACCAATCACTTCAACACAATTTTTTTGCTGGTGATGCTGTATGAATGTGAATCTGCAAACACCACAATCGCTAAGAAATAAAGCTTGCAGATGACCAAAGGGAAATGGAGAGATGCATTTTGTGTGAATTTAGACTGTATCTTATTTCCTATTATGATCTATGCTCAAGAAGTGGCATAAGGAATATCACTGGAGAAATGTATGATTGGAAAAAGATGTGGAATAGTCTGATGGCAAGAAAGAAGGATAACAGATGAAAATCCTAAGTGCTGCCCTGATATCCTCAAAGGTACAGAAAAGCTAGAGGAAGGTGTCCTAGATATTTGGTGAGGACCTATGTAAGAACAAGGACAAGAGTCACACAGAATAAGATGTTATGGATGGGGTTGTAATCTTCAATGATAAAGTAAAGGAGCAGCCACAGTGATGAGAGCATAGATCCATTGAAATATATTGAAAATGTATACATATATGTATGCATACACATGTGTATGTGTATACAAATACATGTGTGTATATATGTGTACATATAATTTACATAATACATACGATATTAAAATATAAATTTTTTCTATTAACATGGCCTGTCATTGAAACAATAGAGATACATCACAAATCAAATCATGTCCTCCAAATAATTGCTTGTACTAAAAATCTGTTGTGGCATTACATACAAATAAGGCTCTATATAATATGGGGCTTTGTCCTATGCCTTAACACACAGCATGATAAAAAAGAGACTGAATATTAATCAATTTTAATTTAGCTTGGGAGTATAGTGCATCAAGATTTATCACAAAATAATTCATTTTAAGCATACTGATGCTTCATTTTCTCTATTTTTGGAATAACAAAATGAAAATGATAATTTTTTGTGCTCATCAATTATACAGGAATATGCTAGAAGGAAGGAAATGAAAATCACAATGTTATTTGAAATTCTGTGATGAAAGACATGATAATATTTCAAAACAAAATACAAAAAGTATGTATTACTTCCACACAGCACTAATCACATTTATGTTTTCTAAAAATTAGAATTGTGCCCTTTGTAATCTGTAGGAGCTTTTCAGATAAATGAAGAAGACAATTCATTTTTACCTTACAGTTCAATTTAAGAATCATTTATTAAACACCTATTAATCAATCAACATGCATTTTTTAAAGCCCTTCTGTGTATTACCAAGTGTTGGAGATATTTTGAAAAAGGCAAAAACATAGTCCCTGAGTGCAAGGAATTCACATTTCAATGACAGACAATAAATAATTGTGTGCATATATATAATGCAAATGGAAGGCAGTCTCAAATGGAAGACCTGAGTAGGTTGAAGCACCAGGAAAGGACTCTTATAGAAAAATAAAATTTGAATTCATTCTTGAAGGAAGTCATGGAAATTTGGGAGGTGAAGTAAAGAAAAAGAACACTTCAGACATGGGCAACTGCTGGTGAAAAGACATGAAATAAGGGCATGGGGGATTCTTGTTAATGGATTTGAAGTATTTTTTATTTGCTACATTTTCTATTACCCTAAGAAAATTTAGTGGCTGAAAAAAAATACTGCAATTTCCCCCAAAGCAAAAATCAATGATTGACTCAAAATATAGGAGATAATAGTTTAGAATTTGTTGGTACAAATTCTAATGCTGGTTATATGTATTAATTTTCAAGAAACTTTTTAGAATCACCTACTAGTCTACATAGCTCATTTTGTCTTTCTAAAGAAAAATATCAAACATTTCCAGTGCTATACTTCAAAAAAAAAAGATTAGTAGGCACTACAGATTCACAAATCCTAGGAAGAACCTCTAGCAGTGTGCTGGCCCAAACTTCTGGTGAAAGAGGGTAAGAGAAAGTTGGATTTCTGAAGAATAAAATATATAGCTGTCCTGTTGATCACAAGATGTCCCCTGGAAAATACAAATGTTGGTATTTTTTAATTTTAACGTACCACGAGGGATTGTAAGAGACAACATGTATTGGAATTGTAGGTTTCCTAATCGTCCCCGTGTTGGAGATGCTGGAAACATTTAAATTACAATTCAGAACGCTGGAGCAAGCCGTGGATTCTGCCAAGAAACAAAGGCAACATAATTAGCATAACTACACTACAATTTGAAGGGGGAAAATGTAAAACAATATATGAGCAACTTTTGGAAAGGGAAAATGAGCCATTGTTGATATTATCTGATAACTAAGAAAATCAACAGATTGAGTTTTGTGCAAACAGCTCCATCGCTCATTTGGGGGCATTTTTGTTTTGTTGCCTTTGTCCAAAATCATGTGCTCTGAGGAAAACTATGAATTGCTTTAAGCATTAACAGATGCTGGATTTAAAGAGTGATAGACTTCAAAATTGCTGATTCCCGTGGAAAAAATAAATGCATATTCCCTGTTCTCTACAAAGTTTACGGCTATTGTATGTGAAAGTATTTTCTTTGCTGTTTGAAATTTTTCACTTCAATGTTGTTTCAAGCCATGTTTTAATTGCTGGTGTTCTCGTCTGTGTCTCCTTTAACATATTTTCACACTTGTGGACATTTACACAGAAATGTGTCTAGTGTTCTAATTGGTTGGGAATGGCTAAACAAATCGTAGTGTATAAATGTAATGAGAATTCGCAAATACAAAAAATTTAGATAGAGACTAAGGAAAGATGATGGAATGAGAGGAATTTATAGAGTCTAGTTCTGATGAGGAATGTCCTTAACAACAACTTGTATCTTTGACAATGACTTGTATTCAGATAAGACCCCTAAGGCCCCTGAATCAACCTCACACCTCAGCCCCTAGCTACCACAACCACAAACCGACCACAAAGACAAAGAGGGACTTTGCCAGCTTAGGCCTTTGCAGTACCTACCATTGCTTACCCCATAATAACCTTAGTGCTAATTCCATGCCACCTTTTCCATCAGCTAATCTTAGGCATCCTTGCCCTATTAAAAAAAAAACAAAAACAAATCTCTTTCATCCTGGCTGTCTGCCTGCCTCCCCGAAGGAGAAGAGCCAGCTAGGAGCATTAGTTACCCTGAATAACTATCCTTGTTTGGTCTGGAGACAATTTGAATCCGAATTCCTTCAAGGTTACACAAACCTTGCACCTCGACAGTTCTTTCTTGCAAATACTCTGGCAAAGGCTGAAGAAGAACGCTTAGATTAAGTGCAATTTGGGAGGCCAAGGAAGAACAATAGTGGGTGTCTTCTTCCAGCTTCAGTGGGCACAGGAGGATAGCTAGAGTTCTGTGAGTATAGAAAAAGGGGTCCAGCCAAGAAAGCCTTCTCAGAATCCTTCCAAAACACAGACCAGGTTGGGGCCTGGAGCCAATTAATCAGGGTAGGGAGCACCAAGAACTAGGGATGCATTTGCAGTCCTTTTGGTTTAACCATGGGATTCCAGAAGCTGCTAGGAGGTGGACTGGGGCTAGGGCTTATAGCTGTGCACTAGGGTCAGGAAATCAGACCAAGGGCAACGCAGCAGATATTTTTAGTACACTGGCGAGACAGGGCTCAGCAACTGTATACTGAAGTACTGACTTGGTTGAAACTGCAATTCTGTTTGTTGCCCAGACCCCAAAATATTTGTGCAAAGCTCAGACCTGGAGGATTGTGATCTAGTCATGCCCTAGATAAAACCATTATTCTTAGGGTCCTTGAAGATATCCAGTCATTCTTTTTGAAAATACCAGAACTTAGAAACTTTGAAATGCAAACCTAAGAGTCAAAAGAAACATAGAAAGATAAACACGCAATTGAGAAGCTAAAAGAGACTGCATATGAATTAAGTTTTTTCATATTCAAAAGAAGAAGAAATATGAGTCTCTTCAGAATCCTAGAATTGCCAAGAGTTATAGAGTAGTGATTTTATTATAGTTTTAACATGAGAATCATGGGAGTGGTTTTGTTATGTTTTCATAATCTTAAGAGAAGAAAGAAAAGATAAGTAAAATGAAGACACAGGAAAATAAAGGGAAAGGAAAGGATGGAACTTACTACTCATATAAATGGAGTAAACAAGTAGAGTATACATGAAACAAGGTTGGGGGAGAGGGGAGCTGGTATCACTTGAACTTCACTTTCATTAGAATGAAACTAAGGTCCATAGGACATATGTTCACAAAGAATTTGGTGTAGAAATATCTTCAGCTCAACAGGAAAACTGGAGGGAATGGGTAGAGGGGTTAAAAGGAGGAGAGGATGGAGGGAAATACAGAATTAAGAAATCGTAACTGTGAATTAAATGAATTTACCTATAACACGGAATAGGATAGCAGAATGGATTAGAAATCAGAATTCAACAACATGTTGTTTACAAGAAAGACATACAGATTTTAAAGAGGTTGGAGAAAATCTATTTTATTTATTTATTTTTATTATATGTATTACAAATAATATTTATAATTTCATTTATTCAGGTGAACTGAAAAAACAGGGATAGCAATCATGATCTCAGATAAAGGAATAGTAAAAATTGACTTGATTAAAAGAGATAAACAGGGAAAGGGCATTATGCTTAAAGGGACCATAGAAAATTCATTAATATCAATATTTAATGCATATACTAAATGACATTGCATTTAAATTCTTGAAGAAAAGGTTAAAGTGATTTACAGGAAGAAATAGACAATAAAACTGTAGGAGTTGGAGACTTCAATGTAACATTTTAAGGCCTAGACAAATCTAACAAAAAGTAAGAAGAAAGAAAAAACCTGAATGGAATTTTAGAAAATTACTGACAATTACTGAATTGGAGTATATGCATGTGTGTATGTATATGTATATGTATATGTATGTGTATATATATATATATGTATGTGTATATATATGTGTATGTTTATGTACATGCATGTGTGTGTCTATCTTATCAGTGCATGACAAGTTTATAAAACCTGACCATGTATTATAGCACAAAAACTTCACAAACAAGTACAGAAAAGCAAAAATATTAAATTTTCTTAATACAAATTATGAAATAAAAATTATATTCAATCATGAACTGTTGAAGAAAGAATTCAAATTAATTGGAGATTAAATAACATAATTCTAAATAATTTGGAAATCAATTAGCAATTCATAGAAATAATCGACAATTTGATTGGAGATAATGGCAACAGAGAGACAACATACCAAAATTTGGAGGATGTAATGGCAAGCAAAGAAGTACTTAGCACCTTGTTTCAGCTATTTAATTATTTAGCACCCTGTTTCAGTTCAAGTTTCTTTTAAGCCATGCCCATGATTATACCAAGTCTTTGCTAAGAAACAGAATGTGTGAACCCCACAGTAGGAGAAACTTGCTGATGCAACAGGAAGTGGTGGAACAGGGAAGAGCTAATGACCATATATAAGGAGAAGACCAAGCTGGGAAAGAGCAGAATTGAGAAGGGGAACTTTGTGGTGGCCAGGCACTCTATTTGTGTTGATTTTTGTTTGTGATACTTTGTACAGACGCCCTGGGACCTTACTGGAAGCCCTGGAAGAGAATTTTCTTGTTATGTGTTTACAGAAGTCCTAGAGGAGGGTTTTTGAGGTCCTGAGACTATACTGATGATTTGTGTTGAGTTCTCAGACCTTGTCTGTGGGTTTATGTTGACTTCTCAGACCTTGTATGTGGGTCTGTGTTGATTTCACAGGCAAATAGTGGACTGATGATGGTGCTGGCAATGTGGATGAATGTTAATGTGACTCTGTTAAGCTTTGTCTTCCCAGAAACAGAAACTGCAAAGGACTTACTGGATGAGGAGCCAGATGAGGAGCTGGGAACTGCCTGCCTATGAACCTAGGTGACAGTTGGGTGGATCCAGGGAGCTGGACCCATGGAAGAAGAACCATAGAATCTGGGAGCCAGCCTTGGGTACTTAGTGCTGACTGAGAAGATCATGATTCAGTGTGACTTAGGGGTGGAGAACTTTGACCTTTGTACTTTGTGTCCCTTAAGGAGGCTTGCTCCTTAAGGATGGTTGAGTTAAGGATGATTGAAAACTAATCTCCAATCAAAAAGAAAGAAGACTTTTTGACTGAGAGATTAAGACAATGTGACCTAGGGGTAGAGAACTTTGACCTTTGTACTTTGTGTCCTTTAAGGAGAGTAAATAGAGAATTTTTAGATAGAGAGTTCACTATATTATATGATCAGAACCTTAAAGCTATTCACAGCAGCAGTCCTTTGGACAGCTGCTCATGCTTGGCTTTACAGAGGATGAAATTAAACCAGGGATTAGGAGAAAATTTTTATCTCTAAACACTTTTATGGATGAAAAAATGAAAAAATGAATTGCGAATGCAACTAAAGAAACTAGAAAATATGAAAAATTTTAAAATCAATATCAAAATAGAAATTTTTAAAATAGAAAAGATTAACAAAATAAAAACAAAACCCATTGATTTTATAAATAAAACAAATATTTATTTTTAAAAAGCTATAGTTTTTTAAGAAAAAAGGAAAATAAAATTTCCAATCTCAAAAATGAACAAGTAGAATTCATAATCAGTGAATAAAAATGTAAGAACATTTTTAGAAACTATTTTGCCCAAATATTTGCCAACGAAATTTACAACTTTAAAAAAAATGAACATTTACAAAAAATACATGACTAATTAGGACAAGAAACAGGCAGCTTAATGAATTCCCAAAGGTGGAAAAAAGGATCAAATGGATTTATAAGCAAATCTTATCAAATATCCAAAGAACATTTAATTTTAGCATTGCATGAAGTACTAGGAAAGTAGGAAAAGAATGTATACTAAAATATTCCCTCTAAGATAAAAAAATAGACTTTATATCTAAGCCAGGAAGAGTAAAAGTAGAGAATAGTATGTGTAGACCATTATCCCTAATGAATAGCTACACAAAAATTTTTTAAATAAAATTTTAACAGGTTACAGAAGTGTGTGTGTGTGTTTGTGTGTGTATATGTGTGTGTACTGTTATCTCTTTGCTGTGCTCCTGTGATTTGTAAAATCTGCAGAAATTTTTTGGCCCTCTTTTTGTACCAAAGAAGTTCAAAGTTGTTATTTTTCCTGTATGGGGTGTTTATAGTGCCTTATTAAAAAAGTTGAGTATATTTATGATATTAAAAGATAAAATATGTTGATATTACACAATACTATACATATATTTTGTGCATTTCTGAGTTTCTAAACTTTTTCTGTGTCATTTGCTGGCCTTTGTGTGTCATCTGTGGCTTCTACAAAACTCTCAAAAAATTCCCATTTAATTTCTTATGCCGACCTGCAATATATTGAAACCACAACAGAGAAAGTCGTGATGTAATATACATACACATACACAAATATATGTATGTATGCATATATGCATTATAGTTTAGTATTAGTACTATAAACTAGTACTAATAGTAAGTAATAGTATGAATTAGTACTAT
>CM053584.1:307345083-307385411 GCA_028627135.1 Pseudochirops cupreus | reverse complement strand
TCAGAGAGACAGAGAGACAGAGACAGAGAGAGAGAGACAGAGAGACAGAGAGACAGAGACAGAGAGACCGAGAGACAGAGACCGAGAGACAGAAACAGAGACAGAGAGACCGAGAGACAGAGACAGAGAGACCGAGAGACAGAGACCGAGAGACAGAGACAGAGACAGAGAGACCGAGAGACAGAGACAGAGAGACAGAGAGAGACAGAGAGACAGAGAGGGACAGAGAGACAGAGACAGAGAGACAGAGACAGAGAGAGACAGAGACAGAGAGACAGAGAGACAGAGACAGAGACAGAGAGACAGAGACAGAGACAGAGAGCAACAAATGTGCAAGAGCTCGCGGCCGTCTGCTTGTCCCTTTTGCAGGACGTCAGCGACGGCCGCAGCCTGATCTCCTTTGATTTCACAAACCCGCGTGGAGTGCACTTCAATGTCGTCACTAAATTCCCAACCTCCTCTAACTTTTGCTCTTGTCCTACGACTTCACTGGTTTTTGGCAGTTTCTGGGGTAGACATTCCTTTCCCCGACACAGATCCCTAAACCCTGGGTCCCTGGGAATCTTAAAAAGCTGCCTGGGGCGGTGCGAGTTTGAATGACTCGCTGGGCGGCAGCACTCACGTGTTTAAAGCGGGCTTGAACCTGCATCTTTCTGACTCTGAAGTTTGTCCTTTATGCCCCTTACAGTTTTTTTATTTTTACCGACTTTCTGCTGTCTGGATAATTCTGTTTGTGGGTATGTGAGTGTGTGGAGGAGTGTAGATTATGGCAGCATTCACACAGACAAATTTGGAATAAAGTAGAATTTTGAGATACAGGCTAGGAGTGTATTAATGACTGAAATAGCTTCACCCAGAAGGGCCAGAAAGAAGAAACTATAGACTCACCTGATTTAAGAACATTTATAAAACATTGCCATATTTTTTCTATCATATTTGGGAAGCTGGTATAAGGACAAATGTCTGAGGGATAAGAGCTGAGTATAAAGTGATAAGAATTTGGAAGCAGGAAAAGCATCAAGGAGCAGAGACAGAGGATAAGCCTTCTTTTTCATGGAAACACTTTAACTTAGGGTGCAGTGCATGCTAAGCCCGACTTCTAAGGTAAAGACAGGAACGGTTTCTGACTATGAAAATTCCCTTACATATATCTAATTTTATATTTGAAAAGAACCTGCAAATTGCATTTGTTAATTTCAAATTTTAAAAGTCAGAGCAGGGCATGAAACCAAGGTCTCTGGAGGATTTTGGTCTAAAATGAGCAGCCAGAGTCATATCTGCTACACTTTTATAACTCTAAGAAGTTAGATATCAATGTATTCTATTGCATTTTATAAACATCACTTAATGAACTCAAAATAGATTCAAGGTCAAAGTCATTTCCAAAAGTAGCTGAATATAGCACAATTATATTTTGTTTCATTTTTTTACAAAATGAATTAAATATGATTAATAAGTTATCAGTGAAACTTCTACTGAGGATAGTCAGGTAGGTGGGATAAGGCCGAAGGACCAATGGTACAAAAAGATTAAATTGAATGTGAAAGGAAAGAAAATTCAAATAATATTCCAAGCAGGGAGTAACTACATAGAGCACTTTTTAAAAAAGAGCTACACAATCAAGATTTTGACAATTATTCAAGCAAAGAACAAATTACAATCAGCCCGATTCATGTCAGATTCCACTTTCCTGTGGTACTTAAATACCCCCCCACAGAGCTGTTCATAAATCAAAAAAGCCTATGGTATTCAGTTCTAACCTTAGAGAAGTTTGCAGGAAGCTACATGAAGCTGAGAGGAGGAGAAATGTACAGAAAAGGAAGAAACTTGGGTCATGGTGTGGATTAAGAAGTTCAAATGTCCTCTCTAGATTGCTTCCTAGATGTGGTCACCAAAGAACCATTGAAGAAAAACAAGAGACTGATCTTTTCTTTTAGGAGCATCCAGGCTGTCTGACCTTGGAGAAATCATTGAAAATCTGTACCTCATCTGCACAATGTTATAGTAATATTTTAGTATGCTTTATACGTGTGCCATGAGGCCTGAATCACACTTTTAACCTGGACCAGGCAGACGGTGGGCACAGTCATGAACCAAAGGACACACCATCTATGCCAGGGGTGTGTAATGTACTCCAGCTGGGCATCAGTACATTCAGCCGCATTTTTATGTAGGGACAACTACATGATCACGCAGTGTTGTCTCCAAATGTGAAAGGCAAGGATATATTTCCAAATCCTTGGAGACTGTCACACATCAGGTGCTAAGAAAGTTAATGCCATTACCTCCTGTGCCTGGCAAAGAGAGCTTTATACAGTGACTATCTCTCCCTGAGGAAACCTTGGAGTAAGTTCACTGTCTCAGTAACTGGAGTCAAGGGATTTGCATTCGCATCTGTTCTTATATGTCTATTGTTAATTTTTAGCTGAAGCTGTTCTCTGTCACAGCAGAGGTCAAAGATCCTTATTTCTTCATTATCACATGGTTAAGAGAAACCAAACTAGACCCTGCTGTGATGCTAAGAAGTCTGTGGCCAGGCTTAGCTTTATCTGGAAAGATCAGAATGCAGAGTGAAATTTGGCAGGCATTTGGATGCAGTGATGCCTAGGAAATAAAAGACAAATAAGAAATAAAACAGAGGGTATGTGACATAGTGGCGAAAGGCTGGGCCTAGGAGTCTGGAAGACCTAGGTTGGAGTCCTGCCTCTGACACATAACAACAGTGTGACTTATTAGAAAAATCACTTAATCCTCAAGTGCCCCAGGCACTTCCCTACCCTTTACCTGGAGCAGGGCAGATTTACATCAATGGTGAGGAAGGGAGTTTCCACATGGTATATCCCTATACTAATAAAGTCATAGATTCAGATACCCTTCTCCAAAGGGAAAGAAAGGAAAAGTTTTTTTTTTAAAGGTTCTCTGAATGCATCGCTTTCAGGAGTTTAATAAATAATATAGTTCTCTCTCTCTCTCTCTCTCTCTCTCTCTCTCTCTCTCTCTCTCTCCTCCCATATATATTTGTGTCTACATATATATGCGTGTATATATGTGTGTATACACATACACACACTCACGCCAGGAACTATACTAAGTTATGAAAATACAAGCAAAAAGAAAGACAACCCCTGCCCTCAAGGAGATTGAATTCTAGTAGACGAATATAAGACATAAAAGGGAGCTGAAAAGCAGAGTGGTGGGGATGGGAAGCAAGATATGGTACCCAAGGATTAACCTTAGGGGAAAGGTATATATTGGGTTATCTTCCAAAATGAAACTTGAAGTATTATGGAAACACATAATGACTGACAATTGAATTTCCTGTAGCTGTTTGCTTTCCGTATTTTTATTGGAGAGGTAAACATGAGAGTTCTCCACCCCCTGCCCATTTGTGATTCACCAGATCTTTTTAATTTTCTCTGAAACCAAAAGCAACCTGGCTTTTTTTGTTGTTTGCCAACATGTGGGCTATTCCTACTTTCTAATTATTATATTCCATCATTACAGAGGCTGTCTCTGTACTAGCTCTTTGAGTGAAAGGCAATGTTTTATACTGACATTTTAATCAGTGGGACTTACTGTCATAAAATCTCTCTGAGACAGTAATGATTTGCAAAACCCAATATTACATTGTTTGTGGAGCCTGACATCTGTGTATAATTGACCGATTTATTAGATGGCTGTGGAGCATTGATTTTCTGCACAGGAAAAAAAATTAGATTGAAGGTCCTATCTTTTATTTTCTTCCAATTGATCATGTTGGCTCTCATAAATGTTCCCTTTGTGCTCATGTTCTTGCTTTTGCACAACAGAAACTGTATTATATAGAGAACAGTGTCATAGGCCTTGAAATTGGGGTCATAATTATTTTATTTTTCAGACCAGGGCTCAGTCCAATTTTCAAAGCTTCTGCAAAAAGCCATTTTATCCAGTGGAATTTTGCTTACAAAAGATTATTTCTTTTCTGAGTATGTGTCTCATCAGTTTGGCATCAGCCCTATAAAGAGAAATACTCTGAAAGCCACTTTGCTTTTTTTTCTACAATGATGCCAAACAAATGGATGGACATTTATTGACAATCTATCTTCGGACCACTTCCAAGACAAGGATTACTTCCAACTTTTCCCCCTGTGCTATTGCTGATAATCAGACATTTTTGGCTTAAATAGTTGCTTAACTGAGAAAGAGTACACTGTTAGGGCCGAAGTCAGCTGTGATTAGAACAAAATACTAGATTCACAGCTGAAATTCTACAGTGTACTCAACATAGTACGCTCATTGCTCAACATAAAGGGAATCTTTGCTCTTTTGGATAGATGGGGTCATACAGATGTAAGGAGAGGGAAAAGAGATGAATGAACATGTAATTTGAAATAATGAAACAGGGAAAATTACAGGCACAAGAGGGCAGTCTAAGCTGATGCCAATAGGATGGTAAGGGGAAGAAATAAAATGATAAACACATGTCTACACTAGGAACAGCCAACCTTAATGAAAGCAAAAAGTCACAAAACAAAGAGTTAAGCAGATAAGAAGGGGAAGTACACAATGGAAAGAATGATAATCATGGAATTGGAAGTGGCAAGAGTTTAATTCCCAAACTCATGCTGGTACTTCTCTGAGCCTCAATTTTTAATCTATAAAATGGAATGAAAACCACCTGGACTGCCTACCTCCCTGAGTTGTTGTAAAGAAAGCTCTTAGTAAACTTAAAAGTTTTATAATTTTGATCTGCTCATGGTGGGTTTTTTTTAAGCCCACACAACCTGTATTCCACATTTTAAAAAATCATCGACAGAGAAATAAAATGAGAACCCTAGAGGACTCTTACTAAGGTATAGCGGATCTAAGGCTCTGAAAGAGCACTAGCTATGAGATTATATACTTAATATAGAGGTAAATATAAGACCATTGTATCTAAATAGAAGTCAAAGATGATAGCTAAGATAAATTGCCATTTTTGAGACACGATTTATCTATAAGGTATGCATTACTATATACCATACTCTATGTAGTACAAAAGAAAGTTGGCCAAACTTTTAATCATGTTTCGAAATACCACATTTTAAAAGTTACCTTCATATTTATTTACCTTTGGCACTGATTCACTCTTTGATTTAGCATTATGAGTGTTTTAAAATAAACAAGGGAAAGGAAATACTACTTCCAGTAAGGGAAAGATTATCTTGTATATATTCTGTCTTTATGTAGTGGGCCTGTACTTGATATAATCACCAGAATTAAGGGGTAGGAAGTGAGCAGCTAGGTGACACAATGGATAGAGTGCTGGGCCTAGAGTCATGAAAACCTGAGTTCAAATCTAGCCTCAGACACTTGCTATCTGTGTGACCCTGGGCAAGTCACTTAATAGTGCTTGCCTCAGTTTCCTTATCTATAAAATGAGCTGGAGAAGGAAATGGCAAACCACTCCAGTAACTTTGCCAAGAAAATCCCAAATAGGCTCATGAAGAGTCAGACACAACTGAAAAATGACTCCACAACAATAACAACAGATTACAGGGTGTTGATTTGTTAAAATACAAAGTTATGTCCATGTTAACAGGTTAACCCCTCACTAAGCATAACATCCTTCCCTGAACTACTTTACCAACTTGCACTCATAGGCTTACAGCTTGGATTCTCAAAAGATGGCTGCAATATTGGATTCTAGACAATCCGGTGAAGCTGTAATTCTAATCTTATAGCTCATAAGGTCCCACCAGTGTACTTCCATTTAGCAATACGCCAATAGTAAGGACAGTTAGCACAAAACGACACCCCTGTAACCTCAGTGAACTTCCCCACAGATAAACAAAGCACCCATGGGAAGAGTGAGCTCAGACTTAGAGTACCACATTAGTGAGGCACACATGTGAGGTAAATGTCTGGCAAAGGGTAACTCACAATTCCTGGTATTGAGAATGGTTTTGTTTCCCATAGAATTCTAATGTAGCTTTCCTTGTGTATAACTCTGTTGGGTTGGCCATCCTGGGATCTCGCTGAGCTCAGATTGCTCCTAAAGACTGCTTCTCTCTTAAATCCATACCTGGCATTTTTCTCTGTCAATATCATGCTCTCTGAAGTAACCCTCCTTCCCTGAAGTGACTATCCCTCTCTGCCCCATGCTGGATATGGTGTCTTCTTTGCTTCAGTAGCTCTGATGAAATGGATTATGAAGGAAGATGGGGAAAGCTCTGCCCACTCCTTTGCCGTGGTACAAGTGAAGGTATCTGTCTATTCAATATACTCTCAGGCCTAGAATCTAAACTCCCAAACTAGGTTGCTTTTTTAAAAAATAAATATTCACAGTTATGATTACTAACTGTGTATTTCCTTCCATTCTATTTTTCCCCCTGTTTGTCCTCTCTCCCCTTTCATCCTTTCCCTCCTCACCAGTGTTTTGCTTCTGTCTACCACCTTCCCTGATCTGCCTTCCCTTCTGTCAGTCCCCCTCTCCTCTCCTACTTCCCTATCAGGTGAGATATATTTTATATATTTCTATTTGATCATGTCTATATTCAACTGTGTATGTTATTCCCTCTTTGAGCCAATACCGATGACAGTAAGGTTCATGCAATGCCCATCACTTAACCTCCTATCTTTCCCTCCATTGTAATAGGCTTTTTGTGTCTCTTCCTGTGAAATAATTTACCCCATTCTACCTCTCCCTTTCCTCTGCACCCAGTGTACTCCTATTTCTCATATATATATTTATATATTATAAGCATTATATACATGTATATATACATATATATACATATATATATATGTATATATATATATATATATATATATATATATATATTACAAGAATTACAAGTATCATCTTCCCACGTAGGGATATAAACAGTTTAGCTCTGTTGAATCCCTTATGCTTTCTTTCCCCTTTTCTCCCTTTTAAATGCTTCTCTTGAGTCTTGATGTTAGAGATCAGATCAAAATTTTTATTCAATTCTAGTCTTCTACTTTTGAGAGCTTGAAATCCTTCTATTTCATTGAATGACCTTTTTTTTCCCTTGAAGGTTTATGTCCAGTTTTGCTGGGTAGGTGATTCTTGGTTGCAGTCCAAGTTCCTTTGCCTTCTGGAATATTATGTTCCATTACCTCCAGTCCTTTAATATTGTAGCTCCTAAATTCTGTGTACTCCCGATTGTGGCTCCCCAATGTCTGAATTGTTTCTTTCTGGCCACTTGTAGTACTTTTCCCTTGACCTGATAGTTCTGAAATTTTGTCGTAATGTTTCTCGGAGTTTTGATTTTGGGATCTCTTTCCTGAGGCAATCGATGGGTTCTTTCAAGGCCTGTTTTGCCCCCTGGATCCAAGATAACCAGGAAGTCTTCCTTGATAATTTCTTGAATGATGCTGTCCAGGCTTTTAGGTAGTCCAATGATTCTGATGTTTTCTTTCCTGGATCTATTTTCCAAGTTAGTTTTTTTTTCCCCCAATGAGGTATTTTACATTTTCTTCTATTTTTTTCATTTTTCATTCTTTTGATTTTGTTTGATTCCTGATGTCTTATAGAGTCATTAGCCTCCATTTGCTCAATTCTAATTTTTAAAAAATTGTTTTCCTCAGTTAGTCTTTGTATCTCCTTTTCCATTTGACCAATTTACTTTTCTTTTTCCAAGCTGCTGACTCTTTTAAAAAAATTTATTTAGTGTTTTATTTTTCCTTAGTTACATTTAAAAATAATTTTTTTAAAACTTTGAGTTCCAAATTCTCTCACTCTCTTCCTCCCTCCTGCCACCCCCATTGAGGAGGCAAGCAATTTGATATAGGTTAGACACATATAGTCATGCAAAAACATTTCCGTATTAGCTATGTTGTGAAAGAAAACATAGAAAACAAAACAAAACCTCAAGAAAAATAAAGAAAGTAAAAAAAAATATGCTTCAATCTGTATTCAGATATCACCAGTTCTTTCTTTGGGGAAGGATAGCATTTTTCATTATAAGTCTTGCAGAGTTGTCTTGGATCATTGTATTGCTGAGAATAGCTAACTCATTCATAGCTGGGACTCTTACAATATTGCTGTTACTATGTACCTAATGCCTGTCACTTTGCATCAGCTAATATAAGTCTTTCCAAGTTTTTCTGAGAGCATCCTGCTCATCATTTCTTATAGTACAATAGTATTCCATCATAATCACATACACAATTCGTTTAGCCATTCCCTAATTGATGGGCATCTCCTCAATTTCCAATTCTTTGCCACCAGAAAAGAGGTGCTATAAATATTTTTGTACATATTGGTCCTTTTCCTTTTTTTTTTTTTACCTCTTTTGGGATACAGACCTGGCAGTGATATTGCTGGGTCAAAGGGTATGCGTGATTTTATAACCCTTTGGGCATAATTCCAAATTGCTCTACAGAATGTTTGAATTAGTTCACAACTCCACCAACAGTGTATTAATGCCTTATTTCCCCACATCCCCTCCAACATTTTGTTGACTCTTTTTTCATAATTCTCTTGTTTTATTCTCTTTTTTCCCCAATTTTTCTTCTGCTTCTCCTATTTGATTTTTAAGCTCCTTTTTGGGTTCTTCCATGAGTTCTTTCTGGGCTTGAAACCAGTTCCCATTTTTCTTTAGAGCTTTGCCTGTAGGTGCTGTGACATCATTATCCTCTTCCAGGTTTGTGTTTTGATCTTCCCTGTCACCATACTAACTTTCTATGATTGGATTCTTTGTTTTTTGCTCAAACTATTCAGCCTTTTTACTTTCTTTTAAATTTGAACTTTGCTCCTGGGGTTTATGTGGCTTCTTGTGCCAGGTACTACAGTCCTTGGCTGTTTACCTGGTGCTGTACTGATGTTGCCCCGAGGCCCACAGGGGACCCTAATGTCTGGTGCTATGCTATGGGAAAGGGATGGGAGCGAATGGTGCTTCTGGAGGCTGTAAGGGTCTAGCAGCTTACCAGGTGCTGAGTTGGGGTCCCAGTTCTGGAGTATCCCTGTGTGCTGAGACCCATGGGGGTTCCAGTGATTGGTGTCTCTTCAGTCCCCTGGCTATGCTGAGGCACATGGGGGGTCCTAGCCTACTCTACCACACTGGGGCTCAAGACCTCCTGCTAGTTTGCTGAGGGGAGGCTTGCCGGGACACTTCGTATCCTGGACTGTATGCCCCTTTTACCCAAGTGAGAACAGACCTTTCCTGCCAACCTTCCAAGCATCTCGGGCTCAAATATTGTTTTATCCCATCTATTTGTTGTTTCTACTGTTCCAGAATTCATTTTTGGGTGCTGCTTTGTGGTTGTTTGGAGGTGAATATGAGAGAGTTAAGACATTGCTTTGCCATCTTGGCTCCCAGAAGTCTTATGATTATATTTTGACCCCACTGATTATTTTTATTAAGGTGGAAGATGGAATTCTCTCCCTTACATAAGAGACAAGGAGTTTTATTTCTCTGGTGGAATTGAGAAGACAACTTATCTTTGATTAATCAGAAATTTACCACACCCTTATGGACTATAGAAAGCTAAGCTTACCAGTTCTGCCAGCAGTTGAGGCAAAGAAGCAGCTTTATGAAGTGTGACTCCTGTAACTCTACCAGAAGATGGCAAGAGGACAAAGGGAATTTCTTTTTCTTCCTACCTCCTCCCTTGGCATTTTGCTGCTGCTTTTGTTGTAGTTCCTTTGTTTCTCTCCTGTTCCCTATGACTTCCTTTGGGATTTCCTTGGCAAAGATACTGGAGTAGTTTCTCATTTCTTTTTCCAGGTCATTTTACAGTTGAGGAAACCAAGGCAAACAGGGTTAAATGACTTGCCCAAAGTGTCTGAGGCTGGATTGGAACTCAGGTCTTCCTGACTCTAGACCTAGCTGCCCCAGGCTGGTGAACCACACATCCTTTATAAGAACCACCTGCTACAGGGAGAGAGTCAAGAGAGAGCTGGTGGAGATCATTCCAAGGAGAGGACCATCTGGCAACAGTTAAAAGAGTCAATTATGGAGTCAAGAGAAAATTAGGAGTTTGGAATGTAACTGCACAAGGATGAAGACCGCAGAGCCCTGTTGGGCTATGTTACAGACTCTGGATTTGTGGAGAAGCAGCTTGAAGATACCATGAGAAGAGAAAGGCACTGGGACAATATATATACAGGATGCAAAGTTTTCTTGGCTATGTGTCCCCTACATGTGTGCCTCATTACCAAGGAACTTTGAGCTCATTCTTCCTACTGATTCTGTGTATATTTGTGGGAGACTGTGTTATTGTGAGCCCCAGGTTTATGGATGGAATCTTGGGCAGCTACTCTTCATACTATGCCACCATGGTAAATACTTTTGCTCTGGGATATTTATGTCTACTGGCTGACTAGTAAAGGTAAGCACACAGTGGGTCCTGGAAAGGTACAGTTTTAGGCATAAGGACCCACAGAGTACCCTTGAGTACCCAGAAGATTGTAGCCACCTTCTGGGG
Source organism: Pseudochirops cupreus (assembly GCA_028627135.1). Classification (NCBI taxonomy): domain Eukaryota; kingdom Metazoa; phylum Chordata; class Mammalia; order Diprotodontia; family Pseudocheiridae; genus Pseudochirops; species Pseudochirops cupreus. The sequence goes on along the minus strand of CM053584.1, from coordinate 307,374,998 downwards.
GACTCAACCTGTGAAAATGAGTTGAAGTAAGCCAAACGGGTCGCTCCATTTTTACAAATGTTGCTCCCCCTATTAGAATGTAAGTTCTCTGAGGGCAGGAGCTATTTCATTTTTTTGTTTTTATGTCCCCAGTGTTTAGTAGAGTGACTGGTATACAGTAAGTGCTTAATAAATTCATGTTGTTTGATGATTTCAAAGTATAAACATAGAATAAAAGTATTTCTAGGCACAAAAAAGTTCTTAGATGTTTGTTGACAGACAATCTTGTACATAAACCAAAAGAAGACATATTTGCCATTCAGTTAATAGATTGCTCACAAAGAGTGCTTTTCTTTTTTTTAAGTTTTAGTGATTCCTTTTTTTATTCATACCACAGTAATTTCCTAGTATATCCTTCATCCTCCCCTACCCCCTAAACATGAAGTCCGAGTGTTTGTTTTTTCAAGCAGATTCATAGAATCAACAAATTTTCAGTCTGGAAGGGAATTTAGTGATTCAAACTTGAATTTCCTCTTTGTTTTTTGTTTATTGCCTAAGTGTATTTGTACTCCTGCCCTCTAAATCTTTGTTTCTTTTAACAAATGTGTTAATTAGATTACGTAGTCAACTGACTAGGCGCAATAGCCCCACTGCAGAAATTTCCAATATCCAGTATTCTAATCAAAGTTTCCTCATAAATTATTATGGTTGGTAGCATAGGCTTTATTTTTTTAAAAAGCTGCAATAGTTCACAAGATTATGGTGGTCTACATAATCTACATTGGGTAGCTTTAAACAAAAACCTTTGAGACTCCCTTCCGCTCCTCCATGTAGTCCAAACTCTTTATATTATAAATGAGACAAGTGAAGGCCAGAGTGGTTTAGTGCCTTGCCCAATTTGCTACCTTAAGCTATGCCAGCTTGGTGCCTGAGTCTGAGACCTATTTAAAAATTCTCCTTCTCTGAGTTTGGCTCTAGTAATTTACAGCTGAATTACAGCAGAGAATATTCCACATCTGCCTTTCATAGTCCAGTTACTGGGCAGAATTTCATGGTTGCCTGAAGTAAAAAATTGGAAACTACAAATTTTGAACCCTTATGGAGTCACCAAACCAGAGGACAAGAAGAAATGACAGTTGGTAAGGTTAAATAATAATCTGAAAAATAAAGAGATAGGGAGAATTTTAAAAATCAAGAGGAGATTTGGTTAGAGGTGCACACTTGGAGTTAAAAAATTGTTGGGTGTTGAAGTGGGGTCAATGGGAGTCAGGGGTGGGAGAGAGAAAGATTCCAAGGATTTGGGAATAAAGCAGGAGCATATTTCAGAGGAAGCAGAAGTTGTGCAATTGTTCTTTGGACTTTATACAGGATTAAATTAGAGATGCAGAGATAAATGAACATTTGGTACGTGATGACTAATTTTCTTGTATCTGAAACAAGTATTAGCTTGGAACAAAAATTTAACCATGTGCCTAAGGAGGATTTTTAATTTCATAAAGGAAGATTTACAAAAGCAGGCCCAAGTAGTCACAAGAAAGAAATTAATTAAAACAATAGCAAAGAATATCTGAGGAGATTTATGGAACCCATTAAAAAGAAAATAATTTCTCTGAGGTTTGTATATAGCATAAATCTCAATAAACTGATCATTATCATGATTATTAATGAGAAGGTAAAATTATTGAAATAATTAATATCATTAGTGCAGATTGTTCAACACGCTTGCAGATAGCGACACTTCCCTGCCATCATATCCTGTGAATTCCCTGTAAATGCTTTCCAGTAAATCTGGCATGGAAGATCTCTGGAATATTTCAGGCATACTACTGTATCCATCTTTCTTTCATCCCCAATAATGCCTTCCACTGTGCTTCTATTTCTTTTGATGATCCCATCAACTTTCATGGGTTTAACTATCATTTCCATGCAGATGATTTCCAGATCTCTGTGGCCAGCCTGAGTTTCCCTCCTGGACTCTATTTCCATTTCACCAAATGAATGTTTAGTAGTATAGCAGCAAAGCAATATTTACAGCACCCACAATCATGATAAAGACCGCGACTATAAGTATTGCTTGACATTTGATTGCAAAATACACCAAACTGTCCAGATAGAGGATAGAACAAGCAGTTATTTAGACACCAGAAAAACTAAATCCCCAAACCAGTAAGCTGATTCAATCATAGAACCAAAGATATTCAGAAGCCATAATAACTCTGAGAGCCACAGCATCCTTTAGCCTTCCCACAAACCAATGCAAGATCAATATCTACTCACAAACCTTTCTATCTCCTTGCCTGAGCTCTTCTCTCCCCCATCATCTGGCTAGTTCTGACCAGTTTCCTATGGCCTCTGCTTCCCTTCAGCAAACTTCCTCCCACCACAGGCTCCATGTGACTACATTCAGCCTATTAGGGGACAGAGTTTATCTTCATAGCAGGGAAGCTTCCTATGGGCTCTGTTCCACCCTTCAGCAAATTCTCTCCATCACAGGCTCCATGTGACTACATTCAACCTATTAGGGGGTGGAGTTTACTTTCAAAGCAGGGGAGGTCTTCAGACTCCCCCCTGGGGCAGGGAAGATCTTCAAATTCCCATTCCCATTACATTCTATATCCATCACCAAATGAATGTTCAGTAGGTATCACAGACAATCTGTCCAAAACAGAACTCACAAATTAGTTTTTATCCCAAACTCTGCCTTTTCCCTAACTTTACTGTTTCTGTTGGGAATATTGCCCACTTAGGTTTCCCATTTCAGAGTCATTCTTGACTTTGTCTTCCATCTTGTTCTCTATATTTCATCAGTTGACAAGCCTTCCTTATTTTTTCTCCTTAACATAGCCCCAAGCCTTTCTTTCCTCTCCACTTGTGCAGCTGGTATCATAGTTCAGACCTTCATCAATGATCACTTAAATTAGTGGTTTTCAACCTTCCTAATGCTGCAACCCTTTAATACAGTTCCTCATGTTGTGGTGATCCCCAACCATAAAGTTATTTTCGTTACTACTTCATAACTGCAATTTTGCTACTGTTACAAATTGTAATGTAAATATCTGATATGCAGGATGTATTTTTATTGTTACAAATTGAACATAAACCACAGGTTGAGAACCACTGACTTAAATGATTCCATGATTTCCCTAATTGGCGTCCTTTTTTCAAGTATCTTGACTTTCCAATTCTTTCCTGTAGTTGTTCAGCTGATATACCTAGAGTAGAGGTTACCGTATCACTCCCTTCATCAAGAAGCTTGCCTCTTGCCTCTCTCTCTTGCCTCTAGGACAAAGGTTCTTAAAATTGTGTGTGTGTGTGTTTGTGTGTAATGGATCCTACTGGCTGTCTGGTGAAGCCTATGGACCCCTTAGAATAATTTTTAAGTAAAATGAAATAAATGAGATTACAAAAGAGAACTATTATTTTCAAATACAATTCTCAAAGTACTAAAAAAAAAAAAGACAAATTCATAGACTCCAGGTAAAGAAATCCTTCTCTTGGATAAAATGCAAACTTCTATGTTTGGCTTTTGAAGCCTTTCACAGTCTGGTTTCAGTCTACCTTTTCATACCTTTTGTGTATTATTCTCATTCATTATTCTAGGTTTTAGCCAAATTGCCTTGTTTTTATTTCTTGTGTATGATATCTCTCGTCTTCTTGCCTTTGCACAGGCTAGTCCCTCCTGCCAGAAATGTCATCCCTTCTTACCTCCACTTCATAGAATCTCTAACTTTTTTCAAAGCTCAGCTCAACTGCTACCTGAAAGTCTATCCTGTCACCTTCTCATTATTAGCACCTTCCCTTCAGAAATTACTTTGTATCTCCTGTGAAGAAATTTAGTATAAATTTTCTCTGTGCATGTTGGACACCCCCCACCTAACAGTAGAATGTAAGCTCCTTGAGACCAAGGACTATGTCATTTTGGTCTATGTATACCCAATACCTATCACACAATAGGTGATTTAGAGACACTTGATGAATGAATGAAATGAATGGATAAAAGCAAGCCATCTTTGCTAACATGCTTCAGTCTATTTGTGTCCACCATGCTTCTTTCCGTTACATATTAGGTTACTTCTAATTATGATTAGTCCTAATTCTTCTGTGATCATGGTATTTCTTAATTCAAAGCTTTCCATGTAACTTTTCAAATTTATTTGCTCTTCCATAATAATATTATAGTATTACTACTACTGAGGCTGCTTTTACAACTACTGCTGCTGCTGCTACTACTACTACTACTACTACTACTACTACTACTGATGGTAATGATGATGATGATACTAATAGCTAACATTTATACCCTGCCTACTATGTGGCAAGCATTGTGATAAGTGCTTTACAAATATCTCATTTGATCCTCACAACAATACTGGGAGGTAGGTTTCATTATTATCCCCTTTTTACAGATGAGGAAACTGAGGCAAATAGAGTGTTATAGGAATCTGAAGATCTTCCCTGCCCCTAGGCCCTTTGCTTAAGTGGCTTAAGTGGCTCTGAGAACCTTCCCTGATTTGAAAATATACTCCGACACCTAATAGACTGAATGTGGTCACGTGGAGCCTTTGGTGGGAGGCTTGTTTTTTGGGAATGCCAACACCTTGTAGCTTTGTGATTGGGCAGTGGGTCAAGAGGGCTGTGACATTCTATGATCCAGGAGGAGGCTATATATATGCCCTGATGTGAGATTTTGCTTTGGGGCTCAGTTGAGAAGGGTTGTGTGACTTGGCCAGACAAGACTCTGGGAAGCCATTAAGCCCCCTGGCTTTGAAAAGCCCAGATGTTGGTGCTTCCCTCTCTGGTAACTGAATAGGTATGAATGTAATGGTCAGACGGTTTGGAAGCCCACCTGCTGATCTGTTTCTTTGTTTGCTTATAACTTCTGCTTATAACTTGGGTTTGTATTCTCTGAAGTTCAGGGTGCTGACTTTTCCCCCTGAACTAGGTAAATGATATTTATTTGGTGGATTAAAGTAAGATTGTTAACCCATTTTGAGTTGCTTTCCTTTAGAAAAGCAGATCTAAGAACCTGTGCTAGCAGCCACCCTGGGTATGCTAGGGTGCTTGCTGATACAAAGAGGTTAAGTGGCTTCCCCAGGATCACATAGCTAGTAAATCACAGGACAGATTTGAACCCAAGTCTTCCTGATTCCAGGCTCAGTATTCTATCTACTGTGCCACCTAGCTGCCCCCAATATTAACTGAAAAATTAAAGCTGACTGAGGAAAGGACTATGTAACTTGCTCCTTACTTTGCCCATAACCTAAATTATCTGTCCCTAAGGTCCTGCGAATTGTCAAAAAACAAAAAATCATTATGCATTTAAGTGTAACAGATTCTCCAAATTTGCTGGAACATTTTCCATGAAGGCAGACATGAGCTGAAGGCCATATTGCTTGCTGGGATGACACTCCTGATTTGTCTCTAGTGATTAGGAGTAGGAGGAGGAAGAAGGATTCTTTCTCAAAGATGGATGGTAACATAGATTAGGGAGACTTTGCCTAGAAACCTCCATCAACTGATCTGTAGCCCATAAAAAGATGTGGAGATATGATGGGTCCTGTCTTTTGGGACTATTCTAGTATTCCTTGTACTTCTGGAGGAGGAAAAGGGGCAGAAGAGGAAGGGGATATCTCCCCCCTCTTACTCCCCCAGTAGCAATATTGTTTCTCCTTACCATTGAGCTGCCCTCTTCCCTAGTCACTGGAGAGCAATCAAAAATTTCTCTATCATTACATAAATACTTACTTATATAAAATTTAGATATTTTATTTAGAAGAAAAGCTCCTGATCAATGAATTACACCTGAAAAACTTAACCAGAGAGTTTGAGGAAAAACATCTAACTCCTTTCTTCTTGGAAAAGAAAAACCTATTGTAGCATAGTAGTATTAGGTAGCACTTGAGCTGAGCTTTGAAGAAAGTTAGCGATTCTATGAAGTGGAGGTAAGGAGACTAATCTGTCTTTTGGGTGTAAATACTTCTGGTTTAGGTTTCAATATATCAAGGATACAACAGAAGCTAAATTCTCCTTTGGGTGAAAAACTGCCTAAGCTGAGCTTTGTCAGGGGTCTTGAATCAGATGAAGTCATGCCTTAATGAAGTTCTTAGTGGCTGCCGTTTCCTCTCATTATGGCCCTCATTTATCATCAGAACTATTTAAGGAGCCTAGGAGTTTTCTCATTGGAAATTTGCCCACCTTATTGTTTAATCAAAATGCAATTGCATTTCTTGACTGAAATTAAGTCTTACATTAGACTGATGTCCTACAACTGTGATCATAGACACCCAATATGCATTCATTAGAAAGTTCTCAATTCTGTAGACAAACTGAGGTTTTAGAATTTAATTTTGTATTCTCAAAGTGATGAAAACATAATCCAGTAGCATCTATATTATACAATTTTCAGTTGTCTACTTATGCCCACGAATTTCCAAAAGTGTTCTCTCCCCGTATTAGAGTATAAATTCCTTAAAGGTAGGGATTATCTCTCTTTTGTATCTGTATCTCCAGAATTTAGCATGCTGCCTGGCACATAATAAGCCCCTGATAAATGCTTTTCATTCATTCATTCATTCATCCATTTGGGCACACAAAAATTCAAAAAATTCTTCAAGTTTTGTGTCCAGTAATTTACATGAGAATCTCATTGTTGAGGCTTGGTCTAGGGGCCATTTGTTAGTAAGATAGGGTTAATATTTATACTACCTGTATTTATACTAATATACTAATACCTGTAATAATATTTATACTACCCATCTCAATGGGTTGCTGTGAAGAAAGTACTTAGTAAACTTTAAACTTTCATAACTGTGATCATGTTACTTTTTTTTTAAAAATTCACATAACCTATATTCAACTTTGGGGAGAAAAGCTCCAAAGGGCAAAATTACTCTAACAGACCCTTATTAAAGGGAAGTACACTGCAAAGTTTTCCATCTTGTTTTCATCTCTTTCCCTATCAGCTTTTTAATTCTAGAAATGCCTCTGCCTCTGTGGCCTCCTCTTCTAATTGATGAGTTCCTTCTAGTATTCACCACTTTAAGGAACTGCCCAGGCATATCTCTGTCTACTTCTCTCTCAGTTCTACTCTTGACTCTCAGAACTCGTACAGACACCCACCTGCCTTTCCCCCTTTCCTCCTTTTGTGTTTTGTCTTTCCCTTTTAATGTAAGCTCCATAAGGGCAGAGAATTTTTTACTTTTATCATTTTATTTATTTTAATTCATTATTATGATTATTTACTTTTATTCCTGTCCAGTGCCACAGACACCCTCCAGCCTTTCCCCCTTTTGTGTTTTGTCTTTCCCCTTTAATGTAAGCTCCCTAAGGGCAGAGATTTTTTTTTTAAACTTTTATTTGCATTTCCAGCACTTAGCCCTCTGCCTGACATATAGTTAAGTACTTTATAAATCTCTCTCTCTCTCTCTGTGTCTCTCTCTGTGTCTCTCTCTCCCTCCCTCTCTCCCCCTTTCTACCTCTCTCCCAATCTCTCCTTCTCCCTCTCCTTCTCTGTTTCTGAAAATCTCTACTTTTGAGACTATGCTTTTAAAGTCGATATAAATATTACAAAATTGTGTCTAAACATGAAGATGAATTTCCTCTGTGGAAATTCTGATCCCATATCCATGAGGATATAAGATCCTAGATAAAGACAACTTGGATGAAGGAGAAGACAAGGACTCTGGGACCCCGGGAGGCTAGCCACCAGGCAAACTGAAGCCATGAAAGCTCCTGTAGTGGTGGGGAGCTGTCAACTGCTGAAGTTTGGGTTGAAGATTAAGGAGTGTGGTACTATGTCTAATGACAAGGTTTGTAAAAGTCCTGGCATTCTAAATAAACTGAATTAGTCAAATTGGAAAATATTCCTTCTTGATGAGCTTAAGCCAGTTTTGAACACTGATTTTCTTGGATGTTTGCCTGAACCTTGACATGATTGCTAATTCTGATCTTGTGTATCCAAATCTTCTTGAATTGCTGACTCTTATTTGGGAATGTTATATTTGCCTCCAGGTCCCTGCCTCTTTGATAACTAGTGATAAACAACCTTTGGTCTATGGCATCTTCTACTTGTGTCTGACCCCATATACTGAACTTGTAAGTATTATACCTCCCCCATAACCATAGAGATTTCCTGGTGACAACCTCTGTTAGCCTCATGCCTCGTCCTATCCCTAAGGAAGACCGGAGTAGGGTGGTGGCTATGACAATTCAGGAGAGACCCAAGCCACCCAAGGGAGACTCAGACTTTCCCAGAGGATGTTGGACTCCCCACAAACTCTGATAGCCATACACCAGGAAATCAAAGGATTAAGTTTTAGATCTGGAAAGAACATTAGATGCTATCTAGACCAACATCCTCATTTTGCAGATGAAGCCCATTTGAGTTTAATTTACTTACTTAGTCACATAATGAGTAGCAGAGGTGTGATTTGAACTCAGGTTCTCTGATTCCAAATCCAGTACTCTCTTCTGTTGTACTGTAATGATCATCCTAGGAGAAGGAGGGAAAACATGTAAGATATAATAAGCCCAGTACTTTTAAAAGGGACTCATCTAGCTGGGAACTATCTGTGGTATTGGTCAAGCCTCCCTTGGATGCAGTGGTGTGCTCTAGTGTCTGAGCCTGGGTGCTTCACAATCTAGACTCCACTTTTGTCCACTGACCTTGGCACAATCTCTTACTAGGCCTGTCTGGACAGTATTCATAAGCACTAGGGAAAGGTACTGGACCTGAGATCCCACTGATATAGGAAACTGCCTGGTAAGGAAACTCAATGATGCAAGTGATACTTTCTCTGCTTTTTCCAGTCTTATAGGATTGTCTGGGGCAATGAGAAGTAAACTTACTTGCCAAGCTTTATAGCCAGGTGTGGGATTTGAACCCAATTCATCTTGGCTCTTGGTCTCTATCCATTAATACTTTGTTTCTACTTTGTCCATAGCCCTCTTATTAATTAGGAACCTACAGATTCCTACCTGCCTGGTCACAATTTCTTTTATATGTCACAGGGTTTAGTTCTACCTAAACCCTAGTTAGAGATTGGGAACCTGCAGCTTCAAGGCCACTTGTGGCCCTCTAGGTTCTCAAGTATGACCCTTTGACTGAATTGAAACTTCATAGAACAAATCCCCTTAATCAAAGCATTTGTTTGGTAAAACTTGGATTCAGTCAAAAGGTTGCAACCAAGGACCTAGAAGGCCACATGTGGCCTCAAGGCTATAGGTTCTCCACCCCTGCATAGGCATTGACTCAGTCTTTGAACTGCAAAGCAAAGCACTAATTCTAAAAATGAATGCAGTTGTGCTAGTAAAGTAGTGTCTGCCAAGCAGAGAACTGCCTTGTGTGTAGCCAGCTATCAACAATAGCTCTATTTTCCCCGATCCCTGTAATATACCAGCTATGAATGTACTATACTGTGTGCTTGAGTAGTAATGTGTTTTCTTAGGACTACTGTTTGATTAATGGTCACCAAGGAAATGTTGGTTGTAAGGATAGTAAGCTGGAAATACCATTTCCTAGCTCAGTGTGCCTTATTATAACTATCATTTCACCATTATTTCTTTGAGTCTATCTCTACCTAATGTAAAAATGCTTTTGCTTCCAGTGAAAATGGAGGAAAATATTGATCATTTAACTGTCAGTGTAAAATAGTGTTGAATTTGGACTCAGGGGACCTATTTCAAATCCTGGTGCAATGCCTACTAGAAATGCTACCATATATAAGCTATTTAAACTCCCTTCCTCATCTGTAAAATGGGATTAATCACTTTTGGATCGCCTGCCTCACACGGTTGCTAAAAGAAAAGTATTATAAACCTTAAACATGAATAAAAATATGTATCAATACTTTGATCTGTAATCTCATTAATATATCCTCCTTCTGTTGGATAGGACCATCAGGTCCTATCCATTTGGTACAATCTTTGCTGTTATGACTCATATCCATGTCAGTCTACTAACATTTATTAAGCACCTACTGTTTGCCAGGAACTGTGCTAAGCTATCCTTCCATATATATGCCAGAGGGAGTCCACCCAATATTCTAGTGTCCTTCTAGTTCTCTTGACACTATTTGGATACTAATGGAACATGTCAGTTTTCTATCCATTATCCTGAAATCCCATTATATGACCTCTCCATATCTTTCCCAATCATATATCAAGATGATGAATCAGATGAAGAGTGCCAGCAACTGACATTTAACTACAACTACAACAAAATCCAAGGCTTTGGTGCAACAGTGTATAGCATACAAATAACCAACTTTGTGGATCTTCCTGTGTTTTGCCTCCCAATCTGCTCAAATCATCCGATCCAAATCTCTGCTTCGGTAACCAGTTACTCTGCTTACCTCGGAACTTTAGGTTGTTTTTAGAACTCCACAGACTCCTGTTACCAACTCAGATCAGACTTTGGGTCTGTGCTTGCTCCTTCATGGTCTGGGCCCACTGATTCTGCTTTCAAGAAGGGCCTTTCCCTGACTCTGTATTTACCCAATCTGCCTACCAACTACTTTCTTTTTTTTTTCTTTGAAGGCTTTTTAATGTGCCATTTTCAAAAGGAAAAGGTATATTTTCTACAGTTTGACGCTTCTATACCATTGGAATCTTTTTAAAAATTTTAAATAATCTTACCAACAAATTTTGAAAGATACAAGAACAATAAGGATTTGATCTTATCAGCTGGAAGCCCGCCTTAGTCCTTGGTAAGGTTTTTTGGTGATTGCTGTCTCCAGATCCATGATGCTTCAAAATGCTGAGGACTGAACCTTATCGTTGATGTGTTTGCAATTGCTTTTTAATTTTTCTTGGGGTTGATGATTTACTTTTTGTTATTGTTGTTTCAGGCCCCTGTAAAGATACAAAAATAAAACAAATTAGTTGGTTCCTGCCCTCAAGTAGTTTATATTCTACTCAAAAATGCAGCATGAATATAGAGCAGTAAATATGAGTTAGTTGGAGGAGCAGGTACTACCAGGCATTAGGAAAGAGCTGTTTAAGGAGGAAGCGCATGACTGAGTTTTAGAGAAAACAAAAGATTTTCAGGGATGGCAATGGGGTGAATCATATTCCAGGCATGTTCAAAGTCACAGAGACAGGAGATGAAATGTGGAGATCAGAGTACAGCTATCAGCTAGCTCTGTTGCAACAGAAGAGTACATTCCTCTCTTTATCACCTCTCCCCTACACTACTTCAATAGCATTCTAAGTAGGCTCTCTGCCTTCAGTCTCTCTCTTCTCTAATCTATCCTCCACTTAGTGGACAAGGTGATTTTTTCCTAAACTGTAGGTCTGATTCCCCCTTCTTAATGAGCTCCAATGGCTCCCAATTACCTTCGAGACAAAAAAATCATCTTTTAGACAGATAAATCCTAGTATTATCTGATTCATTTCTACCTTTCCAGGCTTTGATCTAGCTGTACTGGCCTACTAGTTGTTCCATGAGTAGGACATATCTATTTCCATCTTTGGACTTGCTGTCCTCCACATCAGGAATGCTCGTGTCCTCTTACTTACCCATACTGACTTCCCTGGCTTTCCTCAAGGTTCAACTCTAAGCCCAGTCTCCACAGGAGTCATTTCCCAGTATCTTTAGTTGTTAATGTCTTAATCTTTCATATTACCTTCCATCTATTCTGTATATATCTTATATGTACCTCATTATTTACATGCTGTTTCCCCTCATTAGAAGGTAAGATCCCTGAGGGCAGGAACCATATCTATCTTTGAATCCTCAACACTGTTCTTGGCACACAGTAAGCAACTAATAAGTGCTTGTTGACTTGACTTGAAGGAAATTAATATAAAATTAGTCTGAAGATATAGATTGAAATGACGTTTTTCAAGGCCTTTAAATGTCAAGTTAAGGAGTTTGCATTTTATTCTAATAGCAATAGGAAGTCATTGAATCTTTTTGAGTAAGACCTGTGCTTTGGACCTGTGCCTTAGAGAGATTATTTTGACAGGTACATAGACTAGAGAAGGGAGAGACTAGAAATAAAACCAATTAGCAGGCTATTACAATAGTTTAGACAAAATGAAATAAGGTCTAACTAGTATAATGACCTTATGAGCAGAGAGAATGGGATGAATGCGAGCAGTGTTGGAGAGGTAGAATCAACAAGTTTTAGTCAGTGATTTCATGTGGGAGGTGATAGAAAATGGCAAATCAAAGTTTATTCCAAGCTTGCATACGCTGGGTAAATAGAAAAATGATGGTACCCTTAACAAAAAACAATATATTTCAAGGAAGGGTAAGTTTAGGGAAGAAGATAATGATCTATTTTGACCATAATGGACTTGAGATGCTGATGAGACCACCCAGGTGGAGAGGAACAGCAAATAGGTGTTAACATAATACTAAAGTTTAAGAGAAACAGCAGGATTAGACATATACATGTGAACACTAATATCCTATATATCTGTTTCACTGCAAAATTCTCAGAAAGAATCAAATAGATTCTCTTCTTCCACTTACTCACCTTCCATTCAATTCTCAACCTCTTGAAATCTGGTTTTCTCTTTTGCCTCTTGCCTGAAGCATCTCTCATGAAGGTTGCCAGAGGTCTCTGACTCCTAAACACAAGGTCTCTGTTCTCATCCTTCTTGACCTTGACATAGACAGGAGGGGGAAAGATAATGAATTCAGTTTTAGACATATTGAGTTTACAACATCTAAGAGGCATACAGTTCAAGATGTCCATTAGGCATTTGGAGATGTGTCTGGAGGTTAGGAGAGAAGTTAGGGCTGGATAAGTAGATCTGAGAGTCATCTGCATTAGGTTGATAACTGGATCCAGGAGAGTGGATAGATCACCAAGACAAATAATATGCAGGGAGATAAGCATGATCCATTAGGTGGAGCACTATCCAGCAAAGAAGGCTGAGAAAGAGCAGTGCGGCGTGCAGGAAGAGAACTAACATTGACCAGTGTCATGAAAATATCAAGAAAATAGAGTATAAAGGAGAAAGGGGTGATTGACAGTGCTGAAGGCTGCACAGAGGTCAAGAAGGGATGAAAACTGAGAATGAAAATTTTTAAAAGAATGAGATTAAGAAAAATCTTAATTGCCATGAGATTTGGCAAATAGAAAATCTTTGGCAACTTTGGAGGGAGCGGTTTCACATGAATGATGAGGTCAGAAGCCAGACTAGATAAACAAGAAGAGAGTGAGAACAAAGGAAGTAGAAGTACTTCCTCAAGGATATTAGCCACAAAAGGGAGTGATGTGAGACAAGAGCTAGTGAAGATAGATGGATCAAATGAGAGTTTTTTAAAGGTAAGGGAAGCTTTCATGTTTTTATAGACATTAGGGAAAGAGCCAATTAATAGGGAGAGATTGAAGCTAAGTAAAAGAATAGAGATGACTGAGAGATTATTCTGCTGGAGAAGACAGACTGGAATGGCAAACCTTTGTGTGTCTAGAGGGGTTTGCCTTGTCAAACAAGGGTAAAGGAGTAAGTAGTAGCAGAAGTCATCAGAGTGATTTAAGTGAGTAGGAGGGGAGAATACAGAGCTCTTAATAAATGGCCTCAATTATTTCAGTGAAATATGAAACAAGGCTCTCAGTTGAGAGAGGGGGAGGAATGAGGAATCCTGAAGACTGTGAGGAGGAATGAAATGCTGCATTGCTGAGTGGGACAGTGAGTGGATTTGAGAGATGTAGAAAGGATTGCATTGTCACAGCGACAGCTCAGTTGAGACTGTAATATTGAATTGTAGCAGACTTAGTCAAAATGTCCAAATTTTGTGTGCTAGAGCCAGCTTATGAACATATCTGTCCAATTTTTAGCACGAGCATTTACACCTTAGAAATTAGAAAACACCATAAATGAAGGCCTGAATTATAACTTGATTTCTAGACTTAACAACATGATGGGGAAATTGTAAAGAACATAGATTAAATTTATCAGCATCATACATTTTCAGAGAGTTGGTTGTTAAACATTTATAAGCATACACCTAGATTACTTTCTCCCCTAAACCTGTTCTTTCAAATTTCCCTACTTTTGTTGAGGGTACCAGCATCCTCCCAGTCAACCAAATTTGCAACCTTGATGTCATTCTTTATGCTTTTCTCTCACTTATCTCCCATATACAATCATTTCCCAAGCCTTGTAGATTCTAATTCTGAAAAGCAGGAAAGAGGCAGAGGGTACTGGGGCTACACTATAATGGAGAATTCCAAAGAAATCCCAAAGCAGTGCAGCTGGTGGAATGTGAAGAATTGATTGTCATGGACTTTCTCCTCAAATAGAGATTTTGGTGCTCATGGCTCCATTGTCCGATCAGAAGGTGTAATTAGAGAAACAGAAGGTATTGATGAGTTGTAAGTACCAAGGCTGATTCCATCTTGCAGACTGATATTTCCCATTGATAAGCTTCCTGGAGCATGATGATATGATGGAGAAGTCAAAAGAAGTTCAAAAACAGTGCAACTGGTAGGAAAAACAGGGAAAACCTGAGTAATTGTAAGTTCATCTGAAAAAGATCTTGCTAGGTATTTTAGTGAGGCACAAGGTCAACATAAGCCTTGATAGAGCAATCAAAAAGTCAAATGCTCAGAGAAATGTATGATATCCAAGACCAGGGATGCTGAGAATTCCATTATGCTCTTGCTCTGGCCTGACTGCATCTGCAGCACAACATCTTGTTCTAGGTACCCCATTAAAAAAGGACATTGATAAGCTAGGGTGTGTCTAGGAAAGCAATATAGAGTCTACAGACTAGACTCTACATTGCTTTCCTATAGACACACCCTAGCTTATCAGTGTCATTGTAGAATGTTGAGGATCTTGATATGATGTCAGAGAAAGATTATTTGAAGGAGATGGGGATATTTAGTTTAGAGAAGAGAAGACTTGGTAGGGAATAATAATTGTTTTCAAGTATTTAAAAGGTTATTGTGTGAAAGCACTATTAGGTTTGTTCTTTTGGGTCATTGAGCACAGAACCAAGAAATTGGGTATACCTGGGGAAGTGTAGAGGCTTCATGTAAAGAAAAACTTCTTAACAAATGGACCTATCTAAAAGGAAAATGGGCTGCCTTGGTAATAATTTCCCCCAGCTAGAGGTCTGTAAGCAAAGGCTGGATGACCAATTGTTGAGTACATTATAGAAACAATTCTTGTTCATGTATGGTTTGAAATATATAATCTCTGAAATCCCTTTCAATTCTGATATTCTATGAGTCTGTGAAAATGAATTACTTAGATAAATAATCTCCCTGAAATAAAGCTAGAAGAAGGAATTAGTGGCATAAATAGACGAATGAACTTTGGCAAGGAAAAGATATTGAAGAAGAGGAAAAAGGATGAGGTAATTCTAGAGGAGTTTTGATGTGTGGAGTTGACTCATAGGAGATAGAATCAATTTTTTACATTAGTTAGGAGTCAAGGTCATCTGCCAAGAAGGGAAAAAATAGTGCATGGAGCTTGAAAAGAGACAAGAAAGTTTGGAACAACCACTTTTTAAAGTGTAATAAGTCAATTAGGAAAATAAAAGGATTGTAAGCAGCACTGAGGGCCTGGTTGTGATTGGAGAACATATTATGGTGGACCCAGTTGGCAGAATTTTGTGCCTTTTTCCATCTACGTTCAATAGCACATCAGGAGAAACAAAGAAAGTGAATTATTGGGGCAAAACAAGATTGGGCTTCCTAGGAAATGAGCCAAGGACAAGGGGGAAAGGAATTCAAACATAAAGAACAGTTTACCATTGAACTAGTCAATTTTGAGCTTGAGAAGGTAAAAGGAAGAAGGTGAAGGAAATCAGGAGAAAGAGAAGATATGAATCCAGCTTTGGCTTAGGTCAGTGGTTCTCAACCTGTGGGTCATGACCCCTTCACAGGGATCACTTGCCTAAGACCACTGGAAAACATATATTTCCAATGGTCTTAGGAACTGAGACACGGCTCCTCTGTCTTCAGGCGGGTCTGCCCACATGCAGATATATCCACATACAAGTATTAAAGGGTCGTGGCATTAGGAAGGTTGAGAACCACTGGCTTAGGTCACCACCATTCCACCTTGGCCAGAACAGGAAATTGAAATCCTTTAAGGATTCAGAGGATGTTGGACTACTATCTTCCCACTGGTGTCCTAGTAGTATTCCTTAATCTGATGACATCAGTGTCTGCAATGGGAGTTAAGGAGATTTTGTGCATAGATTCGTCATTTCAGAAGAACCTAGCAAAGAAAATACACCATGCCCAAGAGGAAATTCTTGAGCATCCCAGAAATGGGGGAAAAAAAAGACTTAACAGTGGCAAGTAGCTGCAGATTACCCATTCATCAATGTGATGTTTAAGTCTGAGCCCATTTTCCCTTAGACTATGTATGTGCTTGTGGGAAAGTATGTCACGTATTTTTGGATAGTGTGTTTTGTGTTAATTGTTCTTGCTATGCCACCTTAGTAAATAAATATCCTTTTTATAAAAGCTATTTAAGGATGGTTGACTAAAATTATCTCGACTGATCATTTTAGAGGAAGCAAACTAGTGGGAGCTCAAGCTGATGGCATTAGAGAATCATCTCTGACTTCTCAGGGCACCTTTAGAATCCTGAAGAGACAAAAAAAACCTTGCTTTGGGACCAAGATTCATGTGTGAAAGAAGAATTTTGGATAAGGATCCTGAAAGCTTATCTGTGCTACAAATAAATAGCCAGTAGTCAGAGCAGAGGGAGGAGAGCATTCCAGGCATGGGGAACAATGAGAAAGAGTCCCTGGAGCTGAGAAATGGAGCGTCTTGTTTGTGGAACAGCTGAAAGACCAGTGTCAATGGATAAAAGAGTGCATATCAAAGAGTAAGGTGTAAGAAGACTGGAAAACTCTAATGTACCAAGAGGATAAGTGGCATGCCCCAAAGTAACACAACCAGCATGTGTCAGAGTCAGGACTTGAACCTAAGGTTTTCCAGTTTCAAATCTAGCTTTCTATCCACTTCAATATTGCCTCACAGCTCAAGTGAGACACTGGTAAAACTATCATTGAAACATAGCCATGTCCACTTTAACTCATTAGTCAACTTGTATCATCTAGAATTCCTGATTCTTTCCTTTTTTTTCTTTTATTTAGTCTTTTATTTCTCCACTTACCCAAACATCCATTACTGTATTTATATGGGGGGAATCAAAAGAGAGAACCTCAAATCAACCAATTTTGTTACTTATTTGCCTTTAAGGCAAAAAGGAATGGAACTATGAATAGTTAATGAGTTTGGGATTATCTTTGAGTTTTAATTCAGACTGCTCCTTGGAAGGACACAGACTGAAGCTGAAGCTTAAATGCTTTAGCCACATAATGAGCAGATGAGACTCATTGGAAAAGACCCTGGTGTTGGGAAAGTGGAGGTAAAAGGAAAAAGGGATAGCAGAGGATGAGATAGATAGACAGTGTCATGGAAGTAATAAACAAACAAACAAAAAGGATCGACTTTCGAGGATAGCGAAAGACTGAAAGGCCTGGAGTGCTGTGGTTCATGCAGTCACAAAGTCAGACATGACTGGATGAATGAGCAACAAAAATTACTTTTATTATAATGAGTATCTGTTGCTGATAATGAACAATTGGCTAAAATTTAGCCCTCTAAAAATACTAACATATAAGGTAGATAAAAAACTTTAATAGGAAAAAAAAAAGCCAAAGTGGGAACAAAGAGAGAAGAAGCGGGGTCGGGGTGGGGGTGAGGGAAGGTGACATATCATTTCTTTTTATTTTACTAAAGTATTTGCTGGATGGTGCATTCCGTGTCATGAATTCTTTTCAGCTGTCTCCATGGTGTTAGTCCCGAACATTTTCCATTTTCATTACAGCACTATGCTTTTCTTAAGAAAATTATCAAATCTTTTTTTGGTAACTTTCAAAGTATTTTTGTTCTTTTTATCTATAGTTTCAAAAAGGGAATGGTATTCACTTTGCTGCGCTGCATTTGCTGCATATTAAATGAACATTGTTTCCACAGCTGGCGTTATATACTGTCACAGGTCAGCCAGGTTAGTTGGTGTTAATTAATTAAACAAAATGAGTGTTAGTCCATAGATGATTATTTCAGGCAAATCAGAGTATTATTCAATGTTCAAGAGTGTGTGCCCAGACCAGGAGCTGGAGCACAAATGGAAACCCATCTTCATTCTAGTCCCATAGGTGTGTGCCCCAGCCTTGGCCCCTCTCAGTGATTGAATTTGGAGCCCTGAATCCTGCAACATATTGCTGCCAATGTATGTTCCTCCTTCTCATTACTGAACTAGATAAGAAGTACCTCAGTCTTCCATTAAAACCAAGTGCTAGGCAAGCCAGTCCAGATCCTCTCAAGGATTGAAATTTGGAATCCTCTTTGTCCTGAAAGAAGAGTCACATTTAAGGATGAAGACAAGGAAATGGTGTTAAAGTGGGAGTTTAGTCAGGCACCTGGAGACCTGATTACTAAATATTTATTTTCCCAGTTGTCTACTTTCTCTCTTTGTGTTTAGGTAAAGAAAAAATTGATACCACATTCTATTTTTAAAGGAATCTGAACATTAAGAGACATTATCAACTGTTATTTCTCTCATCCAATGACTACCAAACTCTTAGCTCCTTCAATTAATTCTTATGATCCAGATTCATTGTCAAAAGAAATGGAAATGCCTCTCTGTTTCCACTATTCAGTCTCTTACCGATTCCATCAGATTTACCCCTCCTGGGGGCCTATCTTCTTCTGACAGTTCCTACCATTGTTTCTTGACTGATTGATTCTCATTAGAATTTTATATAGGTGGAAAAAGAGGCTTATGAGTTAATAGGTACTAAGACTCTTAGTCATTTTTTTTTTGCAATGATAAGGGTAAGATGAATTCCTTATAAATTACGAGTTCCTTCAGATGCTACTTTTTGCAAATGACTTTGTCCTGATTGCACCAAGACCTGGATCACTGGAAAGACTTCAAAATAATGTCCATAATCATTCAAAAAAGAATTCAGCATTACAGTGCACATGGGAAAAGCCAAGTAGAGGAATGTAATAACCCTAATGTATTATGGATGTGGTTGTGAATTGGTTTACCATTCTGGAAAGCCACCTGGAACTGCACTTCCGAAGTCATTAAAATGTGCATGTCCTTTGACCCACTGATACCATTATTTCAGCCTGTGCCCCCAAAGGGCTTAAAGAAAGAGGAAAAGAACAATAGAGTCAAAGATATTTATAGCAGTTCTTTTTGTAGCAACAAAGAACTAGAAAAGAAGGGAGTACCCACCTATTGGGGAATGGCTGAAGAAATTATGGTGTATGTATTTAATGGGATATTATTGTGCTATAAGAAATTATAAAAGGGACAGTTTAACAGAAACCTGGGGAAATTTTTTAAGAACTGATGCAAAGTAAAGTAAGCAAAACCAGAACAATCTGAATAACAGCAATACTATAAAGACAAATATCTTTGAAAGACTTAAGAACTCTCATCAATTCACTTACCTGCTAGAATTTTAGAGGATTAGTGATGAAGCAAGCTGAGCACCTCCTGGCAGAGGTTAAAATATGGAATTTTATATATATATATATATATATATATATATATATATATATATATATATATATATATATGTATATATATATGTGTATATATATGTATATATATATATACACACATACATACACATATGTTTTGCACATGGACAATGTCATAACTTCCTTTGCTTTAATATGCACATTTGTTACGCGGGTTTTGATTTTCTTTTTTTTTCCTCTATGACGAGGGACAGTGAAAGGCAGAGAAAGTAAAACTTTGTTGATTGGAAAAAATCCCCCTTTCGAGACTCTGATGTACCGTATTTGGATTGATAGCCCAAAGATCTGGTCCATTGGTGCTCACCTCTTGGAAAGGCATCATAGATGGATAATGAGTTGGCCTCAGAATCTAATTGGATGGAGAAAGCAAGCTGGATCACCTTTGGGAAACAGTGCAGTGTCATTAATCACCCTGAAAGACAATGTGGCACAGTAGTTAAAGAACTAGCCTCAGAGTCAAGAAGACTTGCGCCCAAGTCGTGCCCTTTAGACACATTATTTGTGTGATACTGGACAAGTTTCCTGATGCCTCAGTGGTCCAGGTAACTTTCTAAGACTATCAATTGCAGAAAAGTTTTAGATTTGCATTGGCTGAGTGGTTCTAAAACTTGATCTCAACGGTCCCTTTACAATCTTGAAAATTATTGAGCCTCCTTCCCCCTTCAAGAGCCTTTGTGTGGGTTATAGTTATTAATATTTACCATATTGGAAGTTAAAACATCTTACACTAACTAGTATTTAAACTAATCTTAATGTTATCACAAAAATACCTCTGACCTCATGGACACCTTGGAAAAGTCTTGGGGAAACCCAAGGATCCTCAAACTACAGCTTGAGAATCACTGGTTTGAGAATTTCTTCAAGACTTCCTCACCTCAGTGGAATGCCAAATCCAGACCAATAAATTGATTACTCTGGCTTTCCCTGAAACAAAATCTCATGCTGTTTTTTGAAACTGTTTTTCTGGTGATACTGCCCAAAGCCAATACACATCCTGGACAGAAATAGGGTACAACACATTACCACCCAAAAACTGGGAAGTAAGTTAGCGTATAGATGCTGAAATCTTCACACAGCAAGAGTGAGAAATAATTAATGGACATCCCATATGCTCCATCAGTATCCACATGTTATGAGAACTTGAAAATCTTGAAAAAGGTGCCCAGTATATTTGGTGAACATTCTATGGATGATTTAAATAAGGCCCGAGAAAAGAATTACATAAGCTGAGAAGGTAACGATTGGTTACCCACATCAATGAGATAAAAATCTGCCTAAGTGCTCATTTTGCTTATTTCCTACACTGTCATCTTAGAAATCTGCTTATAGGCACTGAAGCTATTTTTAAATTAAATGCTTTTTAATGTTTGAACACTAATATAATAAACTAAATTCATATAGTAACTACTTTATTTAAACTAATTCTTTCCAAAACAAAGTATTATAACAACTTTTCAGTAGTTCTCTACAAGTCCCACCAGGATTCTTCATTTATTTTCATTTATGTTTTCTCCTCTGTGATCACAGATATTATATATGCTGTTCTTTTGATTTTCCTTTTTTCCCTCTTTGTATTATTTCAAAAATGTCTTTACAGATCTCTTTGGATTGATCATACTTGTCAGGAATTGAGGTATTATAGTTTTCCACTATGTTAATATTTATTTAAATACTCCACTGGATCTTTGATATCATAAATGTGAGTATTTCCCCAATAATTCAAACCACAACCCATCTATGCCTGCCCATTCTGTATGACCCTTGTTCATGCCCTACTACTATAAGTTTGTCATGGAGAGACCTTTCTTACTTTGTCTTGACATTTTGAAGACACCAGTGGAATGAATGGGTTGCAAATTGTCTATCCTTTCTTTGCTCTAGTGATACACCAACCCATATTCTCTTTGTTCATGTGCCCCTTTGAAGAAAGTGTTCACCTCAGTTCTTTGTAATTCCTTCTCTCTTATGTTCTGTAACCTTGATCTCACCCATTCTGCATCTCTCCATTGCCTTCTGGGTGATATTCCTGTTTAACTTTTTGGAAACTCTAGTTATGCATGACTTGTATGGCTATTCAATAATGCTCCTACCTCTATTTAAAAGAGAGAAAGAAGTAAGTGTTTATTGACAGGCAATGTGCTAAGTAAGCACTTTATGAATATTTTGTTTGGTATATTTAAAAGATAGACCTATGTTTCAGGGAGGCACTTGGGAGACTTAAAAAGAATTTTTCAGTTTCCCAAAGGTAATTTAGTCCATTCTCTATCTTCTGTTCAATTCTGAGGCCAATTCATTGTCTTTTTGGAAGATTCGTCTAAGATACATGTGCCAGTGGGCAAGTTTTATAAGTATCCATCTAACTACATAACATATCTGTACAAAATTTTTATAAACATAATCTAAACATACATCAAGGAGCTTACTGATGAAAGCATTAGAAGGGAATAGGCAGACTTTCACAAATCATTTACTTGTAGTAGAAAACACCTTTATCATCACACAGTTAGTTGAAATATGTAAATAACAAAAGTTTCCACTACTACTGCTACTACTACTACTACACTTTTAAGTGATAATTCTAGTATCATTGTTCTTTCAATGACAAGGATCCATTGGGGGTGAATTCCAGGCACCTTTTGGAATTAAGCACTCAAAGGAAATTTGCCTGGATTTCTAAGGGAATTGCTTATAATAAAGGGATACTTAGAGAAATTTTAGCTCTCCCTACATAGAAAGGAATATTTGGAAAATTGTGTATGGTCCCCATCTGGGTGTCTTTATGCATAGTTTAAATCATGGAAGAGTTTTAATCAAAGATAGTTGTATAGTAGGGTGTATTGATTAAGATTAGGAGTGTGGGGTGAATAGATAAGAGAGGGCCTTTTAAAGGGGATGGTAAAATAAGGGATAAGAGGATAAGGGGAGAAGATAAAGTAACAGGGATAGGATGAAAAGAGACTGAGAAGGAAAATAGTGAATAAAAAAATGATGGAAGGAAATTCACACAAAATGGAAATAGCAGAATGGACTAAAAATCAGAATCTAACAATATGCTATTTACAAGAAACACATTTAAAAATGAGAGATACAGAGTTAAAATGGAAGGTTGGAGTAGAATTTATTATTCTTCAGCTGATGCAAAAAAGACAGTAGTAGCAATTATGATTTCATAAAAAGTTATAGCTAAAATAGATATAATTAAAATAAATTAAACATTTAATTACATTAAGTGTTTAAGATAATTAAACTTTTTTGATAAAAGGCACCATAGACAATGAAGCAATATCAATACTTAACCTATATTAAATTAAAAAGATTTTGTGCAAATAAAATGAATATATCCAAGATCGGAAAGAAAGCAGAAAATTGGGGAATTTTTTTTCTAGTTTATCAAATAAAGATCTCATATTTAAAATATATAAAGAATTTTATCAAACATCTAAGAATATGAGTCATTCCCCAATTGATAAATGATCAAAGGATATGAAAAGGCAGTTTTTTTAATGAAGAAATCAAAATAATTTATAGTCAAATAAAAATGCTCTAAATCATTATTAGTTAATGAAATGCAGATTAAAACAACTTTGAGATATCATTTTATACCTACTAGATTGCCTAAAATGTTAAAAGGGGAAAGTGAGAAATGTTGGAGAAGATGTGGAAAAATTGGGACACTAATTCATTGTTGGTGGAATTGTGAACTGATCCAACCATTTTGGAGAGCAATCTGTAATTATACCCTTGGAATTAGCAATACCACTACACTATTTCCAAAGACGATTAAAAAAAAGGAAAAGAACTTCTACGTTTTAGAATGTTCACATCAGCTCTCTTTGTGATGGCAAAAATTGGAAACTCCAGGGATGCCAGTCAACTGAGGAGTGGCTGAGCAAGTTGTGGCATATGATTGTGGTTGAATACTGCTGTGGCATAAGAAATGATGAGCTCAATGATTTTAGTGAAAGTATGGAAAGACTTGCATGAAATAATGAAGAGTGAAATGAGCAGATCCAAAAGAACATTGTATACAGTAACACCAATATTGTTTTAAGAATGACTTTGAGTGAATAATTTTAATATCATAAATATACAAATTAACCATATAAAGGACATATGAAGAAAGATGCTATCTACAATCCAGAGAAAGGACTGATAAATAGAAGTATGTGCAGAACAATTATATATATACATGTATATACACATATATACACACACATATATTTTATATATATATACACATATATACCTATTTATGTCTAATGGTAGCCATCTCTAGGGTGAGAGAGAGGGAAGAAAAAAAAGAAATTTACAAGATAATTTTGTTGCATATTTGAAAGGAATAGCAAGTTGTGTGTAATAGATTCACAGTTCCATGAACAATCATCTTTTTATTATACTATGTTAGGGAAATGCTTGTTTTATTTCATAAATTTAAAAAAGGATAGTTGGTATCTCACCTAATGGTGAAGAAATAACTTCTAGTGTACTCCAGATTCCCTATGTGGTGAGAATATCATATGGTCTTGGATTATTATAGGGATTCAATTTTTCTGGGAGCAGAAGCTATTTAAAAAAATCTTTAAAATTATTCAGTGATAAAATCTGATCTATGAGTGTGGGTCTAGAGCAGAGGGGGTATGTCTACTGGAAAAAAGAGAGGATGAAATATTTCAATACACAGGGACCCACTGCCAGTTTGCAGGTACCAAGCCAAGTAGATTTTGATCTTCATCCTAGGGTAAAGGGGTGGCTTCCCATCAACCCCTGGTCCTAAATCCTTTTGAGGAGAGTTCCATGTGGTCTAGGAGAGGTTGTGGAATGTGCACAGACATTCTTTAACTGGTCAGTTAATCATGTGATGTGTAGGATGCTTTTTGATGGAAGTATTCAAAAAAGACTAATGACTAGAGTCTGCCATCATCTGCTCAGTCTTGATGGATTTCTTTGACTCCTTTGCTGATAGTATCCAGTGAGGGATTATACTATAAGGGAAGAGTCCTTGAGCTTTGTCCCATCTGAAGCCATGTTACCCAGTGATTACAAGCCTGAGTTTTGTGCCTGACGCCTACATTGTTTTGTTTTTTTTTTCCATTTTAGGTGAAAGTAGAGTGTTGTTCCATTGCTCCTGCATCAGGGTTTTGCAGGCATCTATGCATCAATGCCCCAAAGAGCACTCAGTCTAGTGATAAGATGATCTGGAGATAAGAACCTATCTAGAAATGATGTCACATTTGGAAAGAAACTTGGTGATGTTAAGGTTATATAGAAAGTGCACTAAAAGTGAGACCACTCTCCCTTTAGAGTGGGATAGGAGAGAGTGTACTCCTAATTGTTAGGGGGGATCCTTGTAATTTTGTTCTTTATATTTGAAACAAATATTCCTTTGTAAAAGCTAATATTTAACTACAAGGGCATGTGAGAGAAGATGCTAGAGAAAGAAATGATAAATAGAAGTATGGATAAAGTAATTTTACACACATGTGTATACACGTATATACATATATGTATATATATATGCACAAACACACACATGTTTGTGTCTGATGGTAGCCATCTCTAGGGTGGGGGGGAGAAAAAAGAAAAAAGAAAAAATTTACACAACAACTTTATTATATATTTAAAATAGCAAGTTGCAATACTAGATTTGCAGTTTCATGTGCAATAAATTTTTATTATACTATGTTATTGAAATGCTCATTTTATTCCATAAATTAAAAATACAATAAGTTTTTTTTAAAAATTTAAAAGCTAATGTCAGTTCCAGAGGACTCATGATGAAACATACTATCCACCTGCAGATAGATTACTGATGGAGTCAGAGTGCAGATGTTGCATTTTTTCTTCTCTCTCTTTTTTGTCTTTTTGGAAGGGGGAAGGCAGGGCAATTGGGATTAAGTGACTTGCCCAAGCTCACACAACTAGTAAGTGTTAAGTGTCTGAGACTGGATTTGAACTCAAGTCCTCCTGACTCCAGGGCCGGTGCTCTATTCACTGTGCCACCTAGCTGTCCCCTCCCCCCCTTTTTTTTTTGACACAGCTAAAAAAGGAATTTGTTTTCAATAACATAAATATTTATAATTTTGTTTTTCTTTTCTTCTCAATAGTTGGGGCAGGGTAAAAGAAGGAGGAAAATTCAGAACTGCAAATATAAAATTCAATTTTAAAAAGCCAATCAGTATAAAGTATTTAGAAGGAACTTGGGACTAGATACTCACTGGCTAAGTATGGGAGAACACAATTAAGGAAGCATTGAGCTAACAAGCAGGAGGGAAGAAACATCCAAGACCCTCTGGGCATCCTAGAAATCTGAGGGGCAACATATCCTACCAGCTCTAGGATAGAGTCAAAGCAACTCAGTGTATAAAGAACTCCCAGTGAGGAAAATGTCTCTACCAATGAAGAACCTACAAAGTACCTACTTTGTAACTTAAAGTCTAAGAGGAATTGTTCAGGACATTTAAGATTAGGTAATTGTTCCAAGATCACACAACCAGTATTCTTCTGAAGTAAGACTTAAACCCAAGCCTTCCTGACTCTTACTCTCTGTTTGCCAAGCCAGGCTGCCTTGCACACTGGAGCTGTTTAATTAATACTTATTGAGCAGGCTAATTAAAATGAAATCAGAGTAGAATCTAATTGTGACTTTAGAAGTTTCAACTTCTTTAAATAGACGTGAAGCATTCACATCTTAGGAAGTTTTC
Source organism: Pseudochirops cupreus (assembly GCA_028627135.1). Taxonomy (NCBI): domain Eukaryota; kingdom Metazoa; phylum Chordata; class Mammalia; order Diprotodontia; family Pseudocheiridae; genus Pseudochirops; species Pseudochirops cupreus. The sequence goes on along the minus strand of CM053584.1, from coordinate 307,348,771 downwards.
CTGAAAATCATAGGGCCAACAGAAAGGGTAGTTGCATGTTTTCTGCAATTTCTGTGGTGCATCCATTAAAGTGTAGGACCACAACGGGCATATTTCATTTTAGCAGCTAAGAAAATTTTTTTTCAATTACCTTCAAATTGAAAACATGCTCTTTCCCATATGAAACATCACTCTTTAAGTTATATACTCTGTGAATGCTGATTAGCTCAAGATAGTTTTTCTCCTGCTTGTGAGATATTTGTTCAGTTCAAATTGGATTTTCCCGAGTTGGGTGGGAATGATCTGAATTGGATATTAAATCAGTGTTTGGATAAGGCTTTAAGCAATGGGCACCTCCCTCAAAGTTCCCTGTCAGCAAAGATGATTGCACCATTTATTTTTTAAATGAATTATTAAGTCTACAGGGAGAGTTACGCTATGAGGGAGAGGCAGGGATTTGGGTAGCCATATGTGTTTATAGTAAATCATTTGGAAGAAGTGGACTTTTTGTACATTTTTTTCAAAAATAATCACCAACCATTAAGTAATTTGCAAGCAAATAGCACCAATAAACCATCTGCAAATAAATAACACCTATAAGACATTTTTTTTCCAGTTGCCTATGCTACCCTCTCACATAATATACTCCTTACATGGGAAAATGGCAATGGGAATTTTGCCAGAAGAAAAGAAAAGAAAAAGATGAGGCCTTTTGCACAGTGTTGTTTTTCTGTATAAGCCAGCACAAAGTGAGCTATGGTGAATGCTACTTTATAGACAGATAAACTTGTTAAGGAAAAGGTCTTAACAGTTCAAGGCCTCTGAATACAAAGGAATCTAGTCCTTGGGTTGTTGTTCCATAATGATCCTGAGACTTTAGGTTATTTCCAAGACTAACACATTAAGTGTTAGAACAACCTACCAGAACTGTATCCCTTGAAGCTGATTATCAACAGAGCACTCTTGGGCTTGCTAATGGAAAGAATACTGGATTTGGAGTCAAAAGACCTGTTTTCAAATCCAGATTTATCTAAATCTACCCTTGTGAGCTGGATTAAATTGTATAAGTCATATAATCTATAACTTATCAGGATCAGGTCTCTCGTGAAAAATGAGAGGGATGCGTCCCTTTTAGCACTGAAATCTATGATCCCATGGATGTGTGGTATGTGAAACAGTTGTTCAACTCACTGGATTCCATTCTCTATGACATTTGCAGTCTTTCTTAATGGGGAAGAGGTCAAAAAGATAATCTTGCAATATTATTCTTGTGATGTCACTCCTTTTTTCTATGTAGAAAGTATAATATTCCATGGTTTCAGTTTAGGTTGACAGTTAATAAATAAGATTTTAAAATCCATTCATGACTTTGTTGTAAAGTAATTGCCATGCATTACATTTTAAACTCTATTTGTATTCCATTTTCATGCTAAAAATATTGTTCTCATTATAGCCTCTAGTCATTGTAATTGACTGAGTAAAGCATAGGTTTGGGAAGTAGGAGAGCAAGGTCATAGGCATTAAAGACCATCAAGTCCAACCTCTTCATTTTACAGATACAGAAACTGAAGCTGAGCATGATCAAGGCCTTTGCCCACAGGCAAGACACAGCTTTCAAGTGTCTAATGGATTTGAACTTATTTCTTCTTGATACCAAGCCTGGTACTTTGCTTACTGCACTACCTACACAGCTATGTATTGTTGGGCAAATCACTTCTCTGCATCTCAGTGTCTTTATCTATAAAATGGACACTTGGACTGGATGAACCTCAAGGTTCTTTCCATTACTAATATGATATGAGTCTATGAATCTCGGAACTTAAAAACAGTTTTCTCATATCTTGAAAATAGCTAAATATTAAATATACATGTTCTTGGCAAAACTTGGCCAAATTCTGTTTCTCCAGGTTCACAACTCTCCGGTTATGAACTGTTTCCCTTAGTGTGGTGGTGCTCTATAAAGGGACAGGTGTAAAGAGGTTGCCATTCAACTTTGATCCAATTTCTACACAGAAATAAAGTGATTTCTGTTGCTCTGAACCTTTTTGGAGGCAAAGGTAGGAGGGCTACTTCTAACACCTTTTGTTAGCTACCATTAGAACCTTTAGCAGTAAGGATTTTCCTGGAAGTGAATTCTCAGAAGGACTCATCTACAGATTTATATTAATTGGTGATGAAGCAGCAATCTCTGGGAATTTGGCCAGATTAGATAAAAATAAATAGGTGTTTCATTAGATTTGTGAAAAATTAATACAGTATTTTTATGTTCTTGGAACCTAACTAAAAATCAGTTTCATATACTTTTTTGTAAGTACCTGCTCTCTTGGCTCACCATACAAATTTATGCATTATCTGACATAAATTGACTCAATGAGCTGCAATGGCCTTTTATTCCCATAAGATAATTATTGCAATTTAGGGCAGCAAGATGGTGCAGTGGATAGAGTACTGGGTCTGGAGTCACCAACTCTGGCTTAGACACTGACTCTGGGCAAGTTATTTAACCCATTTGCCTCAGTTTCCTCATCTGTAAAATGAGCTAGAGAAGGAAATGGCAAATCACTCTAGTATCTTTGCCAAGAAAACCCCAAATAAGGTCATGAAGAATTGGACATGACTGAAATGACTGAACAATAACAACTATAATTATATTCGTAACCAATAGTAAGGTCATTATACATATGAAATACATAATCTTTTTTTACCAAACAATTCAATCACATCTCAGAATAAAATACAGTGGTAACATTTTAGATTAATCAATGAAAGCTGGGAAGGCAGAGAAATAATTAGGGGAAAAGAAGAAAGTGAAAAGAAGGCTCAAAGAAGAAGATAAAGAAGTGACAGAAATGGAAAGTTAAATGAAGTCTTAACTTAGCTTAATGAGTTGTAATAATTAGTATCTGCATGTAACAGGAGTCAGATAGCTAAACCTGCCTGAAGATTACAGTTCTATGTATTAGATAGTCCCAGCCCATAAAGATCAAAAATAGATGAGAACAAAAGAATATAGGGGATGCTACATACCATAAATTGAATAACTAGTTACAGCAATTAAAGCTCTCAGCCAGCAATACCAAATGGAAAAGTACCAATTGTCGGAACTTTGATCTGAAAGCTAGTCCCTAGTCCCTGACTCAGAACACAAGACGGAACCAAGGCCCAGATATAGACTTTATCTAAGATTGATCCCACTGGAGATAGGAGTTGAATTAGCACTTGGGGGTTGTGTTGACAGCCTGGTGGCACAGTGGGTAAAATGCTGGACCTGGTATCAGAAAGCCTTGAGCTTAAATCTGACCTCAGACATTTCCTAGTCAAGTGATGCTAAGCAAGTTCCTTAACCTCAGTTTCCCTGTAAAATGGGAATAATAAAGCACCACCTACCTTACCATGTTGTTGTGAGGATAAAACGAGATATTTGTAAAGCACTTGGCAAACCCTGAAGTATTATAATAAATACTAGTTGTTATTGTTGCAATTATCATTTTCCTGTAGTCTGTTGCCTACTCACAGAATGTATATTTGGGAAGGCTGAAATAACTGAACTGAACCTTTTTAGAGCGACTAGGTTCTGAGCTACTGTTTCATGGCAGCCTGGGTCTAGGTCAGGGGAAACTGTGGGTACTTAGTCATGATGTCGATGTTTTATGGTATAGATGTAAGCACAGTTAGATTGTTCCCTTCTTGTTATTGAGTTCATCCAAGC